>QJPP01001939.1:0-353504 GCA_003996215.1 Jaltomata sinuosa | reverse complement strand
CTGCAACAAACCTGCTACCCTCAACCTTTCAAACAATTGAGCCAAAGGCTCGGCAATAGGAGTGTAGGTGCGGGTATTTCTGGCTTCAAGATTAGGACGTGGTCTTGGTGCATATGCTGGTCTATTTTGGTGAACCGGAGCTTGGACAGGGGCATACGGCTTTGGTGGATTTTGGTATGCTGGCGCTCGAGGTGGGTTATACTGTGGCTGGGTACTATATACTGGAACATGTGCGAGAATTTGGGAGTTGTTAGGGTATCGGTGGGATGGTCCTCCGTGCTGGTAGTAAGGTGTGACGGCTGGGACGTCTTCCTTCTTCTTCTTGATACTACCAATGGAACCCGACTGTATGGCCTTGCTTGCGGCTTGCAGTGCGACCATAGACTGAATTTTTCCAGACTTGATACCTTCCTCAATAAAGTCTCCCATCTTGACCAAGTCAGCGAACTTCTGGCCCATCATTGACATCATCTTGTCGAAGTAGACGCCTTCCTGGGCTCGGATAAAGTACTTAGAGAGTTCATTTTCGTCAAGTGGGGGCTGGATCCGAGCAGCCTCAGTCCTCCATCTCCATGAATATTCTTGAAATGATTCAGATGGCTTCTTTTGTATGTTAGCAAGTGAGAATCTGTCCGGAGTAATTTCGGTATTAAACCTGAAGCGACTCATGAAATCTTCGGCCATTTCTTGCCAATCACGCCATTTGCGGGGGTCTTGGCGAGTGTACCAAGTCAGAGCTTCTCCCGACAGACTTCGAATGAACAGTTTCATCCTCAATTTCTCGTTCCTTCCTACGCCGACCAGCTTGTCGCAATAGGCTCTCAGGTGTGCGTGGGGATCGCCCTTCCCATCGAATACATCAATTTTTGGTGGTTTGTACCCGACCGGCATATCGATGTCTGGGTGGATGCATAGGTCATCATAGTCCAGACTTTCGGTTCCCCTGGTGACTTGCATGCTTTTAAAAGCCCTTTTCAAACTTTCAAGTTGAGCCGCTATCGACCTCTCTTCACTTGACCGGACATCCCTCTCCAATCCTACGTACTGATCGACCTCATATGGTACTTTGACAGCCATGGATGTTGCGAAAGTAGGGGCTTCAGTAGCATATACCAGTGGAACAGGCATTTCACAAGTGACATGTGCCTCCGGTATGTGCTGCATTGTTGGGTGAATTGGAACAGTGAAGTTCTGCGTAGGCGAGGAAAGATTAGGTGCAGCCCTAGCAGCGGGCGGACGAGCAAGTAGATCTTGAGCATAAGTGGGAACAGGTGGTGTTTGCTTAGGCGCGTTTGTTAAGTCGGCGGGAGTGACCGGCCGCAACTCGGCACTTGGAAATTGGAATTGAGCGGGGAAGGTAGCAGCTGTAAGCTTAGTCAAATCCCGCACTTGGCGTAGTTCTTCTTTCAAGATCTCAATCTCTTGTGCCATGTTGGCCATTTGTTCGTCGTTTTGAGTATCCATCGGTTTTCGAGAACTTTCGGCGCCATCTACTGGTACCATCGAGGCGTTGTTAGATTCTTCGCTCATTTTTCCTTTAGATCGGAGGTTGTATTGCGATTCCGCCAGTTTGCAAATCGACACAAATCAACTTTCTTGGGGGTTTGATAATAAACATAAAGAAAAGAAAAGAAAGAAAAAGGAAACTATGTTAGTTTGGGAAATGTTGGAATATATGACAAATATATACGCCAAGTTGGCGATATTCACACAAAATGCGTCCTAATGTGGAGCCTCTTTTTGCCAGAGGTAGGCCTACGCTGCATACAATTTGATAATAAATGATCCATTTTGAACACATTTAGGATTTGAGATAAACATGACTTTTCATTAAGCAAAATGTGGCTTTGAAAGTTTACAATAGATAGGCTGATGGGAGCCTGAAAATGAAAAACATGTGGCGGCCACTAGGGCGTACAAAGGGATGGGCCATGAGGCACCTTTAGGGAATATGAAAGGGGTACAATGAGAAAAGATAACCTAGGGCCATGTAGGACCGTCATCACTATCATCATATATGTCCAAATAAGGCCCTGGGTGGTATTCTCCGAGATCCCATTCTCTCAACTGCCATTCCTGATAATCCGGATCATCTTCTTCCAGGAACACTAAAGATCTATACTCAGATTGATCTTCAAGTTCTTCCTCTAGATTTTCTCTTATATCATTTTGACTGTCCGAGGTTATCTCATCTTTAACTGAGCCCGGAATAATCTGTTCACGCATGAAGGCGGTGAGATACATGTGAGGTATTATTTCCCTGGAGACTTGAGTCACCATGTCGTAGTCGATAAAACCAGGGATCCTTTCCCAGCTTGGTCGCATTATGGGACCTCCCTCTACCTTCCACGCATAATATTCTAAGGTGCACCAATTTCTTTGTCCGATATCTGAGGATATTATATTCATCCATGATTCCTGCAATCTTCTAATCCTGGCCGAAGGTATTTCTCTTCCGTAAGTGATCTCCGCAGGTTCTATGTGGGACCATAAAGGAACATCCTGATTGATGCCAAATTGACGCAGAACTCTAAGTGGAGCGTATGGTTGGATCCCTTCTATCCCGATCAACTCAATAAAATAGCTGGTATATCTCCTCAGTAATGCTCTTCCAGTGATCCAAGGGAGCTTTCATTGGATGGCATCTCCCGTGAGATGCGTTAGATAGGCCCGTCATCCTTCTCGTCCTATCGGTGCGTTCCAAAATTTTAACCTGCGCTCATGGCTTTGCATCTTGTTGCAGACTCCATCCAAGTTATCGTTGGCTTGGTCCTTTTGGAAGAAATGCTCTACGGCCCAAATTTGTAGTAGCAAATTGCATCCGCCCAAGCAATCATATCCTCTTGAACAGGAAGACAAAGCTCTGAATAATTCTGCCAAGAGCATTGGTACTAATGTTAACTTTTCGGAGCCATTGAACAGGGCAAGGACTACTGGCATCAAATTGATATTGATGCGGCCTATCTTCTTGGGGAAGACCATGACCCCTAAGAAAGCGAGTGCAAAAGTCGCAGGTCTAATTCTCTCCCATGTTGCTCTGCTACAAGAGAATTCCTGTCGATAACCCTCATAGCTTTCTTGACGTCCAAACCTCTGAAAGAGATAGTTCAAACCTACACATCCATTTTCTACATTCCTAAAGGCCGGGAAGACTTTTAGACCCAAAACATGTAGAAATTGTCTTCCAGACATAGTTGAGGGCAATACTGGTTCTCTTCCTTCGAGTACCAGATCTGTGAGGCTACTGACCTCTTCCAAGGTAGGCGTGATTTCAAAGTCAAAGAACTGAAATGTCGCGGTGGCCGGGTTCCAAAATTCAATCAGCGACTTTGTTAGCATCTCATTGGCTTGGATGTCCAACAACTCAGTGAGAGATCCCAGGTGTTTGGAAATCTCGTGTCCATATAGAGTCCTGATGTTGTTCCACCAGCGTTATAGGTTATGGGAAGCTGAGAAAATTATTTGGATGTTTGGTAAGTTTTGGTTGATATTCATCTGAAAGAAAAGGGTAAAGGGTATGATAAGTTTGTTTATCCCAAATCCATTATGTGTTTTAGTTTGTATCATTTACATCAATCACACACAAAGTATATGTCGTTGGGTTTTATGAAAAACCCGTTGACAATAAGGGTGGTTCCCTAAATGCAGTGTCAATCCCCGGGATCGTCCTGCCTAAGGCTATGCAACATGACTTATTTCTAGAATAAGAGTATTTTCCTAGATTTAAGAGTGGACTGAATAACTGCGAGACGGCACACTAACCTAAATGCACCGACCCTGAAACTAAGGAATCCAAAAGAAGGTTTGGGAGGGCATAAAACCCTCCGCGTGTACCACAGTGTGTGAAATGTGTACGGCCAAAGACTCGATAGAAGAATGCAAGTGAGAAAGCAGTAACAAGTAGTGTTTATCAAACAAATAAGGAACACAAGTTTGGATTTGACTTGCGTCCTTTCAAACAAATATAAACATAAATAAAGCAAATAATGTACTGCAAATAAACAAATACCCAAATAATATTCATAAACTAAGCATGCTAAGGTAAAAACATAAGTTATCCCCAGCAGAGTCGCCACGCTGTCGCGCCCTATTTTCGGACTGGCCAAAAATATGCTTGCAACATCCGGCTCTTTCTGCCTTTGTTTTGGAAAAGGGTTTAGAGTCGCCACCTAAATTTTAGGAAACTTAGGAAAACCATTTTTTAATGTAAAACTCTGTTTTTAGTCTGCGAAAACGTTTGAGATTCTGAGTAAGAGTTTTGGTTACTCGAAGGGAAGGTGTTAGGCACCCTTCAGAGCCTATCCGAAGATAGTCCTTAAACTCAGTTTAGAAACAATATTTGGGAAAAGTTATTTGCTCATTATTTGCTAGAAAAGGGTGACAAAAACATATTTTTATTAATTTAAGAAAACTCAAAGTATATGACACATGCCACTACAATAGGCAAAAATATGAAATATGTTTGTGGTAAAAAAAAAAGATGAAACACATGTACGTACATGTCAAAACATATGAAAAGTTTAATAACAATACTTTTATCGTAATTATAATTAAAGTATGTAAAACTTTATGATTTATGAGAAATATATACTTAAAAGCTATGTAAAAAGATGAAGATATTATTTATAATAAATATGCCTTTGTAAAATAAAATATATGTAGTTCTTAAAGTTTGAGAAAGTTTATGACATGTTTATTAAAAGGAAAGTAAAGATGACGTATGTATATTTAAAATATAGGAAATCATGTGAAAAGTTTATTATTTTAAAAGATTTGGATAAGTAAAAGTATGTAAGAAATATATTGGTAATAGAGAAAAAGATATGAGAGAAAATCATATTTGTTTTGTAGATATATTTCATGTAAAAGAACAATTTAAAAATTGAGTAGAGAACGAGAATTATTTGTTTTCTTGTAAAGAAGACTTTTATTCGTAAGGTAAAAATGAACATTGCATTGAATATGAAAGAAAGTATGATGTACATAAATGTAATTGTGATAATATATGTATAATTAAAGTAGGAAGAAGTATAAGTAAAATATAAATATATATACCTTGTAGTAGATAATATATGACATATATACCTTGCATTTTTAGGCTTCGAAAAATCTGAAAATCTCAAAATATATATAGAGAGTAAAGCAAAATATTTGTAAAATATTGAGGTTAGAATAAGAGAATAAATGAATTATTAATAAATATAAGAAGACTTGCCTAAATTAGATAAAAGCGTTCTAATAGTTTAAGGCCTAAGAATGACTAATACTTGTTTGAAATAAGTTGAATCGCTAATTAATGTTTTTGAAAATCTACCGCGAGTTAACAAGTTTTTCTTGAAACAAAGCCTAAATTAATTAATCCTAAAATCTGCACTATTCACCATTTATCACTACTATTTTTGAAAATATTTAACCACTAATTTTAAAGTATTAAAAAAAAAGAAATCCGAAACCTTTGCCCAAACTGAAAGAGTGAAGGAAACTTACTTTCGAAATTTTAAAACTAAATAAAGATAACCCACGAAACTATAAGCCAAAGAATAAACGTTAATCAAAGTCACAAAAAATACATATCCGAATATACAAGGTTAATCAAACAAAATCAAGTAATAAGAAAAGCGTAGGAATAAGGGACTAATTATGTTAAGTTCCTTTGGGGGAACTAATCTCCTAGTGAGTGACTCCGAGCATTGCGATGCTTCCTAATAGCTGTTCGACCCAAAACATATTGGGCCGATGTTGAGTTTCAAGTGAGAACTCCAGCTCTCCGGTTGTTTCATGTAACACAAGAAAAATGATAAAGATTAGTAACTTGCATAACAAAGTTTACAAAAATATAGAAATATGCCAAACTTAATAATAAAGGGATAAGGAAAACAAACATGTTATTCGGTAAATACACAAGCATATATGAGGGACGACATGTAACCATACTTTGCTTCATCTTTAGCAAATGATCGAATTTATTTGACTAGAGCACAAACGAACTAACATGAGATGATATCCGAAAAGAACTTAGTCAAAACGAACATTTCAACACTAGTCGATTGTTGGAAAACAAAGTACACAACAAGTAGCAATATAAAATCTTATTATTATTTATTTCAATTAAGGAAAGTAGTTATGAAACAAATCACTTCAAAAAGATAACACTAATAACCGGGAGATTAAAGGGGAACCAAACTACTATGTTAGTTCATGATAAATTCCTTAAGCTAGCATTCCCGAAATTAAACCCGAGTTAAAAACCAAAATAATGAAAATGGGGCAGCGCTCTTTTTCTAGCAATGCACACTAATTTAACCACGTTTTTACTCGGATTCAAGGTGTTTAAAGAAAAGTTAGAGACCACAATACTTAACAAACGCCGGAAATATAATCATGATATGTATATTCCTATCCTAAACAACATTTTCGGGACTAAAAAAAAAGTGACAAACTTATTGAAACTTTTAACTTAAGAATTTAAATTTCAAGAAATGGAAGCATAACATACATATACTTTTTCCGATTCAAACAAAATCAGCCCCTAGTTGTGATTAAAACAAGACGGGATGATTACATACTCTTTCAACTCAATCCGTAAAAGAAAACAACAAGAAAAACTCAACTTTTATGAAGAGTAAACATTGATCCTAACCTCTAGTTATGCAACAAAGGTAACCATGTACATTTAAAGACTTGGAGCCTCTTGAAACTTATTTCAAGTTGAATTCAAGGTTATAAATATTCTTCCAATACATCATCGACTATAAATACAACCAAACAAACCAACAACTATTTTACTTCAAATTAGCCACGATAATTCAAACCAAACAAACAACAACATTTAGAACATTTGAGCCAAGTCTTGAGTTGTAACACTTCACAATCACATAAACTAAACCAAACGATCAAAAACTGATTTGTTTCACATCTTTTACGCCTAAAATCCACCAACTAACATCCCGAGTAACTACATAGTAATCGATTAACAAAATCCAAGTGCAACGTAATTAAGACGGGATGATTTATACACTCTTGGAACTCAAGCGAAGTCAGCCAACACCCAAAGAGAAACGATAACAAGCATAATACAAGAAGATGAAACCAACACTACCGATTTTAATTCAACCACTTCACTGTTAAAATTTCGCTCCCCTAAGCAGTAAAACGAAACTCTATTGATTTCTCATATACATCGCACCAAACCAACCACACACGGCCAAACCACGAAACCAAACAAGGTGCTCACATATTTTCTTTACGAAAACATATCATACCCAAAACAAGGGGAGAACAGAAACTGAGTTATAAGAAAGATTTTACCTTGTGTTGGGCAGCGATTGAGGCCGTTGAGTGTCGAGTTTCAAGCTAGCTACCTCCGACTCCGACTCCGGTTATCCGAATGGCAAACGAGACAACAAGAGCAAAACCGACAAGAGTAGAGCCAATAATCAGAAAAAAAAAAAAACAATTTGGTGGGCTGTTTGTGATAATTTTCTGATGATTAACTGATAAAAAAAAATCCCCGTCTGTCTGTGTGTGCGTGTGTTTGTGTGTCCGTTTCTGTGTGTGTGTGTGTTCTCTGTGTGTGTGTCCTTCTCCCCTTTGAAATGGAAACCCAAGTGCTTCTTTTATAGCCGAAATTTTAGGGCTCCAACGGTTTCTTCCCAAGAATTCAAATTTTGAATTCTTGGAAAACCAAGTTGCAAAAGAAATGATGAAAACTGAAGAAAAAGGAAGATGAGATGCCTACCTTTTCAGGCGGATGGTGACGGGTCGGAGGCGGTGGAGGTAGACAGTCGGGCAGCGGCTGGTTTCCTCTTTTCTGAGGTCTGCAACCGGCGGTGGCGACCTTTTCGAGGCTACAAAAAGCCTCCGAAAAGGGGAAGGGACAGCGTGAGGTGACGGGAGAGGGTGTGGTCGCCGTTTGCCCGCAAAATCCGGCGGGTCTTTGGGGTTTGGGCGGCGGCAGCAGGTGGACGAAGTGGGGGTCGGCTGGTTTTTGTTGAAGGTGGAGTGAGAGAGTGGATTAGGTGGGGGGTCTGTTTGGTTTGGGTTGAAATGGAAGAGAGAATGGAGAGAAAGAATAAGGGGTGGGTTTAGTTGAGTGGCTTTGGGCCGGGTCAGGGTTTGGGTAGTGGGCTAGGAGGTTATTGGGCTGGGTTAGGTGTTTGGGTAGTGGTTTAGGATGGTTTGGGCTGAAACAAATAAGGATTTGGCCCAAAACTTGGTAAATGAATTAGTTTGTAGGAAAAAATTCAATTTTCCCTAATCGTTTTCCCACTTAATTAATTTAACGATGCTTTCTTTCATCCCAATTAATTTTCAAATACGTATATAGTTGACTTAAACATAATTTTGATGTGCGTAATCGCAATCCTCAATCGATAGAATAATATTTAGGAAATGTTATAGCGATACGACAAAATTTCATTTAAAATAAAGGTTACTATACCAATAACTAAAGAAAGAATTATAAAATATTTTTGGGGTGATTTTATAAGATACAATATTATTAGTAATTTATTATTATAAAAAAGTAAAGGAAATCATTTTTAAACAAAACGGTTATTGGTGCCAAAATTAATATAAAATTAATATAGAAATAAGAAGATTATTTTGGAAAAGTCCTCGGGATTAAGAAGCATATAAAAAATTAATTATGGAAAAAAGGAGGGCCAAAATTGGGTGTCAACAGACGTGATTTCTGATTTTAAAACTTAAAACATGTCTTCTAACAAACAATATTAATACAACTCCTATAGGCATAATTTCTAACAAACGAGATTAATAGAAATCCTATAGGCATGATTTCTACGGTTTACAATTAAAGCAAGTAGCACGTAGTTTACCCCTTCCCCATAGCAGTCCCCTAAATTTTATTATTTATCAAAGTTTATACAATAAATTATTACAAACCCAAATTCATGAATAAAATAAAGCAGATTTAAAGCTTTGGAGGCTCCCAAATCCCGAGCAACTCTTCACTGTGTAACCATCTTCTAATAGAAACCTGTCAAATATAGCATAGGATTCGGAAGATCCTAGTATGATCCATGAAACTACCCTTGACATGTCAGAGTTCCTGAGAATCTCATGGATTCTAGGCAGTGCTTATGTCAAGGCATGAGAATACATTAGGACTTCTGTATTCCACAAAATACAATGAAAATAAAACCAATCCAGAACCGAATGTAGTCATGTAAACTAACAAACAGCAAGTGTGAAAACAGGAATTAGCCAAAGCATTTTTGGCAAGTAAGAGTAATTTATGACCAAGGCAAAAGAAAACATATCAAATTACAAGAAGCAGAACTTGGTTATAAATCCTACAGGCAGGTTCTATATCGTCTCAGACATTTAAACTCACATAAGTTAAGAGTACGCACATACTTGCCCTCATTAAGGAAGGCTCGGGATATGCCAAACATAGATGAACAAAGAAGCAATGAGGCTAAGATCAGAAACTAACCAGTGAATAGTAAACAACAAGAAGAGATTCCAAGTCCGACACTTAGCAGCCAGCTTTGTCAATCAAAGCGAAGTTCTTAATATGTGAGAGTAGTAGTGAGTAAAGTCCGTCAAGTCTCAGTGATAATGAAAAGAGGGGGAACTGCTTTTATAGTGAAAAATAGGAGCCTTTTGCCAAAGGAAAGAGGTTAATCCAAATAATAAATCAGGGGAGCCTCTTCTTTTATTAATCATAGAGAATCAATTAGTGCAAAAACTACCATAAATAGGCAAGTACGAGAGTTGTGACAATTTATTTAAAGGAGAGGAGTGAGGAAATTAATTAATCAGGCAGAAATCAATCAATGATTCACATCAAAACTTACCATAAAAAAGGGGCCAAATACTAAGATTGTGATAATCAGTTAAGGGAGGGAAGAAATAAAAATATTCAGAGAATCAATCAGAGTAGAGTATCTCCTTAAACAAATAAGCCAAATCAATTACGAGCCAGATCTTTCAAGATTATCATAATTATACAAGTGCTAAGGTTGTGACAATTAGTTAAAAGAGAGCTAATCAGTAGTAAAATTTCATCACAAAAGGTCAAGTATCAAAGTTGTCCTACCCATATAAGGAAAAAGGAATATGAATTCATGCTTGGAATGATCCAATTACAACTGACAGTGAGCATAAAGGATCACAGAATCAGTCAAGTAATAAAATCATGGCAATTATTTTACTCTCATGCTCACAAACAGGCCATATAAGACTATCTTAGAACTAAGCATAATTTTTCAAGTCACAACACTGTATTCCAACAACTAGTAACCAAGCTATGGATTAACATGTATAATACATTGGGGCAACAAAGGACAGCAACCAAACAAAGACAACTCATCAGTTTCAGACTTAGGACAACAACAGTAATCCGACATGCTTATACATCAACTTTACCAATAAAACAAACACATAATCGAATTTTCAGAATTAAGCTAGAAGTAAGACTTGTAGAAATTAGTGGTTTTCACACATGACAGCCCATATGGAACACTTATTACAACATCATAGAGTTCAAGCACAAATTCCCAGTCCAAGTTTTACCAGTTGGGTTTTCAACATGCTGTAGTTTGTACCGACAATCACACAAGTCAAGATCTTAACAACATTATACCGATTCTTATAAACAAAATTTGTATTTTCAAAACCTATAAAGAAGAGGATGAAACAGAGTAGACGATGATACCCTTGAACACAAAAGTGAGACAAAATCAGACCCCAAACGGATCTGCAAAAATGTCGTTCAACCTCGTCGAAGTCTTCTGCCGTCTATCAGAGAAACAAAACCTTTGGGGTTTTGAATTTGTTCGAAGAAATCATTGGTGGAAACACTGAGACGACGGGATTTCATCATCGTTGGGGTTTTATGGAGTTCTGGTAGAGGCAAAGAAGAGGAGAAAAGGGAGAGAAGTGAAGGGTGGCGGCCGTTGGGTTCGTCGGGATTTTATCCATGGTGGGATTTGGTCGGAAAAACAAGGCGGTGGTAGTGGGCCACCGCTCGTTGGTGAGGAGAGAAGGGAGGAGAACTGGTGGTCGGCCGACCTCACCAATGATGGTGGAGTGGCGGCGGTTCATACGGGTTTCACCGTTATTTGGGTTTTTGGCGTTGTTTGACCTTTTTTTAGTGGTGGCTGGCAGAGGCGTTGAGGAGACGGGAGAAGGTGGTGCCGGCGTCATTTGGTGGTGGCGGGCGGAGGCGGTGATGTGGTTGGAGGAGATGAAGAGAGGAGAGAGAGAGATTGAGGGAGATAGAGGGGGTGGTGGAGGAGAATGGGGTTAGGGTTTGGGGGTGTGTATAATGTGAAAGGAAAGAATAATGGGAGCTGATCTCAGCCGTTGATCGTATTAGATCAATGGTTGAGATTCAATCTTAATGCGGGTCAGGTGTATCCGAAATAGATTAAATGGGTTTGGGCAGTTGAAATTGATATTGGTCATTTGAAATTGAGTCCAAATTGACTCAATTTTAGGCTAGAATTGAAATAAATTGAATAAAAGGAGGCTAGAATTTAAATAAATTGGGAAGAAAAATTGAAATTGGGCTGCTATTTAATAAATAAAATACTACGTATATATAATTTAATAGATAAAATAATAACTGACGATAATTATCAAGCGAAGAATTTTATTTAAAATTAATTACGTATGTATATTGTACGTAAAATTAATGACATTTAATATTATACAAAATTTATGATAAAATAGTAATAATTAAGAAATAAATTATATATTTGTAAATTGCATATGAATTTAAAAACTGTCAAGACGACGATAAAATACATGATTTATTTAGTAAATAAAAGCAATACGCGAGGAAAATTAAGCTTAAAAAATAAGAATAACTAGTAAAATAACAGCCCGAGAAAGGTTAAGGAAGGTCAAAATTGGGTGTCAACATGCTGCTTGTTGTCAAGACAAATTGATAACTAGGTCATCACCATTGAAAGTTGGCATTGAATTCCCTCTTTTTCTAGAACGTACACATGGAAATATATGTGAACCTATTCACCCACTCAATGAGTTATTCAGATATTTTATGGTCCTAATAGACGCATCTTCAAGATGGTCTCATGTGTGCCTCTTGTCGTCTCGCAACCTGGCATTTGCGAGATTATTAGCACAAATAATATGATTAAGAGCGCAATTTTTAGATTATCCCATTAAAGCTATTCGCTTCGATAATGCTGGAGAATTTACATTATAAGTTTTTGATGATTATTGTGTATCAGTTGGAATAAGAGTTAAACATCTTGTAGCTCATGTTCATACTCAAAATGGTCTTGTTGAGTCATTTATTAAGCGCATACAATTAATAACAAGATCACTACTTATGAAAATAAAGTTGCACACTTCTATTTGGGGTCATGCTATTTTACATGCAACATCATTTGTTCGTCTCAGACCGACTCATAATTATAATAAATACTCTCCATTACAATTGTCTTTAGTCATGAACTAAATATTGTGCATCTACGAATTTTTGAATGTGTTGTATACGTGCCAGTAGCACCATCACAACGCACTAAAATGGGCCCCCAAAGAAGGTTAAGAATATATCTTAAGTTTTCTCCATAATTCACTATCTTGAATTATTGATGGAAGATTTATTCACTGCTCAATTTGCAGATTATCAATTTGATGAAATAAATTTTTCATAATTAGGGAGAGAGAGAAAAAACTCGAAAGAGAAATTACGTGAAATTTTTTATCACTATCTCATTTTGATCCACGTGTCCTCATATGTGAACAGGAGGTTCAGAAGATCATCCACTTACGAAAAATAGTAAATCAAATGCCAAACGCATTTACTGATTTGAAAAGGATAACTAAGTCACATATCCCTGCAGTAAATGTATCTATCCAAATTGATGTTTCAACAGGACCATCTACTAGTGTCATAGCTTCTGAATTTCAAACACGCCTGAAGCGTGATAGACCATTGAATTTTAAAGATAAAAATTCTAGAAAAAAAAGCCCAAAAAATGATCGAAATGACACTATAAAAGAATCTCATAAAGAGATTCAAGATCTGATTAATCCTGATATTCCTGAAGAAATCAGTGAACTCAAGACTCAAGTGAATGGAGAACTTTCAATAAGTTCTACTGGTGATGAGATAAATTTGAATCGATCCAAAATTATGGTGAATAATATTTTTGCGTATAATATTGCACTTAACATTATGCAAGACAGTGATGATCTTGAACCTCTATCTGTCGAAGAATATCGACGAAGATGTGATTGGCCAAAATGGCAAGAGGTAATTCAATTAGAATTGAACTCACTTGCTAAACGTGAGGTTTTTGGACCTGCAGTTCAAACACCTGATGTAAAATCTATTGACTATAAATGGGTCTTTGTGCGGAAAAAAAATGAGAGAAATGAAATTGTGAGATACAAGACACGTCTTATTACACAAGGATTCTCTCAAAGACCCGGTGTCGATTATGAATAGACATATTCACCAGTTATAAATGTCATAACATTTTGATATCTCATCAGTTTAGGTGTGTATGAAAACCTTGAAATACATCTAATAGATATGGTTACAGCTTATCTTTATGATTCACTTGACAATGACATTTACATGAAAATATTAGAAGAGTTTAAAATGCTTGAAGCATGTAGTTCAAAGTCTTAAAAAATACACTCAATCAGATTACAAAGATCGTTATACGAGGTCTAAAACAATCAAGACGAATGTGATATAATTATCTTAGTGAGTACTTGATAAATGAAGGCTATATAAATAATGTCATTTGTTCATGTATTTTTATTAAGAAAGTAGCAGCAACGTTTGTTATACTTGTTGTTTATATTGATGACATAAATCTTATTGAAACTCCAGAAGAGGTTCAGAAGACGATTGAATATCTAAAGAAACAATTTGAGATGAAAGATCTTGAAAAGACAAAATTTTATCTTGGTCTGCAAATTAAATATTTGACGGACGAAATCTTCATCCATCAATCTGCTTATACAGAAAAGATTTTGAAACAATTTTACATGAACAAAGCGTATTCATTAACTACTCCAATGATTTTTCGATCACTTGAAGTGAGTAAAGATTCGTTCCAATCTCAAGAAGAGAATGAGAAACTTCTTGGTCCTTAAGTATCATATCTTAGTGCAATTGGTGCACTTATGTATCTTGCTAATGCTGCTAGGCCTGACATAGTAATTTCTGTTAATTTGCTTGCAAGTATAGTTCTTATCCTACACGTAGATAATGAAACAAAGTTAAACATATATTACAATATCTAAAGGAGATCATTAATATGAGCCTATTTTATACTAACAAAAATAGTGCAGATCTTGTTAGTCATGCAGATGCAGGTTATTTATCTGGTCCACATAAAGCTCAATCCCAAACAGGTTATTTATTCTCATATGGAGGTACTGCTATATCATGACGATCTATAAAACAATCTATTGTTGCTACTTTCTCGAATCATGCTGAGGTAATAGCGATTCACAAAGAAAATAGAGAATGTATATGGTTGAGATCAGTGATTTTTATCAAAGGGAAATATGGCCTGAAGTATGATACTAAAGTACCCACAGTCTTATACAAAGACAATGTTGCATGCATAACCCAATTAAAAAAAGACTTCATAAAGGAGACGGAATGAAGCACATTTCACCAAAATTATTCTTCATACGTGATCTTCAGAAGAATGATGATATTAATGTCCCACAAATCCATTCAAGTGATAATTCATCAGATTTATTCACCAAATTCTTATTAATTTTAACTAATGAGAAGATGGTGCACAAGACAGGAATGCGAAAACTTGGACAATTGAAATGTGATCTCTATCAGGGGGAGTAAAATACACGTTGTAATCTTCTTCTTTTTAACTAAGTTTTTTCCCATTAAATTTTCCTGGTAAGACTTTTAATGAGGCAGCTAGCAAATGCGTATTACTAGATAGGTGTACTCTTTTTCCTTCACTGAGACTTTTTTTCATTGAATTTTTTTCTAGTAAGATTTTAATGGGGCACATTATCTATTAATGAACATCCAAGGGGGAGTGTTATGAATACACTTAATTGTGGATGTCCATTTGTTACTCCTATAAGTAGCTTTGCAAGCAGGTTCCTATAAGCAACTCACAAGCAGCTTTGTAAGCAAGTTCCTATAAGCAACTCACAAGCAGCTTTGCAAGCAGGTTTTTATAAGTAGCTCACAAGCAGTTTTGCAAGCAGGTGTCTATAAGCAGCTTTGCAAGCAGGTTTCTATAAGCATCTTTGCAAGCTGCGTCTGTTCTTCTATAAATAGGAAGTTCTTTTGATTCATTTGTACAACAATTGAAGTTGAATAAAATATAAGTTGCTATATACTTTTCTCTGGTGTATTTACCTAAAAGTCTTTATTTTATAATATATTTTAATTTTTTAAAATAATAATTATTTTAGATCATTTATTTTTAGTAAAAGCCGATAAGTAAAGTGATCCGAAGAGAGTACTACTCCCTCCGTTTTAAATTGATTGACCTATTTTGATTTGGCACGGAGTTTAAGAAAATAAAGAAGATTTTTAAATTTTGTGGTCTTAAATTAAAGATATGTGAAATGTACCAAAATATCCTTTAATCTTGTGGTCTTAAACATGTCATGTGGAAAGTTAAAATTAAAAAGTTACTAAAAAGGGAAAGGGTCATTCTTTTTGAAACAGACTAAAATAGAAAGTAGGTCAAACAAATTGAAACAGAGGGATTATGAAATATCTATTTTTAGTAAGGATCACATATATCTAAGAATGGAAGGAGTAATGGCTATACTTTAGTAATTTAATATAAAGGCAGAACTCATCGATGGCCCCCTAAAGTTGGCACTTAGACACCTCAACTAAGGGTTTTTCATTTTAAACACCTCAAGTAGGGATTCCCTATGTCATTTTGATACTTTTTGACAATCAGCTACATTTACAAAGTGTGTGTGATACACTCGCGGATGCCATGGCATGATGACAAATTAAAAGAGGTCACGTGGCATTTGAGTGTAAAATAATAATTTAAAAATAAATTTATATAAAAAAAAGAACAATGTATTTTTTAGCAAAAATAAATAAATAAAAATTACTGATTTTCTACACCCCACTCGAACTTACCCCCCTCGCACCCCCCACCCCAACCCCTTTCTTCCTGGCGTCCCTTTCGAACCCCATTCTTCTTTCAGCTTCTTTACTTCTTCTTCTTTTATTTTTTTGGTTTTCATTAGATATATATTTTTTTTGCTCTGAATTTGGTAGCTTAGAAAGTTGAGTGACCTCTGCTGAGGCATAAGCAATAGCAAACAATCTCTAACGTTGTAGTTTAAGTGGTCCGCTGTCTAACATCTTTCGTATCTTGTTCGTGTTCGGTGACCTTCGCTGAGGTTTTTGATCTACCTCTTAAACCTAAATCCATCTTTTTAAATGGACGAAGTGCTTCGTTTCAGATCAATTCTTCGTTGCAATCGCTTCGATCCACCCCCTCGGTGAAAAACCGTAATACGCCCTGAGGAATTCCTACCAGCAGACTTCCCTGTACTCAAAGTGACTCGTCTAAGTGCTCTCCTAATGTATATATATTGTACATTTTGAGGTAATTATAGATCCTGGAAGGCAATTCTGATTGGTCAATAAAAATTGATTTCAATGCTATTTTTTTTTTGTTTTTTATGAGTTTAGCCAATTTATTGAAGCTTATTCAGGATTGATCTTTCTTATCCGAGAGCCTTATCAAACTCTCTGCCACTGTAGGTGCGACACCCACCCACAATCGAGACCATAGACTGAGGAGAAATACCGCTACATCTCATGACCTACAAGGAATTTCGCTACCTTAGGACCGTTATAGTTACGATCGCCGTTCACCGGGGCTTCGGTCGCCGGCTCCATGTCTATAGTCAGTTGCTAAGATGATTCCCATTCAAGCATTCTCATTCAATGTCAATGAATTATATTTGTTCGATACACTGTTGTCAATATAAAAAAAGATTTTTTTTTCGAACAGTCTCAACGTCCTCGTTGAGAGTCGCTCTGCGAGATGTCTAGTAGTCTCTGCCACATCGCGTATAAGGGGAATCGAACCCCCTCTGCTGCTGGCGGGCAGATGTATAATGTACTACTTCGATTCTATTTGCATATCCTTAGTCCAATATCTCTTAGCAAACTCTATAGTTCCGTTCTCGGATATTATCGATTTTGCTACCGAGATTCTAACCCCGAGTTTGTCCAGTAAACTACTGTCTATTCAATCCTTTTCCTTCTTCTTGTTGCTGGATATCTCATTCGTACACATCTTCTCTTTGTTTCCCGGGCCTCTAGTGAGTTACAGACAGAGTTCGAAAAGGTCAAATCTTTGATGATTCCATCATCTATGATTGAGTTGCGAAAACTTCTGGATAGGTATCCTACATCTGAACCGAATTCTTTCTGGTTAAAGAATCTCTTTCTAGTTGCTCTGGAAGCGTGCTTTAATTTTAGTTCATTTTTTTTAATATACTAGTCTCTATGAATATGCCTTGCACGTTATTCCCTGTCAATCTTAACAAATGTTAGGCAATATTATTTAAAGTTATGGATTATAAATTTCAAGAGAATATAGTGTGTTATCCAAAAAGGATCACAAAATAAGGATACAACACATATAATAGTGAAGGTATATATGCTTAAAAAATCCAAACAATTTTTATTCAAATTCTTCTTCTTTTGTTTACTAAATAGAAAAATAAAAACTTATTATTTTTTTCTCAATATCTTGAAATTTAAAAATATGAAAAAGATATTAGTTATTTTATTTTATTGTAATAAATAATTATGGTATTTAAATAGATAAAATCACTAACTACATACCCCACAAGAAATTTGATATTTTTGAGTATTATTGATATAAGATTTGTCAAAGTACTTTTTGCTTAGCAGTTAGCTTCTATCGTATTTCTAAAAAAAATCACAATCATATGCAAATTAACGACTTTCGTCTTTACGAATTGTATAAGTAAGAATTTTAAATTGAAATAAAGTTGTTCTTCACGAGGAATTTAAAATTAATGGTTCAATTAAATTCTTGTTCACGTAGAATTGGTAATTTTTAACTTCAAGTCTTCAAGAATTAGTAGGACATAAGATCGTTGGGAGTTGATTAGGATTAGAGTTTCATGAAAATAAATATTAGAATAAATTTTTAATAGTACAATTTTATCCATCATGAAATTGTATTTTGAAGAAAAAGTTTTATTTTTTGAAGGGCATAAAAATCGTTCAATATATGAAGGATATTTTGGTCAATCAATATTTATATTCATACTTTTATAATAACTAGTATCTACAAATGTGTTTTGCATGTTATTCCTTGTCGATCTCATAATTGTGAAAAATATTAAGTAATATTATTTGTAATTACACATATTTGTTTTATGAAGTACAAAAATATACTATTGCATATGATTGTGTCTGCATAATACTTTTTTGAAAATAATGTTCTTGCTATATATTTTTTCCTATTTTTTTCACACTAAAAATATATTACGATTAAGATAATTCAATATTAAGGATTACGTGACCATGCAATTTTTTTATTTTCATTTAGAAATATCAAGTATTGAAAATCATTACTAAAAAGAATGAAATTATAAGAATTTTGAAATTTTACGATTATTTAGTAATTTGTTTTTTAAAAATAAGTTGATCATAAATAATACATACTATTATTTCTTTACAAAAAAATAATGTCCTCTTGTGGCCATTGATTTTTCTAGCTTCACAGTAATTTTCAAAATGAAATTTTTATGAAAAAAATATATTTATCTCCAAAAGTTATTTAAATTTTTTATTTAAACACTGATGCTTTACTTCTTATGCACTTCACCCCCATCCCACCCCATACTTATTTATAGTGGTATAATATCCCCTCAAAATTACAGAACACGTCTTATTTATTTATTTGTTACTTGTTTTTCTACTTACATTAAATTTACTATTCCACTAATTTAATTTATTTTTTTTCGTTTTTCTTTACTTATTCTCTCACACCGCAATCACATTCTTTCATAGATGTAGTCAAATATAAATTTGCTTAGCTTATTATTGCATTTTTGAAAAAGAAAAACTCACATCTAAACCATTACACTTGAAAAAATATATTATATAGTATCCAATATTGAATTGGTAGAAGACATTAAAGAATTAGGAAGAATTAGTTGTAGGATTCTTTGAAAAGAATTAGATCGAAGATTGTTAAATCAAAAAAGAATTATATCCTTGATGATTTACAATTATGCCCTTAAATTATTTAAATATATATATGTGCTTCGCACGTAATACCCAGACATGAAAAGAAGATAAATAATAATTAAAATATTAATAGATAGTATATATTAAAAGTATACAACAATTAAGCAACTAATAGTTTGCATAAGATATGTACCTAAGTAGTGTTAACTTCATGCAACGTATGTATATATTAAAAATATTATATTTTTAGTTCATTCATATCGTGTATATTTTTACTTTCACAATTACTTTTAAATTGGTCATTTATATGAATAAAGTAGATGGGAAAAAATGCTTTTGAAGACTTAAAAGAGAAACTTATCATGCCAGCAATAGAGATGAGTTATTTCTATGCATCAGTGTATCATGCGAGAGGTAATTAGACATGATTTGGTGCAGTTGTGGTTTACCGAGGATATGACCTTAGATAGGAAGGTGTGGAGGGCTCGGATTAGGGTAGACGGTTAGTAGGTAGGTCTGCTTCATACTAGTAGGTAGGGTTGCAGTGTCTTGTGCACTAGTTAGAAATTGTAGATCTGCTCTTGTAATTTCTTGTTCTTCAGTTTTGCTGCTTCCTTAGTGTTTATTGTGATTCGGGTATAGTACTATTTTGTTATAGTATACTTCTGTATTTACCGATTGTCCTTTTATTGTGTATATCTCCTGTACTTTTATTTCGACCTCTTATGGTCCTTTTTGGTCTTGAGCCGGGAGTCTACCGGAAACAACCTCTTTACTTCATCTGAGGTAAATATACGGTATGCGTACATTCTACCCTCCCCAGACCCCACTTTGTGGGAATACACTGGGTATGTTATTGTTGTTGTTGTAGTGTATCGAATGGATAAGAAAATAAACTTAATTATAGACAATTTTAGCGATGATTTTAAAACTCTAAAACATTAATGGGTAAACAATAACAACAAAAAATAATAAATATAACCTTTATATTTAAAAATATTAGTTTTAATTATAAGAAAGATAATAAGATATAAAAGAAATTATGACGGATTAATAATGTTACATATTCAAACTTATTGTAATTTAGTAAAAGATATAAGGAATCCCGCTTAAAAGTACTGTACTACCTAATAAAATATTATTAATATACAATACACATGGTATAGCATGTAATTACACTCATGCTGAATTTTATTATACCTATTTGAAGTAGATTGTGGCAAGCAAATTAAAAGTACGTAGAAATTAGAATGTTTTCATGTTTATGTAGAAATCTCCAAAAAATTATGTAGAATTAAAGTTTTCATGTTTATTTATGTAGAAGTTTCTACAGGTGATTTATAATTATATCCTTAAATTATATAAATATTTAAGGATATAAAAGTCGTTCAACATTTAAAAAATATTTTCGTTACTCAACATTTATATTCATGCTTTTATAATAATATAGATATAAATAGAGGGGTTAATTTGTTCAAACTATCACCATAGGATAATGAAAATCCATTTTGAATTATGCTAGTAATTGAAGCCAAGCCATTGATCTTATTTTTTCGATAGTGATTTTTTGCGGGATTCTAACGTACAACTAGCATTCTTGGATACAAATTAGGAGCTTCTCTTTTTCTTTCAATTTTTCGTGTTTTATTGTTTTTATAAAGTTTTTCAAAATTAGTGTGATATTTTTATTATTTTGTTCTGCCAATTTTATAAGGTTTTCCATCAAGCTTTTTCATGGTGGAAGGTGAAGTAGGTGGTAGGGATAAAGAATAAAGGAGAAAATGAAAAAAATAATATTTTTTATAAAAAAAATGCTTCTCACGCGCTAAGAAAAAGTGCAATACACATAATGTGCCAAGTCAGCACAACATATCAAAATGATATAGCGAAATTCTATTTAAAGTGTTTACAGTGGACAACCCTTAGTTAAGGTATCTAAGTAAAAGTTGGTATCAACTTAAAGGGGCTGTCGATGGGTTCTGCCTATATAAAGAGAAGATTCGAAATTATAATTTTTTATTTTTGTTTATAGTTTGAGAAAAATATTATTCCACCAAAAAAGCACTACGTGGCTAAAGAGCCAACCGTGAATGTGCGTGGGGACCACTTAAGAGATGTGGGAACCACAAACATGCCACGCGTCAAACACAGCTTGTGCATTTGGTTGGGTGTCATGTGGGATTTGTATTTTTTAACGAGGGTAGTCATAAAGGTCACCGCCGTGACTTGAAAAGACACCAAAATTCCTTTGTTTTAATTTATTTTATCTATTTTAATTTAATATTATAAAATTTATAAAAATAAAAAAAACTTTAGATTTTATAATTTTTAAATTAGATATATGTTAAATATATCAAAAATATATTTTAATTTTTGTGATTTTAAATATATTAGGTGAAAAATTAAAATTAAAAAATTATTAAAAAAAAGAAAAAATATTCTTTTTTAAATAGATTAAAAGAAAAATATATCAAATAAATTAAAATAAAGAGGAGTAATAAATTTATTTGAATAGACTTATAACTTTTGACCTATAATCCCAAAACTTTTGACCTATAATCCCAAAGCATAAGTTAGTAGGTATTTTAACTTATAGCTAAAATGAGAGATTTTTCACCTATACAGACAATTTATCCAAGTACTGGTATTTTTTTTAATTATTTGTTGGTAATGCAAAATAAAAATATATGTATTTTTTCTTTTACTTCTTTGTGTCATGTGAAAAACAAATATCCTTTATTGGGTAGGAAAAAATTTTGTTTTCTACTTTTATTAAATTGCTTTTATTGATTTGTAAAGAGCCAGTAAAAGAAATGACCTTGTGTACATGAAAAATAGGTTTGAAGGCAAAATTAATTATTTGTCTATTCTGATATGAGATATGTATAAGTTCTAATCTTATACATTTAATTTAACTTATATATAAGATAGCATTCTTTTTTGAGTCATTACTATATTTCGAAAATCCTCTCATCTCTCTTTCCAAGCAATTTTATTAGCAAATATTTTTTTATAAAATACAAACTTTCAGTTTTATCTTATATTTTTGTAAGAAGATGTTTTCACAACTTAAACTCTTGACATCGTAGCTTGAACTCTTGACCTCTTGATCACATGACAAGAATTTTATCAGTTACGTCAAGACTCTCTAACATCATATTACAATTAATAAGAAAAAAAATCGAAACTTATGCTTTTAGTATTACGTAGTAATATTTTATTTTCTTAATAATATTTTAGAGCTATTTATATTTACAGTTTTGACACATTTTCAGTAAACTTTTTTATTTTTTTTATTTTAATTATAAAATGATGAAAAGGTAGAAGAAAAAGGAAAAAGAAGTGTACAATGTTTTGGAGAGGGGTAGGGGTTGTAGATGTTTCCACATGTAACTCTTAATATATCAAACTCTTGTAAGTACAAGATTTCATCTGTTTGCATCATCACTTTTTACGTACTCTAAAATAGTAATAGTAATTTTGTCAAAAAGCTCATTGACTACTGCTTAATTCTCTCTCTCTCTTTTTTTTTTCTACCCCAAAATTCTAGGGCTTCTGTCTTTTACCAATCACTAATCACTCCTCACTTCTCTCCTCTCTCATTCCTTGTACCGGTAAGTTTCTTTTTCCCAAATCTTCAATTCTCATGATTTTAGCTTTTCTCATGAAATGGGTAATTCTTAATTTCTTCAAAAAGTCATAATCTTTATGTGATTGTGTTTGAATCCATGTTTTTTTTTGTTTGGTTATTCTCTCTTTGGTTTTTTATTTAGGAGTTTTTTAAAAAAATGGGTATTTCTAATTTCTTGAAAAGGCACAATCTTTATGTGTTTGTGTTGGAATCCATGGTTTTTTTTTGGTTATTCTCTCTTTGATTTTCATTTAGGAGCTTTTTTTTTGAAATGGGTAGTTCTAATTTCTTGAAAAGCCATAATCTTTATGTGTTTGTGTTGGAATTCCATGTTTTTTTTGTTATTCTCTCTTTGATTTCTCATTTAGGAGCTTTTTTTTTTTTAAATGGGTATTTCTAATTTCTTGAAAAGGCACAATCTTTATGTGGTTTTGGTATGTGAATTGTGTTAGAATCTATGTTTTTTTTTTCTGTATTCCCTCTTATTCTGAATTATTGAAAAAAGGCAATATCTTTATGTATTTGAACATGGGATTGTGTTAGAATTTGTGAATCCATTTGTGCTCATGCTCTGTTAGGGATGCTGGGTGCTTCAATCATAATTGTTCTTTGGTAGCTATTGTGCACGAAGAAGCTCATTACGAAAGCCCGTACGAGGGCATGAATTTTCATTCGATAAGTCCCTCTTATTATAGACAATTCTTGAATTTTGAGATAAGGTTGGGAGAAAGTGTGATTTGTTGTGACTAGTGAGACGTGATAATTCTATCAATAGGGGCAACTAATTCTTTACTAGTTTCAAGCAGTGTTGTCAAAAAGCGAAAAGCATAGGAAAGTTCCCAAAGCTTGTTGGGGCTTTAATTGCAATCGCAGAGTTGTTTAATAAAGATATGGACAATGAGGAAAAATAATAACTTCATAAACCCTCAGGCGCAGACATGTAATGCAAGAAAAAGTAACTAAATAAGTGAAATATGTCAAATAAAGCATGTAAAGTAAGTTCAAAACCATTTAATCTTGATTTGGATCCCGTGGAATTAGTCGAGGTGCGCAAAAGCGGGCCCGACACCATGGTCATAAAAAAAAATCTTGATTTGGATTTTGAAGATTCAGTTTTATATTTCTAATTCAGGTTTAGATGACTTGTCTTGTATTAAATTTCTTTTTCTAATAAATGATAAAATTTGTTCATAATGTTTCTTTGACAATTGATGTCACTTTGCCAAGATATATATTGTCTAGTACCACTATTTTCAAGGTAGGGTTTGTGCGTGATGAGGCACACACCTTAGTGAATTGAACCTGCACCAAAGTGCTGCTTAAGCGAGGTGAAGTGCCCAGTTTTTATTCATGTAGCATCAAGTTCTAAACGCTCCTCAAATGAACCTCTTAACAATATTTTCTTCGTAGCTGAGTCGGGGAAAAGGGTTTCCCAGGAGAATTGGGGATTTTATTTTTTATTTTCGCTTGGTGTAAATGAGATGAAAACTATGGGGACGTTTCAAATTTCAATAGAGACGAGACAAAACACAGGTGATCATTTACCTAAGCCTTTGTGGTGGGTAGGTTTACTTGGTAGCTAGATTGGTGGAAGGTAATAGGTACTCGTGTAGTAGTCGATGGTGTCTTTTTTTTATTTATGTTAATCGTGTGAAGTCTGCCGAGGTTCCTCATAGTTCTAGTAAGTTACGTACCTCATTTACTAGTGGAAGCACTCTGCATTTTTTCTGGGTTTTTGTTGGGACATGGAATGCTATGAACTCTATATGGTTGTCTTCATTTCTCGCATCCAAGATTCAAGGGAATAAAAAAAAACTGGTTTGTGTCTATGCATCAGAGAAGTTTTGTCTTTACTCTCTCTTTTTTGTGGGGGGGTGGGGGGTAATCATATTCTATGAAGAGTATTGTTGGCATGAGAAGTCTTGGTTAAATCTGACCAAAAGAAATAGTTCTGATTCTGCAATGAGACATAAATACCTGCACTTAAATTTATAAAGGTGTCTGCATTTGCTTTCTGGTAATTTTGCCTACTTAGTTGCTAGATGTAAAGTTACCGTAGACTGGATTTTTTTGTGAAATTGATATATTGGAGAGTAAAGTTTCTTACTTTTTTCTGTTTATTCAAGTTTGTAACACTCTCGGTACATTATGCTTATGCTTTAGATTGAAGCGTAATTGCTTCTTGTTGTTGCTGTACATTCAATTCTGATACTTTCTTTTTTGTCCTTATTAAAGGATGTATGTATATCACTTAACAGTAGACTTGAAAAGGTCTCAATGTTTTCTTCAAGTGAAAATGAAGGCCATGATTGTTAAATGCTAGTCAGCGTATCTCATGTATCCTCCTTTGAAGTGTAGATTTAGAGGACATCTGAATGTGTTATTTTCAGTAGCTGGAACTGCATATGGAGGTGCTCCTCTTTAAATAAATTCCCTGAACTGGTTATTTGTCTTTGCAATTAGGACACTCTATTGCGGAACTCTGTGAGTAAAGCTAGAGCAGTATGCCATCAAATTCCAAAAGTACAAATCGGGAGGAAACCAATGCATATAATGGTCCACATTCCACTGTATATCCTGAACCTTGGTGGAACAGTGCTGTTTATAATCCTGTTTCCCCTGGGTTGATGCGGGAAAATGCATCAGATTCATCATCATTGGAACAATCTGTGGATGGCCAGTCACAGTCTGATGGTGGAATCAATGAGGAAGATGATGATGCTCTTGAAAAATCGCCAAGTATTGTACCTTTCCCCGCAGGTATCTCCTCAATTTTTGATGTTGCTAACGATAAAATAATCATGATCATTGACAGAGAGACAAGTTCTGGCTTTTTTACCTTTTGTGAGAAGTACCAAGTATTTGTCCTTTGTTACACCAACATACCCAGTGTAATCCCACAAGTGGGGTCTGGGGGGTGGTGTGTACGCAGTCTTACCCCTACCTTGTATCGCTTAATCCATTTTTCTGAAGAGCAATGTCATTGCTACTACTATACTTGTTAAATATGTTGGTGCACATGACAAGCATTTCACTGACCTTTAAACTTTTTTGAGAACATTTTCTTTTTGTTAACTGCATCTAGTAAAAGATGTAATCGATCTTATTGTTACTTTGGTATCATATGGTTTTCAGGAAAGGGAAGTACTTGTGGAGTCTTTTTGTCGTTTTTTCTTAGTGATTTAGAATAGGACAAGTAATCAAATACAAGTTGGTTAAAACTCTCCCATAAGAAAAACTTATGTTGCTTGGTTGCAAGCAATTGATATGTGTGAAGATCTAGAAGTTGGATTCGTCATTATAGTATTTGAGGGGATGGGTTGGGGTACAGGTACAAATACCCGGAAACCGCCAATAAATGTGTAAATATAATATAATATGTAACAATTGTATTTTTCGACAATTAGTTATTCAGAAGTTCTAAACTTAACAAACTTTCTGTTAATATTTTGTTACTATAATCCATTTTTATTAATGCTGAATAAGCTTATTTTTATGTTAAGTGGTAGAAAACTGGTGCGATTTATTTATGTTTTCTATGTCTTGCTTATAACTAGAGCTAGAAAATGAACTTTGCTTGTGGCATATGATTCTTTATAGCCCTAAAATGTACTTGACATGTCTCTAGATGTGTTTGTTCAATCACTTTCTAAAAGCCTAGCCCATATGCACCTAGCAAAGAAATCCCAGCATCTGAACTGTCACGTCCACCAAGTAAAGAAACCCTAGCCATAGTCACCTTGGCATTCTCTCTTCAAACTTGTCTTTCATCCATAAGCTTGTCTGATTAAGGAGGGAGAGGTGAGGATTCCTGCTATTCTTACTACCGGAAAGTTCTTGTAAGTCGTTGAAGGAGGAGGAGGTGGATAATCATCTTCCTCATACTACCAGAAAGTTCTTGTAAGTTGTTAACCACTTTCTTTTGCAGAAGCTCCGATATGGAACAGCAATGGTTGTAGTCTTTTTCGTCATGTTCTTTTTTGTTTCACCTTTGTGAAGGAACCGACCAGACATTGACGGAAATTGGTATGAATGTCGTTCCTGAACCAGTGTCTTGTTGTCGACACAGGTTGCCAGTGATAATTGAAGGAGCTAGGCAACATATAGAAAAAATACGCAGCAAATTAAGTCCTGAAAGAACTTTAGAGAACTTGAAGATGATTTCTTCTTACTTCACTTTTCTTTTCAAAGCCCATGCCTATATATGATTTCCTTTACTCTCTTGCAAATTCCCTCAAAATAACATTTGAGGCCTCTTTCCTGACATCTAAACGAGGACTTTAGGATGCTGGAATCAGTTAAAAGCATTTTCATATAAAGGACTTTCTTCCTTCTGTTATAGTGCCAGCATCTTTTTAAATGGTCTGATGTGAGGTGATGCTAAGGAACTTCTTGAAGCATGAGCTAGTTTAGCAGCTCAATCTAGGTTAAAGGCTCTCATTTCCTTAAATGGAAAATTCTTTGTTTTGAAATTCTTGAACTATTTTCTTAATCTCGTATAAACTTTCTTAGCTGAATGTCGTGTGTGAGATAAGCTTTTCAGTTGACCATCTATATGCTGTGGTCAATAAGGATGTATGAGTGGAGAAGAAAATTTTTGCATGCTTAGCAGTAGGAGGATGAAATATCCATTTTTGTGGGAAACCTAGTGCAACTCTAAGTCGATGCTTTTGACAGTTAGGACCTTCAATAATGAGTTTGACATCCTGTTGCAAGGAAGAGGCAACATATAAGTGATCTGAACATGTACGGCGGACAATGCCTATTGGATGCCGTGCCCTTCAGCACAGGGTAGTTGATAGAAAGGATTCTGTGGTTATGCCGCTTTGGCCTTACAAATGGATAATGTATGTCTTTACTTTAGAAGTAATTTCCTCTTCTTGGAGGAATTTATTCATTGTTCAGGTGCCGTTTGTTAGTCATCTGTGGTTTATAGACTTCGTAGTTCGTAGTATCGAGGGCATTTTTTGTTCAACGATCTTATGCCTGCTCCATTTTCATGTTAGTCTTTGTTATGAGATTTGGATCAAAATGGTGTTCAATGAGGGACAAATCCAACAAATGTGTTTTTCAGATTTTTCATAACTAAAATGGTGAAAACGCATGGATAATGGATCACCTTTAGTGTGCAACTTTCACGTTTGAAAATGGACGGACCGTTAAATATATTTACATTAAAGGTGCTCTATGATACATGAGCCTTCTATGAATACTTTGCATTTTCAAGAAAGGCGCATAGACTCTAAAGCACTTTCAGTGCTACTTTACTGATCAGAGAATTTAAGAAAGCTGTCATATTCTGCATCGATGGGACAATAGGAGACAACTTTTTTAGACCCTAAAGGCTCATGTATCTTAAGGCACCTTCAGGCAAATTACGAAGACGCCCTTAAAGGCTTAAACAAAGATTCTTCCCTACAAATGGTTCTTTATCTTTATTTCCTCTCCATTTTCACAACAATTGGTAGACAAACCGTAGATGGTGCAATGAATTTTATTATTAATAATCTATATAATTTATTGCTTTCAACTAACACCGATATGGTTAAGAAGAGCAAACAAACAGATTTTGTAACATAACTTTAGATAAATTAATATTATAGAAGATGATTCTACAAGATATTTTTTTTGTCATATTCATATTCTATACGATAAAAGGCAATAATACTAATATAAAAGCACATCAATAAAAAAATAAATGTGATAAAAGATTAATTCACAAATTTTTAAAGTAACTAGCAAAAATAAAAATAAAAGCAAAAAGTTATCTTTTGAAGATGTATTTTCTGATTTGACTGGTTGATTAAGGCATTAAATCCTCACCTTCCACATAATGTTGTGAATTTTTGTTTTCTAGTGTATCATATAAAGTTTGTAGGGTCTATTTTGGGGAGAACTACAATAGTGAAAAAGGGGGCTGCATGTAAAAATGGAGGGGAAATGAAGATAAAGAACCATTTGTAGGTAAGATTCTATTTAAGGGCGTCTTCGTAATTTGTTCGAAGGTGCCTTAAGATGCATGAGCTTTTAGGGTCCCATTGGTGCAGAAAATGACAGGTTTCTTAGATTCCCTGATTAGTAAAGTAACGCTGAAAGTGCTTTAAAGTATATGAGCCTTTCTTGAAAATGCAAAGTATTCACAGAAGGCTCATGTATCATAGAGCACCTTTAGTGTAAATATATTTAACGGTTCGTCCATTTTCAAACGTGAAAGTTGCACACGGAAGGTGCTCCATCATTCATGCGTTTTCACCATTTTGGTTATGGAATATCTGACAAACCCATTTGTTGGATTTGTCCCTCATTCAACACCATTTTGATCCAAATCTCCTTTGTTATAGTGTCTTTTTGTTTTTCCTTCTGGCTTCTTCCCAGCTGGGCGAAGAAAGGTTGTCATATTGGTTGAGGAAACTGCAGAGCAGTGATGATGAAAAATATACTTTCTCATGACCGTAAATTTTGTAAACCATCCTCTGTTGCACGGATCCTTCAATTTTCTCTGGTGACCATTGTCATGTCAACACCGTTAGGTCTAGGGAATTCTGTAGCTGATTCAATCAAATCAGTGGGGGTTCATTGATCAAGGAAGGAGAAACAGAGAATAAAAAGAAGAAGAGGCAGCACAAAAAAGGAAAAAGCAAAAGATGGATACATGCTTTATAGAAACTATTTTTTTCTTCTTCTGTCAAGCAAAAATAGATTTATGAAACCATTCCTTTCGAACTTAGACAAAGAGATCTGTAGGTTGACAAAGTTTGAAGCAGCAGAGTAGTTAGGCTAGGTTTCCTTGCTTATTGCTGGTGGGAGTAACCAATAACTGTGAAGTGTGAATGTTAGGGATTTCTTGCTAGTTGCAGATGGATTGGACTTCTAAAATGTGATGGAACAAACTTATTTGTTTGATAGGGTCATAAATAAGTGTAAGCCACATGTAGAGTTCCTTTTCTTGTTATAGCAAAATCTAGAAGAAAAAAATAATTTGCCAGTTCTTTACCACTTAAACCTAAAACTAATAAAAATGGGTTTTAACTAAAAAAGTAATTGAAAACTGAGTACTGCGGCCCTTTGAATACCCTCCAGTAATGATCAATGGAGTCTTTGATTAAGGACACATGTCTATCTATAGATTAAAGGTTTAGATTGCAATTCCATTTCCTATGCTGTCACTGTCATCAATTTCCTAATCCTGTTTTTCTTTCATTAAATATGTCATTTCATCTCTTTAAAATTGCAGGTTCTACTGCAACTTCAGTACCATCGCTTACCTCCCATCTTTTATATATTTTTTACCGCAATTTCAAAAAGTTTTGTTCTTTCTTCCCTAGGATTTCACTGTCCAAAACCCATTTGCAACTGAGTCCTCTTTCTTATCATAACAGCTCCAACTTCTTTGCGCAAAAGCATTTTTTGTATGTAGGTATTTGCGGTTACAAACATAGATAGTGAGTTATAGATGTTTTTTTTGGCATTGAATGGTATGAGTATGGAGAAGCATAAATGCAAGCTATATTTGTATAAGTTCTCGACTAGAAAAGCTTTGGAAGGTGAGGTAACCTCTGCAGCTCTGCCACCGAAACTAAATTCCGGTAGCTAGATATAGCGAGACTCCGTCGTTGTGTTCATGGGGAAAACTTAGACCAGAAGAGAATTTTACATAAAGGTGGAATTATATATTTAGGGAAAGTAAATTACTGTTGGGAAGTGGGTTATAAGTGGGGGAGAAGCAAGGTGATGAGAAAGAATAAAAATGAGGATTACAATCCAAACCTTTAATTTATAGATACACTTGTCATTAATCAAAGATTCATTGATTTTTACTGGAGCACATTTTACTGGAGGGGACCCCAACCCCTTCTAAATGACTTTTTGTTGAACTTTATGCATATATGGTATTGTGTGTATATATATACACACACCATATTTACTCATTTTTCAGCCATACCAGCTTGACCTTCCCTTGTGTCAGCCATCCTCAACCGTATCTGTGCAACATCCTACCCCCCACCACACACGCACCTTAAAGTTCAAACTTGTATAGAGGGAATACTTTTATCCACTTATATTAGGTGCACAACTAATATAAGTTTGTATTTGTCTTGAGCCGAGGGTCTTGTCGGTAACCTCCTCTCGACCTCACCCTTGTGTAGAGGTAAGGTCTGCGTACACTCTACCCCTCCCCAGACTGGGCTTTGTGGAATACACTGGGTATGTTGTTGTTGTTGTATATCAGGTGCACAACTAATTGCATAATGTATGGATAATGTGACTGGTGCTAATGAGATCTATTTTCAAGATCAGATGGGAGTTATGGGAAGGCGGATCAGAACTTTCAGCCAGCTCCTCCAGCCATACCTCCAAGACTTGATGGCAGCCTAGCGCAGCCCCAACAGCTTGAACTTGTTGGGCACTCTATAGTATGTTTGACCCTTTTGTGGGTTTTGAGATCTGTTAATCATTTTTGTGGAGTTACTTCATTGATAATGTCTTATGGCTCATGTGAAAGTGATTCTGTTTGATTGACAACCAGGCTTGTGCTCCAAACCCATATGTTGATCCATACTATGGCGGGATGATGACAGCTTTTGGACAGCCTTTGGTATGCACATGTTCTAATTTTTGAGTCAATTTTCATGTTTTAATTCGTGTATTAAAATCTTTTTTCTAAGCTCTTTGAACTGAGCGGTTACCTCATATTTTGGACAATAATGTGCTGCTAATGTGAGCGACTTAGTATATTATCTTTCTGGACCAGAACCCAGCAGTGCTTGAAAACTGTTAAATCATTTGTGTTGGTCCTCTCTTGAGCCTCTACTAGCTTCTTGTCAATTTAGCGATGCTTTTGAAAACACTCGTGGTCGCACCTGGTTATACACACAAGCATACGTGGTCGACAAGTAATATAATGATGAGTAGAGTATCGTTCCCAACGAGGATTTAATTGTTAACTTCCTAAGTAGATTAAATAGTAAAAAATTCACGAGATTGTGGATTGACGACAGAAACTAAACAAAATCAAATAATGATGAATGAGAATTCAGAAGAGAAATACATCCTAGAGTTACGGGGTGATTTATCCTATCATGTTGTGTATCTACTTTAGTTAGACCGTTGAAAATCTAGTTTACTAGTCACGGGGTTGATTTTACTTCGGAGTTCATCTCTGATAAACCGAGGCCTATTCAAACTACTGAAACGTCTATGTTTCCATGATTGTCTCAAGTAATAAGAATGCAATCCTATCTCCTGTATTTGACTAAGCAACGCGAACTAAGTAAAGGTATATAACTAGCCTGTCACTTGCTAGCTGTAAGTTAGTCAGAGCTGCTATCAGTGTTGGATCAATCTTCGGATCACCAAACAAGTGCTACCTTATCCAATAATGTGAAATAGACCTCCCTTTTGGAGCACAGTCTAGATTATAGATGGTATTCAATTGGTGGCCAATCAATCAAATAATTAAGCGCAGGATAACGTAAGTGAACTAATTAAATCAATATGAATCAGTGATAGTTAAACGTATGCGAACATAAAGCTTCAACTAACAACAGTCACGGATAATCCCGCTACCCTGGTATAGTAAGAAACTAGTTCATCTTTTCTTTCTTCTATCTTTACAGTTGAACGAATATAGATTCTGTAGTCACCAAATTATGAGTTGCTAGTTTCTTTTTCTTTTTGGTCAATTTAAAAAAAAAAAACAAAAAAAAAACTAGCGGCTCATAATGTGGTGACTGCACCATCTATATTCGTTCAACTATAAAGATAGAAGAAAGAAGAGATAAACTGTGTGAATTGCTGTTCCACGATTTCCATGCGTTGTTCTCTCAAAATTCTCGATCTTGTCTGTATCTCCCCTTTAAATCCTGTAGGTGGTGTATTTTATAATGGTAGAATTTGACCTCGAAGGGGATTACTTTGTACAATCCAAAACATACTGGAACTGCAGTAAAACGCCTTTGGTGCGCCGCACCACCTACCTATGTTGTGCGACGCACCAATGGAAATTTGGCAAGTCCAGTAAACATTGAAGGTGCGCATGGGGTAGATATGGGGTGTGGTGCACCAAGACAAATTCCTCGATATGTCATTTCTTCGACTTCATTTCGTGCGTACTTGGCCCTCGGGTGCTGAGCTCAATCCGAATACTTGAGAATGACTTCTAATCAGATTTCGAAGTCATATTTCACCTCCTTTTGCATCAAATCATCCGATTCCTATCAAATCATATCCTACACACACGAAACACACATATCAAGCGTAAAGAGGTATAAATGAACTTAAACACAAGAAAAGAGTAACAAATATGAGGCGGATGTAACTAAAAATATGTAGTTCTGAACACCCATCAACTCACCTTCTCGACACTACTTGCTGCCAGGAGCTTGTGCCTTACTTCCTTGGAGTATATTTTGAACTATATTACTTTCACCATTATTGTTCAGAAAGACTGGGATGGACCCATTTCTTGTGGAAGTTTTAGGTCCAAAGTGGTATATCACCGCAATGGTGCGATGGATGCACAATTCCAGCACCATTATTGGATTTTGCAGACACCGTCCTTTAAGTGCCTTCAATTAAGTTCCAACCAGAACGATCAAAGATAGATTTAGCCGAAGTTCAATCTTATAATATAAGAAATCTAAGAATTTCTAGTGGCATTAGAAGGAAATGGTTTTTGTGCTTTTGGGCAGAAGGGGAAATCTAGAAAAGAAGAGAGATGTTTGATACCATCTTTAAGTCAACAACTTAGTCAACTGTAAGCTATATAGCACTTCTTCACAGGGCCACATTCCGTCCTAATCAATAGACATGATATTTCATATGAAAATCATTGCTATAAACGGGCTATTGTCATTTTCAGTATAGAAAGCTGAATCATTGGAACTAGAGGCTCTTGCTTGGTCTTTGCTTCATGAATGACTCTACTCCTCTGACATGATGCAGTTGAGAATCCCTTGCAAAATCATTGGTACATATTAAGCATTCTGTACCTAAGTTGCGTGAACTCCACTTTTGATGCCGCACCTGTGTCGGATTCTCCAAAATACACTACTTTTGGAAAATTCGAAATGCACCTGTTGACATTTTTGAAGAGTCCGAGCAACAGAGTTCTGTACAAAATAGTCTAGTATGCATTATTTACTGCCTAAAAAAAAGAGCTATAGTATGCATTATGACCTGTTTTTACATTGTTCAATATATTGAGGTAGGGAAGATGAATCTCCTATAATATCCATTCTGCTCCATATCTATTGAAAGAACAAAATAGGACATAAAAACAAGTGAAACATGATATGGAAAGATATCATGATGTCAGTTGTGCTTAGGTATTATCTGGTTGGTGGGCAAACTCGACATGCTCATGAGCCAGATTATTTGCTCTTAGCTCTAATCTATGGCGAGATTTTTCTTTTGAGGTCCTTACTGACTGTTGCACTATTCAGGTTCCTCCTCATGTACTTGATATGCACTATGCAAGGATGCCCTTGCCACAAGAAATGGCTCAAGAACCAGTTTATGTTAATGCTAAGCAGTATCGAAGGATCCTGCAGCGAAGACAGTCACGCGCTAAAGCAGAACTTGAAAAGAAGCAGATAAAAGCTAGAAAGGTTAGTACGTGCCCTCTCATGGGGCCACACTTTCAATCTTCTCCTTGCTCCTCATTGTCCGGAATTTGCTTTCCACCCTTTTACTAGCACTTACCACGTGAAATCAGTGTTCTGGCGATATATATGGAACTTTGGCCAAGTGCTTGTACATATTCCAATTGGTGCAGAGGCAGATATATCTTAAGTGCTGAATGGATTTCCATATTAACTGACTGGTTGGGCAGTGTGCATGTAATGAAACTCTGCATATGAAGAATTTTATAATTCAGCAGAGGGAGGTGTAAGAACTGATGGTTCTCTCCTTCAAGCAAAATAAATAGTGTATAGCAGTTAGTGCCCCTTAATCCATCCCACTTTTCTAGGAGAAATAAGAAACGCTATCTATGCTACCTTTTTCGCGCTTTTCTTTTTTAAAATTAAAATCTGAGATGCAATACTTTTGTTCACTGTTGGCTGTTGTTACCTTCCACTTTCCTATTCCCAGCTCTTGCATGATTTTTTAGTTTGTTGAAAAGGAATTCTTGTGCCATTAGTTTCATACAAATGCTTTTACTTGTATCCCTTGCTATAACTATGTTGGGAAGTCGCAAGACTGGGAGGAATGAAGGAACAACTTTCAGGCTTGATATTTGTAGTTTTCGTAGGTCCCTCATGTTGTATATAATGTTATGCCAATAGTAGTCATTTCTGAAGTTTGATGATCTAGTTTCAAAGGTTATGATACTATCTCCTTTCCTCGTGTTACAGCCATATCTTCACGAGTCTCGACATCAGCATGCACTGAAGAGGGCGAGGGCCTCGGGAGGACGTTTTGCCAAAAAGACAGATGCTTCTAAGGGTACCGGTTCTGTGAGTTCATCGGGTTCTGAACCTTTGCAGTTCAATCCTGCCGCTGATATTCAAAAGAGGCACGAAAGTGGAAGGTTGGCCGATCTCCAGCATTCTTATTCAAATGGTAGCAGTTATGGAAATCAAAGTAGCTTTCAAGAATCGAAAGATGAGTACCAGTCTGCTGAAAGCAGGGAAGGAGGTTTTTCTGGCAAGTAATTGGAGAGACGTTCATGTCGTCAGCTCTTGCACTGCAACGAGGCTCGAGTATGGACAGAAAGTTTACAGATATTGTTTCATTTCTTGGCTTTTTTCAAGCTGGGCGGCAATTCATTCTTGGCTTTTTTACTTCAGTGTTAACGGGAGAGCAATAGAAGTTACGAGCATTGCAGTGTTGCAGCATTTGCTTGGAGATCTACATCTTCTTCCCTCGTGTACAGAGATGGGCGAACTTAGAAGTAGGATTAGAAGTTGTTCAGTAAGCTTATGGTTGGCTAGTTACTGTAGTTTTAGGAGACCATGTAAAGAAGTTAGTTTTGTATACTTGTCTTGTTTCCTTTCTTAGTTGCAAAAATTTCCGAGTTTGGTTTGTTTTGATGTGGTGATGATCTGTTATCAAAGATACAGTAGGATAGATGGCAGATTTGAAGTGGAGCTCCAAGATGTCTATTTAATTTTAGTGTTTTTTTTTTCATTCTCATGGTTGAAGTGTGCAAATAGGTTCAGTGCTTATGATACAGTGAAGGTCAATGTATTGTACCCACAACTGAGAATACAGCCTTATGAACATTAGGTGTTAGAAAAGGAAAAAAAATGCATATTAGAAATGACTCGAAAATGTCCTCATCTGTTGGATCATATTTGCCCCTAATTTTATATTCAAGCTGTGTGATTGTCCCTTTGAAGTCTCGCACACTCTTTCTCATCGGGAGCGGGGTGGGCCTGTGCTGGCGCTGGCAGCGCTGCTGCGGAGCCCACCCACCCTCAATGTCGGTGTGGCCAATTTATGCCGATGTTGGCGCCCGCGACAACGCCTCTGGAGCAGCCCCTCCCTTCCGGAGCCAGCGGGTTTTGAACGGCCTTAAATTTGTCTCTTAATTAATTTCAGTAATATGATATTTAATTAAACATGTGGCCTTTATTTATTATTCACATAAAGTTTACTCGACCATGTATGACCCAACACAATATAAAATTCATTTTAAAACACAGAACCAAGTGAGAATATCATTGTTATTCTCATGATATTATCTTTTCCTTTTATATTTTCTTAATGAAATCATTATAAGTTGAAATTCAGTAAAAAAAACATATATGCCTCAAGTTTCATTTGTCCCACCGATTTTTGACGAGCTGCTGGCCAAGAAAGTCATTGACCTTTTGGAGTCAAACCGACATGATAACGTCAACAAAATTGATAATCCGAAGTATTGCATGTATCACCGCATCGTTAGTCACCCTAGAACAAGATGCTTTATCTTAAAAGAGAAGATCATGATGTTTGTGAGAGATGAAAAGGTCATCATTGATGCTAGTAACACGACCGCAGAGTCAATTATATTTTCATTTTTCTGGGCGGAGCACATTGATATTCTATAGAGAAAATTAAATGTCATTTTCTTATTTATTTTGCATAATTATCCTTTATTCACTAACATAGTCTTCTCAAATTACACTGATATTTTCTCACATTCTATTATGTAATTGTTTTTAGGTTATCTCATGTTATACATAATGCATGTAAGATAAATTTAAAATTTCAGTCTCAACTAAAATACTATATGATTATTAATTATGTAGCTGAAATTGTAAATTTTGTATCATTAGTATTAAAATCTGTAGCGTTGAAAAGTATATACATGGATTAGAGGAAGTCCAATTAAGAAGTAATCATACAAAAGCTAACAAGTTTGAAACTTGGATAAGAAAGTTGATAAATGACATTAGGAAAATGGAAAGAGATATTTTAATTTTTTTTTGAGGAAATTAATATATGAGATTTACTATTATCAAAATAAAAAGTTTAACTTCTTGGTCGATTTTGATTCAATAGGTGAAAAAAAGTATTTTGATCCATTTCTAATATATTAAGGGCATTTTTTTTATCTAATTGGTTGAAGGAAGAGACAAATTTGATCTGGTTCATTTTCGAGCTATTTTTAATATGTTAAAGGCATTTTATAATTTAGCTCCTTTATTTAAGAGCTATATATAATGCAATATTCGAGAAGCGGAGGAGGACCAACAAAGTTTTTGTTAAAGTTCGCTAATATTGACTAAAAGTTAAATAATTGAATACAGTTCTTCAAATAATAGGGTGAGAACTAACGAGGAAATTACATGGAGTGTCCTCAAAAGTGAGTGGTCTTCAATTTATGCCCCTCATAAGAAAAGTCTTTAAAAAATACCCTTCCTTCCTTTTTATGTATAGAACATATACATTTTTGTCCCTCTACACCATAACTCTCCATGTTCATTTGTCTCTCAACTTTTAATTTTTATTTTTCTTTTTTCTTTTATCTTTTTAATTTTTTTATCTTTTATCTTTTTTTTTCTTTTTTCTCATTTTTTTTTAATTCTCGTTTTCTTTTTTCTCAACCTTTATTTTCTTTTTTTTTTCTTTTTTTCTCTTAACTTTTTTTTTGTTCTTTTTTTTCTCAACCTTTTTTTTTTTTTTTTTTTTTTTTTTTTTTTTTTTTTTTTTTTTTTTTTTTTTTTTTTTTTTTTTTTTTTTTTTTTTTTTTTTTTTTTTTTTTTTTTTTTTTTTTTTTTTTTTTTTTTTTCTCTTTTTTCTTTTTTTCTCTTCTTTTTTTTCTCTTCTTTTTTTTTTTTTCGCTTTTTTGTTTATCTTTTTTTTTTTCTTTTCTCTTTTATTCTTCTCTTTTTTTCTTTTTTCTTAACCTCTATTATTTTTTGCTAATGAACAAAAAAAGTTGGATAATCCGCAAAGAAGATCTTCTTTCTTTGAAATCGAAGTAAACTTAAGAGCGTGCTTTGTTGTTTGGAAGTCCTTTGGAACAAGTCTTGCCTCTAAGACAAATGTTATAGAACATCTCATAAATCAAGAGACAATGAGGTAGTGTCAAGCCTTGCTCGTGGGGGCATAACTTGTTGTTTGAAAAATTCTTGAGCTAAGTCTTACCTCTAAGGCAAGAGTTATAGAGCATCTCATAAATTAAGACACAATGAAGTAGTGTTAACTCTTGCCCATGGGGCATAACTTGTTTTTTGGGAGGCCCTTGGGCTAAGTCTTGCCTCTAAGGCAAACGTTATAGAGCATCTCATGATCAAGACATAATGTGCTAGTGTCAACTCTTGCCAATAAGGCGTACTTGTTGTTTGAAAGTCTTTGAGCTAAGTTTTGCCTCTAAGGCAAGAGTTATAGAGCATCGTATAAATCAAGACACAATGTGGTAGTGTCAACTCTTGCCCATGGGGCGTAATTTGTTATTTGGAAGTCCTTAGGCTAAGTCTTGCCTCTTAGGCAAGCGTTATAGAGCATCCCATAAATCAAGCACAATATGATAGTGTCAACTCTTGCCCATGGGGCGTAACTTGTTGTTTGAAAGTCTTTGGGCTAAGTCTTGTCTCTAGGGCAAGAGTTATAGAATGTCTCATAAATCAAGACAAGATGAGATAGTGTCAAGTCTTGCTCGTGGGGCATAACTTGTTGTTTGAAAATCCTTGAGCTAAGTCTTGCCTCTAAGGCAAGAGTTATAGAGTATCTCATAAATTTAGACATAATGAAGTAGTGTGAACTCTTGCCCATGGAGCGTAACTTGTATTTTTTGAGAGGTCCTTGGGCTAAGTCTTGCCTCTGAGGCAAGTGTTATAAAACATCTCATAAATCAAGACACAATATACTAGTGTCAAGTCCTGCTCATGGGTGTAATTTGTTGTTTGGAAGTCTTTGGGCTAAGTCTTTCCTCTAAAGCAAGAGTTATAGAACATCTCATAAAAAAATAAAGGTCGAAAAAATTGATTAAAAAAAAAGAGAAAAGAAAAATTAAAAACCAAAGAAAAAATAAAAAAATAGAAGTTGAGAGAAAAAAATAAATATTGAGAAAAAAAGAAAAAAACGAAGAAAAAAAAGACAACAAAAAATAAAGGTTGAGAAAAATAAAAAATATAAAAAAATAAAAAATAAAAGGAGAAAAAAGTAGAATTGAGAGGAGAAAAGAAAAAAAATAAAGATTGAGAAAAAAGAAAAAACGTAGAAGAAAGAATAAAACAAAAAATAAAAGAAAAATAAAGGTTGAGAAAAAAAGAAAAAAAAATAGAAATAAAAAAAGAAAAAAGAAAAAAGAAAAAATAGAAATAAAAAAAAAGAAAAGAAAAAAGAGAAAAAGGAATATATATAAAAGTTGAGAGATAAATGAGCATTGAGAGTTATTTAAAAATATTTGAGGTGTAGAGGGACAAAAAGGTAGTTGCTCTATACATGAAAAACAAGGAAGACTATTTTTGTAAGACCATTTTTATGGGGGGCAAAAATGCAAAGCCACTCCCTTTAAATGACATTTGTGTAGTTGTCCCAGAACTAACTATCCCATTAAATTTTGGGAATTTTTTGTATATATACCCATTACTAAATACTTTACAAAGAAAATAGCGTAAAAATAGTCAGAAAGTCAAAAACACTCGAGTTTTAGCCACGGTTAAACGGTATGAAAACCGTGGCTAAATGGTCCTTTTTTATAACTAATAATTTTATTAATCACCAAGGAAAAATCATATATCGATATTACTATATTATAGAAGCGTCTTGACAAACATCTCTCGGTTGTGCTGCCAGCCTATCGTCCGAGGGGGATTTTGGTCATTTTTGATCATTTTTGTATTTTTTCGTTTTAATTTATCTGTCTTACTTTTCTTTTTAAATCTGTTATATATTTAAAAATTACTATAAATTACTATAAATCACAATATTTAACAACTTAAAATATTTAGAAGAATATAAAAAATTTGGTTGACTCTCAAAATTATATCAGTGCCACATAAATTGGGCTAGATGAAGTAACATATATTATTTGAAAATGACGTAAAAAATATTATAAATTGCAACATCTAACAATTTTATATATTTGAAGGACATAAAAAAATTGATTGTCTCTCGAAATTCTATCAGTGACACATAAATTGAGATAGAGGGTATATTATTTAGAAATGACGTAAAAACTATTACAAAACACAATAATTAATAACTTAAATATTTTAAAAATATATAAAAAAATTGGTTGACTCTCCACATTCTATCAGTGCCACATAAATTGAGGTAGAGAGAATAACATATATTATCTGAAAATTATGTAAAAAACATTATAAATCACAATAATTAACAACTTAAAATATTTAGAACCATATATAAAAATTAATTAACTCTCCAAATTTCATCTGTGGCACATAAACTAGAACAACGAAAGTAACATACATTGGGCTCGTGCTGACACGGATTTTAGATCTAGTTGTATAAATAGTTATGTAGTGTGTATGTAATGTATCTATATTATATAAATGTGTATCAATATAGTATAAATAGTGTATAAATGTGTATCTTATTGTATAAAAGTTATATAATGTATCGATATTGTATAAATATCATATAAATGTATATCAATATTGTATGAATGTGTATAGATATTGTATGAATGTATATATAGTGTATTGATATCCATATTTATTTATTTTTAAAAAGAGAAATCATCGAAAAAAGTTTTAAAAAAAAACACCAATTTATTTTAGATCATGTACAAATCAAGTACAAACGAGTAGCTTGGTCCACATAGCTTACTTCTTTTTATTCAATTCTAACGAACTCAAAATCTCCTCTAAACAGTCTCAAATGTTAGATATAATCTCCTCTCAATGTTTCAAGACTTTTGATATATTATTCACTCAAAATAATTTATGTTTGCGGCACGTTGAATCTTAAAGAAAAATAAAAAGCAACAAAGAAGAAAGAAGAAGAAGCAGCAGAAAGAAGAAGAAGAAAAAAAGAAGAAAAAAGAAGCAGGAAGAAGAAGAAGCAAGAAGTAGGAAGAAGAAGAAGCATGGGGTGACATTTTTTTGGTAAATAATTTGTCTGAGGGGCTTTTTTTGCATAATTATCCCTTAAATTTTATCAGTTCTATTAATATAAATTTGCATCGTAAAAAGCCCATTAAAGAGGTTTTATCGCTCCTTTTATAGAAATTTTCCTTTTTCATGGCTCAAACTTGAGATTGTCGCTTAAGGGTAAATGAACTCTTATCATTCCATCTTTGGTGGTAGAAAAGTATGATTCCCAAATGGCAAACTTAACTAGTTGCTACTCCTACATCACTAGACAAATTTAAGTACTTTCAAAGGAAATGTTGAGGTGGTTGTGGAAGGAGTTCTCGAAGAAAAGTAAGATTTATTATGCCAAAATAACCTATTTTAAGTAGTTAAAATATGGATATCATTTTGAAACCAAAGACACTTAAGGGGTCGTTTAGTAGCTTGTCTGTAAATGAGTTATGCATGTATCAAAACGCATAAGTAATATCATGTTTGGTAGTTGATCTATAAATGAGTTATGCACGTATTAACTCATGCATAAGTAATATTATGTTTGGTAGTTGATTAGGAGGTAAGTTATTTATATATAAAATTAGTACAGTGTTTGTTTGCAATTTAGAAATTCGCATAACTAATACATATACAAGTTATAAGGAAATTTATGTATTACTTTATGCAAGATGGAAGGTGGAATAAGTAATACATGAATAACTAATACATGAATAAGTAAGAGAAAATACATAAAAAACCCTCTAAACTTGGCTGCACAACTTACTTTAGCACTTAAACTTTACAGGCAATTAAATACCCCGCTAAATAACTTTCAAGTAGTTAAATACCACCGAAATGACTGACGTAGCAAAAAAAATAATTAAAAGCACGTAAATATTTAGAAAAACACATAATTATAGCCCAACCCCTCAATCATCCCCTGCCCCACCCCCTCCTTCTTCTTCAAATTCTTCCACTCCCTTTCTCTTTCTTCAACCCCCCATCCCCCACTGAAGGAGGTGACCGGTGTTGAGTTTGAAATCAAGAGAGCGTCACACGAAGGCTATTAATTTCAAATTATTAAGGCGGTAAATCAGACGACACATAAAACTATACTAAAAAGATATATTATTGATATATTTGGTCAAGTGACTTACATATTATGAAAATTAATTAATATTCAAAATATAAAAATTGTTGAGAGAAAATCTCTCCCTGAACAAAACTCTCTAAACGACTACATTGTGGATGTTATTGTATTATGGTCAGAGGCAGATCCAAGATTTGAAACTTGTGAATTCCTAATAAATTAAATTAATATGCAATAAAATGAATGGCATGTTTGTTTTAGAACCAAAAAATAGATATATTTGCTGGGGTTTGAACCCCACTTTCAGCAGTTCCAAGGGATTCTAGGGGTTCCTTTCTTTCCATTGAGCCAACCACTTAATTATTTATGGGTTTCCATATGCAAATACTTAAATTCTTAATATTTTTTTTTTTATAATTATAGAATTTACGGTAGCGGTAGGGGTTCTCGGAACCCCCGACCAGTATTGTGGATCCACCCCTGATTATGGTAAGAGAAGAAGGATCTTGAATTTATAGGAGAAAGGACATCAAAACATCCCTAAACTTGTCTGACAAATTTACTTTAGTAGACCTTTAATTTTACGGGCATTTAAATACTCCCCTAAATAACTTTTAAGTGGATTAAATTCCACCCAAATGTTGACGTGGATAAAAACTTAAATATAAAAAAAAGAAAAGCGCATTTAAAAGTTTAAAAATGAAAATGTGGGCCCATCTTCATTATTTTAAAAAAATTTAATAAGTGGACCCCACTTTTAATTTTCAACCCATTTTCCTGTTTCTTTGTCTTCTTCGACTCCCCCCCACCCCCCATCCTTCCTTTCTTCTTCCTTGATTTCACCATTTTCAACCATGTTTTCATATTTTTTTCTTTACCAATTAACAAAAGTTTCTTTTAAAATAATATTAAAGAGAGACCCATTACAATACCCAAATCAGTTTATCATGGGAATAGATTGCAGATTCAAAAGAGATTGTAATGCCAATTTCAAAAGAGATTTTTGGCAAGGACGCCATTAATGAAGCAATGATAGTAAGTGGGAGATGAGAGTGGAAGAGAAAGATGATAGAGATTTATGGTGAAAAAGTTAACTAATTTTGTTTTGTTCATTATGAAAAATAGATCTCTAATACAAATAAAAATTTTAACACAATTTTTTGGTGGTGATAATCTTAATGATAATCTATTTTCCCTCTCTTCCACCTCTGTCATTCACTAGAAAGAACAAGAAGGACACAAAATTCTAATTTTCAAAAAAATTGAACCAAATTATTCTCTGTGTATTTAGAAATTAAAATTGAAGTTGAGAGAAACTAAGGATGGCAATGGGGCGGTGCGGGGTGAATGCGGGGTGGGTTTCACCCTCATGTGGGGCGGGGCGAGTTTGTCCTTTTGTGGGGGGGGGGGGGGGTGCAGGTGCGAGGTGGGTTGAAACAATTTTTTGAAAATCTTGCGCGGGGCGGGGTTGGTTGCGGGTTTGACAAAATAAGTTCTTTAATATGTTAATACTAGTTTTAAGTTTCTTCCTGCTACGTTCTTTTTGTTTCAATACAACTATGTATATAGTTTACACTTTAATTAAAATGCCCAGTTAATAAAAAAAAAAGAAAAATTTAGTCCTCTGTTTTATGTTTATGCTTCATTATTCCAAACTGAAAAGCTTTAATCCTCTGTTTTATGTTTAAAATTTAGTTCTGCAAGTTCCTCTGTTTTATGTTTAACATTTGCTTATGTAATTTAATCAAGTAATAGGTAAATTTGTGATTCCAAATAAATTTAATATATCTGATTCCAAATAAATTTGATATATCACACCTTTTATGTTTGAAATCTTACTCTGACATAGACTTCTTGTGAATGAATTAGGACTAGTAAAATAAAATAGTGTTTAAATAATTATTCGTATTGATTCACGATAAAAAAAGTATCAGAATGTATAATTTGTGATTTATATGAATTTATAAATTACTAAACGTGTGTAATAAAATGGAAAAGGAAGAAGAGAAAGAAAGAAAACTTATGCGGGGCGGGGCGGGCGGATGCGGGTGTGGGGTGGGTGAATGAGGGTGAAGATACTACACGAGGCGGGTTAAAATTTTGCGAGTTGAGATGAAACCTGCTCCGCACCCATCTTGCATCACACCATTGCCATCCCTAAGAGAAACCAATCGATTCGCTCTGTCCGATTTCAAATCTTTCACAGACGACTCAGTGAGTTTTGCCTTTTTCCATCTTTTATCTACTCTCAACTAGTGTAAAAAATAATAATTAAAAGAGATAAAGGTGTGAAGAAAACAAAAATAAAAAATTAATTTTTTTAAGGAATTGATGATGTGGCACGAGCGTTGCTAACATGGAGCTGATGTGGCACGCACGTGTAATGCACCTCACCCTATGAATGTGGTATTATATTTTCAGGGTGTAATTTAATTACTTGAAAGTTATTTAGGGGAGTATTTAAATGCCCGTGAAGTTAAAGGTCTAGAGTAAGTTTGTCGGACAAGTTTAGGGGTGTTTTGATGTCTTTTCTCAATTTATCGAGGTCCAAACTTCTCCTCCAAAAAAGGGTTAACCAAATGTGGAAGAAGTTTTTTCCGACAATAAAACATTTTCCACCAAGAAAACCTTTTGTACCAATAAATCTTTTTAAATTAAAACACAATTATGTAGAATCCAAATAAGGTAGAAAATTCAGGACAAACCCTAACAACCGGAGCTCGGGCAGCGGCGGTGAACAATAGTCCTCTGGAGTTTCCACCATCATTTTTTCCCCCGAGGATATAGATCTGATGATGGAGAACATAACCCAGTGGTTAAATCACCATGAATGTTGCAAGAGAGTGAACGAAATTGCAGGCGGCGCTCAGGCGATTTTAATGCACTCTGGCAGAATTCGCCGGTCAATCGCCGGAAATTAACAAGGTGGAATTATCTGATTTTTTCTGAGAATGAAGCTCAAAAATGATTTGAGGAAAATAAGTTTTAAATTCTTATCTCAAAACGAATCATTTTTGTGATAAAATCTTTTTGAGAATCTTGGATCCATCCTCAACTATGGAATTTGATGTTTTTTTGAGTTTCTTTTTCTTTTTTTACAATCTTAAATCAATTCCTCATTCTTTTTTATTTTTTTTTCCTTTCTAAAATCATGAATAAACAAAAAAAAAATGAAAAAAAATTAGAAAATCAAAATTTAAATATTTTTTGTCGGGCTCTGACATGGTGGTGTTGTGGCAATGACGTGGCGCGTATGCAATACACTTGTTCTCGTGAGACTGGTATTGTAATCTTAGGGTGGTATTTAATTACTTGAAAGTTGTTTAGGAGGGTATTTAATTGCCCGTGAAGTTTAAGTGCTAAAGTAAGTTGTGCAACCAAGTTTAGGAATTTTTATTATGTATTTTCTCAATAAGTAAACCATGCATAACTAATCCCTGTATAAAATAATACATAATTGGGGCTGGTTGGTTACTGAATAAGAGTAGAGTTTTTCATGTATTAAACTATGTATAACCTACACAACGTTTGATAGGTGGATAGAAAATAAGTTATTAATGTATAAAAAAAATATAATGTTTAGTTTTCAGTTTAAAAATCCGCATGACTAATACATGTATAAGTTATGAAAGAATATATTTATTATTTTAGAGAAAATACATAACATCCCCCCCCCCCCTCCTAAACTTGGTTGCACAACTTACTTTAGCACTTAAACTTTACGAGCAATTATATAACCCCCCCAAACAACTTTCATGTGAATTTAAAACAATCTTAGTGGCTGACGTAGCAAAAAAATAATTATAAAGGCGCATAATTTTTTTTAAAAGAAGGTGATCTCATTAATTTGTGTATTATATAACAAAAATAAATATAAAAAATAAAAATAACCCCTTCCCCACCCCTTTCATCTTCTTCAAGCCCAGAGGAAGTTCACAAATGGCATCTCCAGTGACTTTGTATTGGCTTGCAAGGCAGCAATGTTGAACAAGGACATGGACTTACCCAGGTTAGTGGTTTATATTCAACAGGTTGAGGATGAGAAGAAGAAGCATGTTGAGGTAGAGGAGCGTCAGAATAAGAGGAGTAGGCCAACAGACCAAGAGTCACCCCTTAATTTCATCTTAATTCTTTGAGGCCCCCCACCCCCTAATTTCATCTTTTTCAGCCCCCCCCCCCCCCCACTTAATTTCATCTTCTTCGATCCCCCCACTTGTTTTCAACCTCTTCAAATCCCCTCACCCCCTTTCAGCCCTTCAAACCCCCCACCCCCTTTAAGCCCTTCAACCTCCCCCCCTAATTTCAGCCCCTGCTCCTAATCTTCTTCATCGACCCCCTCCCCCCCCCTCTTAGTTTTCCTGGAAAATAAAAACTTCAATAGAGGAAAAATATAATTAGGAATTAGATTTTTATGTATTTTATAATTTTTTGAATTAATGAGGAATTAGAAATTAATTAATATATAAACATATGAGTTAAGGAAGAGAAAAATTGTGAATAAATAAAAAGAAATGAAAAATATTCAAAATTTAGATAATTTTCGACGTGGCAATGATGTGGCGCATGTGTAATGCACTTTCCTTTGCAAGATTGGTATTATATTTTTAGGGTGATATTTAATCACTTGAAAGTTTTTAAGGGGAGTATTTAATTTCTCGTGAAACTTAAGTGCTAAAGTAAGTTGTGCAGCCAAGTTTAGAATTTTTGTAAGAGAAAACTACATGGCATAGCATACTTAAGCCCTTAATTATGCTCCATGACAACAGTATAAAAAAATTACTGACCACAACAGAAATAACAATATTTTCACTTTAATACATTTAGAAGCAAACCTCCCTAATTTCATTATAAACCTGTCACGACCCAACTACCGGGCCGTGCGAGCACCTACTCTAATCCACCTAGATAGGAGAACCCTTACCACCCGAACCAACATGCAAAGTCGAAAAGAACATAAATCATGAATGAAACCCTTTTTAATACATGGAACTTCCTTTACAATAATTTCAGAAAATAACCGACTTATAGAACTTGCGAAAAATCATTTACAATATGAGACTGCCCTCCCTAGAACCTAGTCTAAGCTGGTACAAGAGCTACTACAAGAGTAATACGATTTAAGTAGAAAGGACACAACTCCACCATATAAATGAGAAGTAGGAATTGCTGGAGAATCACCGTTATCCTGAACCTGTGAAACATCATCAACCCTGCAACCAGACTATACGCAAAAGGTATAGAAAGAGTATAATCAGTACAAACACACGTACTGGTAGGCATCATCGGTCGACCCGAATTCACTCGTACCATCATATAATAGAAATAAGGGAAAACATGTAGTTAATTCCATTGGACCCCTCCTCCAACTTCTACCCTCACCAGACCCGGTCTCAACCTGATCGTCTACTTAGACCTCGCGTCTCAACCCTGCCTAGCCGTTCCGCTGCTAACTCTACTACTCTAGCCTTGCCCCGATATATACAACTTCTCGAGTCACACTTAACCTTAGACCTTCCAAGTCACCCTAACCTTAGACTCCTCAAGTAACATTAACCTTAGACTTCCCAAGTCACCTGCACACTAGCCCAACCACCTAGTCCAGACCCGGACTACCACTCCTTTGCTCTAGTCAACCCCTATGGCTATACACCCAGAAACAACCCAGTACTATCAATCCAGACCCACTACCCTCATGGTACCACTCACAAGTATCTGGACCTCTCGAGGATCCCTAGACAATTTTCCAAATGGTAATACCCACTAGTCACACCATGCCAGACTCTCAGTCATTCCCCTAGCTTATCAACCCCATGTAATCCACTTTATAACCATGATCAACAATTTAAGATAACAACAAACATTTCCGTTCCACATATCTCGGACCCACCCTGGATCCCCCTAACATCGCCTAAGTGTTAGCCATGCAACCCGATCTATACCAAGACCAAACTTACAATCAACTATAATAATAACCCGGCCTCTCAAGGACCATAAGAAATTATCACAATACAAGAATACAACCTGGTTCACTCATGGAACCATCGAAAGAATACAAAAATACAATTAGAACAATACCAGGTGTGGTACTTGAGCCAACCATTATGAATTCTCGTACCAGACGTGGTACCCGAGCCAACCATTAGTAATTCCTGTACCAAGCATGGTACTCGAGCCAACCGAATGTCACACAGAATCCACAGTCACAAACAATGAACAATCAACACTTGTAAACCCACAAGCAATAACACCTAGTTCATTTCTCAAGACTGATAACATGACACTTAGACTTTCCTAAATCATTCCCTAAGCATACAACTCATACAATACTTAAGAAAAAGTACACGAACATACAATGTATACAGGAATCAATAACCATCACCTACCCCCATTCCGGGTACATAAACTCAACCTTGAATTCCGTCCGAAGACTAAACCCTCGTTCACCCTTTTCTACCACACATTTAGTGGATACATTGATTCTCGAACTCCTACTTAGATACTACAATATGGGGAAAACGCCCCTTACCCTTAGCAATTGAACCACTTTCTTACTAGTATATTTAATTTCCCAAATCCTCATCTAGGATTTCCCATTTTATCTAGCCATTCAGTTACCCGAGCATTCCTGGTTCCCCAAACCTTCCTGACATCCCAGTCTCTGAATTCTATCATTTTCCCATACCTAAATATACATGTACATCCCAAGATACGACAACATCCAATAATTCAATTCAGCCAAAACCTAATTCACACATATCCAACACCACAATCCACCAGACTCCGTACCCAAAGGCCTAAGCATGGATTCCTTTTTTTCCAACTATACAACAATTATAAAAATGTAGACAGGTCAATCTACTCGATAAGAAAACTTAGCCTACTTGGACGCCAAGCAGCTGCAAAGATGCTTTTCTGGCTCTGTGAAGGCGTTCCTGGCTGGATGACGATCCTGAAATCCGTTATTCCTTGTCCCTTCAGCCATAATCCCTCCTCCTCATGGCTTTCAAGTCTTGGAGCAGCTTAGGATGGTTTTTGGAAAAACCTTCGTATGTTTTCTAACCGAGGAGGAGAAGTTTTTTAATTAAAAAGGTATTCTGAGGCTACTTCCTCCCGTCGTTCCGCTATAGCGGATGGCCTTCTGCTATAGCGCTATTGCTATAGCGGTAAAGGAGTGTCGTTAGCCTGAATGATTTCAAAAATTCTAAAATCTTCCATCACGTCACCCAACTTAATTCAAAATCTTTTTAAATCATTCCCATAATTTCTTGATATCGTGATTTCTAAAGTAACGACAGATCCGATCATTACAATAGATATCAATTTATCCATCGTTCATCCTCGAACGATCCCAGACATAAGAGGGCGAAAAGAACTAGCCCGGGACCCTCACTGTTCCAAGTGACCGTGTAATTACGAACCTATGCAAGTTATCAAACTTCTCCCTAATTAGTCGAATCGACTAAAATTTAATATTGTCCCACTCTGACGAGGAATTCTCGAGCCTCCCAAATAAAATTGCACGTGACCTTCCCCGAGCACCCAAGAAATTTGGGGTCTCGCATCATGTCGGAGTGAAGGAATTTGAAAGGACCCGAGAGAACCTTTTCCTTCCCAAAACCAACTGTTGTCCGCTATAGCAGATATTATACCGCTATGGCGTTTCCACTATAGTGGAGTACCGACCACTATAGTGGTTGGTAACAGATTGAAATAGGGGAGAAATGGGTTTTCTCCCCATTCTCTCTTATTTTCAACCCAAACTCTCCCTTTTTCCTCCCGATCACTACGCTCCCGACGTCAGAATTTCAAGGTAACAATCATTCTCACTTGCTACTTTACTTCCCCGCATGATTATAAATATGATTGGGGTAGAAAATAGTGGTTTGGGGTATACATTGTAGTTCGGTTTAAACTTGAACTTGAATTGGTTTATTGGCGATTTCCCGAAGCATGGTTGCTTCTCTTACATCCACAACGCCTCCACAGTGTTCTGGGTGTAAGAATTATGTAACTTTTGGCCAAAAAGGGGCCAAGAATGGTGGGGAAGGTGAAAGGTTGTTCTTGAAATAAACTTGTGATTCGGACGAAAACAGGGCTATAATGCCCAAATTCGTGTAGAAATAGTAATTAGGATACCTTGGGCATATAGATTTGAACTTAGATCCTTAAAAAATGAAATTTGGGGTCAAGGGGTGCCATTGTTGCACCCCTTGGAGTTCTGGGATGATGAAGACCGCTATAACGGTTGGGGCTCCGCTATGGCGAATAATTTTCTGCTATAGAAGTTCTGCTATGAAGGACGATCGTCCGCTATAGCGAAAGACCACAAGACCGTGGCCTCTCCGGCAAACACTTAGAAAAATTTTCCTTCCCCCTTTCCTTAATTACTTAAGCCTTATCGAGTTCTAAACTAATTCTCTTGCTACATTACAGGTTATTACTTCCAATGGATGAAGGACAATTGCCCGTGTATCCTTATGAGCGTTTTCCCAATGAAGCTAGCCGGGAGAGGTTCATGGATTACCGGAGACTGGGCTTTTGCTATGAGAGGGGGTGAAAGCTGACAGGTGTGTATGGAAAGGCATCCGCCTTCCATCGCAGAGTTTGAGAGCTCAACTGGGACCCCTTGTTAGTGGCTCCCCCTCCCACACAGACGGGCTGGGTGCGAAAGTTCTATGCTATCCTTCCTATCATCCGTTGGGATGAACCCAACCCAACTATCCGGATCCGAGGGGTAGATGTTCCGGTGGACACCCGTACTCTCAATGAGGTGCTAGGAGTGCCTCATGTTTCGAATGCTGCCTATGAGGCCAAGGCCCGACTATGGGACATGACTTGGCTAAGGGATACCCTGGTTGATGTGGAGTTCAGAGATCAGGTCTACTGGCCTAGTCTCGAGAGCATCACTAGTGCTAAGAGGTGGTTTAACTTGGTATCCCAAAGAATTCCGCCATCGGGCAACAAGAATGATGTGACTTATGCCCGGGCCCTGGTGATTTCTTGTGCCATGTAGGGCATTATCATGAATGTGGGGAAACAAATCATCTCCTAGTGGAAGGAATTCTACCGGGGTCATAGAAAGGGCCCCTATCATCCGGGCTTGGTGTCTGAATTATGCAGGCGGGTTGGGGTGCCCGAGGATCACACCGACTTGGAGGTAGCTATGGATGACCCCTTTGACCCTCACCAAGTGAAAGTGGTCTCTTCCAAGAAGAAAAGGAAGGTGGATGAAGTAGGAAGCAGCCAGCCGGTAGAGGAGGCTGACGATGATGACACCCCTGCCCCTCCCCAGACTTAGCCCCTGATTACTAGCACCCAGCTAGAGGAGAACCTGGCAGCTGTCAGGAGGTTCATGGAGGACACTAACACCGGAGGTATAACCCTGCCCCTTCTGCTCAAGAATTTGCAGCACTTTGCAGGGAGTTAGAGGACGAGAAAAAGAAAAGACGCTCCAGGGATCGCATATTTTCCCGGATGTGGAAGACCGTAAAGGTCATGTTCTCTTGCGTTGCCCCAGGTCAGGAGCTTTCCACACTTGAGCCCAAATACAGGCAGGAGTTCCCCTTCTTGAGTGATTATGAGGCTTAGGACCTCCCCTCCCCCCTTATTATAAACATTTACAGTCTTTTTGGGTTTCGCCCCCGTTTGGGGCTTGTTTTAGATGATATTTTCCCTTTCCTCTTCCCCTCGTTTTAAGCACGTGGATGCTATTTTCAGACACTATTTCCCTTCTTATGCAATACTAGATTAGTTCTATAGCTAATTTTCTTGTTTTTCCATGCAATCATAGCTTACTATTGCGTTTTGAAGCCCCAAGATTGAATGAAAAACAGGGAAAAATAGGGCAGGTGTTCTGCCCCGCGTCCCTCCGCTATGGCGGTTGCCACTCTACTACAGCGGAACCGCTATAGTGGAGAAAATACCACTATAGAGGGATCGTCGTAGCGGTGCCATCCGCTATGGCATTCCCGATGGTAACAGTCCAAATATTAGACTTTTCAGCAAAGTGTGCTCGTTCCCCTTCTCGGTTATCATTGTTTAACCCAATTTGTCCCGCCATGGTCTTAAACAACCCTCAAGACCATTCCTGGCAATGCACAAACTGAAACTTAGCATTGGATTCTCACAAATCATGAATGAATTACACAAGCAAATTGTTCTCAATAATACGTCCCCGCTATCAGGCATGAATAACTCCCTTGTTCCCATGGTTCCCAACCAAGCCCCGACTGTCCTGAAACCAGAGTTTCCCCACAGTCGTAAATCCTTTCCCCTCACCATCTTGACCAATGATGAGACCCTTTTCTGAAATTATATGAAATTCTAACTCCACACCACAACACTTAATCACACTCAATCATACCAAGAATCAATTATAAATACCTTCAGACCCACAATCTCACAACAAGGCAACCAATCATATACAAATCAAATAAGCCACACCAGCACTGTAATACCCAAACATTTCAGTCTCAAGCTACAACAAAATCAAATCACATCAATTACTCTCTATCCGTCCCATGGATGATCCTTAGCCGATCACCCGTTTCTTACCGCAGCCTCTCAGGCCAGATACAAATTAGAACCTTCCCGGTTCCAATCCTTCTTGTCTGTTTATCACATCTAGAGTCCAATGTCATCATTCACCTTGTTGAGATACCAATTGGACTTAACTCATACAAGCAAGTAACTGAACTGCACGATAAGGAATCAAAAAAGAGAGATGTTTTCTAGAATGATTCATAGCTTCCCTAGGATTAGATGTGGACGTCAACACACCAATCCTCAGGGATCTATTCGATATTTTGCTCTTGTGATGGGAGACCGGTAACCTGGGCTCTGATACCATTTGTCACGACCCAACTACCGGGTTGTGCGGGCACCTACTCTAATCCACCTAGATAGGAGAACCCTTACCACCCGAACCAACAGGCAAAGAGGAAAAGAACATAAGTCACGAATGAAACCCTTTTTAATACATGGAACTTTCTTTATAATAATTTCAGAAAATAACTGACTTATAGAACTATCGGAAAATCATTTACAATATGAGACAACCCTCTCTAGAACCTAGTCTAAGTCGGTACAAGAGCTACTACAAGAGTAATACGATTTAAGTAGAAAGGACACAACTCCACCATAGAAACAAGAAGTAGGAGTTGCTGGAGAATCACCGTCATCCTGAACCTGTAAAACACCACCAACCCTGCAACCAGACTATACCCAAAAGGTATAGCAAGAGTAGAATCAGTGCAAACACACGTACTGGTAGGCATCATCAGTCAACCTGAATCTACTCGTACCATCATATAATAGAAATAAGGGAAAACATGTAGTTAATTCCATTGGACCCCTCCTCCAACTTCTACCCTCACCAGACCCGGTCTCAACCTGATCGTCTACTTAGACCTCGCGTCTCAACCCTGCCTAGCCGTTCCGCTGCTAACTCCACTACTCTAGCCTTGCCCCGATACATACAACTTCTCGAGTCACACTTAACCTTAGACCTTCCAAGTCACCCTAACCTTAGACTCCTCAAGTAACATTAACCTTAGACTTCCCAAGTCACCTGCACACTAGCCCAACCACCTAGTCCAGACCCGGACTACCACTCCTTTGCTCTAGTCAACCCCTATGGCTATACACCCAGAAACAACCCAGTACTATCAATCCAGACCCACTACCCTCATGGTACCACTCACAAGTATCTGGACCTCTCGAGGATCCCTAGACAATTTTCCAAATGGTAATACCCACTAGTCACACCATGCCAGACTCTCAGTCATTCCCCTAGCTTATCAACCCCATGTAATCCACTTTATAACCATGATCAACAATTTAAGACAACAACAAACATTTCCGTTCCACATATCTCGGACCCACCCTGGATCCCCCTAACATCGCCTAAGTGTTAGCCATGCAACCCGATCTATACCAAGACCAAACTTACAATCAACTATAATAATAACCCGGCCTCTCAAGGACCATAAGAAATTATCACAATACAAGAATACAACCTGGTTCACTCATGGAACCATCGAAAGAATACAAAAATACAATTAGAACAATACCAGGTGTGGTACTTGAGCCAACCATTATGAATTCTCGTACCAGACGTGGTACCCGAGCCAACCATTAGTAATTCCTGTACCAAGCGTGGTACTCGAGCACACTTAACCTTAGATCTTCCAAGTCACCCTAACCTTAGACTCCCCAAGTCACATTAACCTTAGACTTCCCAAGTCACCTGCACACTAGCCTAACCACCTAGTCCAGGTTGCTCTAGTCAACCCTTATGGCTATACACCCAAAAACAACCCAGTACTGTCAGTCCAGACCCACTACTCTCATGGTACCACTCACAAGTATCCGAACCTCTCAAGGATCCCTAGACAATTCTCCAAATGGTAATACCCACTAGTCACACCACGCCAGACTCTTAGTCATTCCCCTAGCTTATCAACCCCATGTAATCCACTTTATAACCATGATCAACAATTTAAGAGAACAATAAACATTTTCGTTCCACATAGCCCAAACCCACCCTGGATCCTCCTAACATCGCCTAAGTGTTAGCCATGCAACCCGGTCTACACTAAGACCAAACTTACAATCAACTATAATAATAACCCGGACTCTCAAGGACCATAAGCAATTATCACAATACAAGAATATAACCCGGTCCACTCATGGAACCATCGAAAGAATACAACAATACAGTTAGAACAACCCGTACCAGGCGAGGTACCGAGCCAACCATTATGAATTCTCATACCAGGCGTGGTACCCGAGATAACTGTTAGTATACCCGTACCAAGCTTGGTACCCGAACCAATCGTTAGTAATTTTCGTACAAGGCGTGGTACCCGAGCCAATCGAATGTCACACAGAATCCACATTCACAAATAATGAACAATCAACACTTGTAAACCCATAAGCAATAACACCTGGTTTATTTCACAAGACTGATAACATGACACTTAGACTTTCCTAAATTATTTCCTAAGCATGCAAATCATACAATACTTAAGCAAAAGTACATGAACATACAATGCATATAGGAATCAATAACCATCACCTACCCCCATTTTGGGTACATAAACTCAACCTTGAATTCCACCCGAAGACTATACCCCCGTTTACCCCTTTCTACCACACATTTAGTGGATGCATCGATATTCCCTAACTCCTCCTTAGATACTACGATATGGGGAAAACACCCCTTAACCTTACTAATTCAACCACTTTCTTACTAGTATATTTAATTTTCTAAATCCTCATCTAAGATTTCCCTTTTTATCTAGCCATTCAGTTACCCGAGCATTCTCGGTTCTCCGAACCTTTCCGACATCCCAGTCTCAGAATACTATCATTTTCCCATTCCTAAATATACATGTACAACCCAAGATACGACAACATCCAATAATTCAATTTAGCCAAAACCTAATTCACACATATCCAACACCACAATTCACCAAACTCCGTACCCGAAGGTCTAAGCATGGGTTCCCTTTTTTTTCAACTATACAACAAATATAAAAATGTAGACAGGTCAATCTACTCGATAAGAAAACCTAGCCTACATGGACGCCAAGCAGCTGCAAGGATGCATTTATGGCTCTGTGAAGGCGTTCCCGGATGGATGACGATCCTGGAATCCATTGTTCTGCGTCCCTTCATCCATAATCCCTCCTCCTCATGTCTCCCAAGTCTTGGAGCAGCTTAGAAGAATTTTTGGAGAAACCCTCGTGTGTTTTCTAACTGAGAAGGAGAAGTCTTTTATTAAAAAGGCGTTCTGAGGCTACTACCTCCCGTCGTTGTGCTATAGCGGACGACCTTCCGCTATAGCCGCTACCGCTATAGCAGTATTTATTCTGCTATAGTGGAGTGACGTCAACTCGGATAATTTTAAAAATTCTGAAATATTCCATCATGTCACCCCACTTAATTCAAAACCTTTCTAAGTCATTCTCATAATTTCTCGATATCGTAATTTCTAAGTAACGACGGATCCGGTCGTTAAAAAACCCAACACCAGCCGCCCTCCTCTCCCATGTTTACTCCATTTTCCATCTTCGTCATCTTCCATCACAACACCATTCCTCAATCACCAGCCACTCTTCTCTCCATCTATGACCCAGAAAGGGCTATCATGATAGTCTGAAATGCACTCAAAAGAGCTCCACTTCTGATACCTATTTTCTACCATTGTTACATTTCTTGCAATCTTTGGTTAGCTGGTAACCCATTTAAAGAGAATCTGAGAATCTGAACTTTGGAACAAAGATGATTCACGATCAAAGAAGTCGGATAGATCAAATCTATAGCAGAAAATTCGATTCTCGTCCACCTTCTCAAGGAGGAGTTTCGATACGTTCTTCTATGGTTAAACATCGCGTTGGTTTCAGATCTGGAGTGATGTTGTCATAGATCGGAGGCGGAGAAACTCGAATACATATTTTATTTATTTTGCATTTGTATTCGTATTTGTAGTTAATCACTACATTATTTGTATTTTTAAATAAGCATCTGTATTTGTAATTGACTACATAATTTATATTTTTAAGGTTCAGATCTGGAGCGATGCTGCCGTAGATTGGAGGTGGAGGAACTCGAATACATATTCATTTATTTTGTATTTATATTTGTATTAGTAGTTTACTACATTATTTGTATTTTCAAATAAGCATTTGTATTTGTATTTGTAGTTAAGTACATTATTTATATTTTTAAATAATTGAAAATGAATTATTGATTCTCTTTCTATGGATACTTGTAGTTATATTCATTGATACAAATTATATTTATTGCTAAAAAATTGAACCATACAAATATAAATGATACATTGTATCAAACGATACATATTTATACAACTTGAATCATACAGATACAAATGATACTTGTTTATATAACTTGAACTATACAGATACAAGATGCTTGTTTATATACAAATACAAATGATAAATTTGATATACAAATACAAATGATACATTTGTATCAAATGACACATTGCATATCTAAATACGATAGACTCAAGTAAATACAAATAATACATATACTTGTTTGTATACAAATACAAATAATAAATTATATATATTCACGGCTAAACATTCAAATACAAATGATAAAAGTTATATAAAATATATCGATTGATACAAAAAATATATATATAAAATATAAAATACAAAACAAAAAAGAAAAAATGAGAAAGAGAATATAAAGTGAAAGAGAGGCAAGGGATAGAAGAGAGAGAAAGAGAAAAAATCATGGAGAAAAACAAGGAAAGAGGTGAGTTGAAATGGAATGTAATTAGCAAAGTGTTGCTATGGAGGACTTAATTATGGGCTCAAGTTTGCTATTTCTGAAAATTTCTATTTTTTTAATGTATATTCTCATTATTTTATGCAGGATGGAAGGTGGAATAAATTATACAAGAATATCTAATACATGAATATCTAATACATGAAGAACTAAAACCTGCACAACTAATCCCTACATAAATAATAGATAAATTTCTTCATAACTAATTATAACGACTGGATCCATCATTACTTTAGAAATCACGATATCAAGAAATTATGGGAATGATTTAAAAAAGTTTTGAATTCAGTGGGGTGACGTGATGGAAAATTTCAGAATTTTTGAAATTATCCGGGCTGACGTCACTCTGCTATAGTGGAATAAATACCGCTATAGCGGTAGCGCTATAGCAGAATAAATACCGCTATAGCGGTAGCGCTATAGTGGAAGGCCGTTCGCTATAGAGTAACGACGAGAGGCAGTAGCCTCAGAATGCCTTTTTAATAAAAGACTTCTCCTCCTTAGTTGGAAAACATACAAGGGTTTCTCCAAAATCCCTCCTAAGCTGCTCCAAGACTTGGGAGCCATGAGGAGGAGGGAATATGGTTGAAGGGACGCGTAACAATGGATCCCAGGATCGTCATCCAGCCGGGAACGCCTTCACGGAGCCAGAAACGCATCCCTGCAGCTGCTTGGCGTCCAGGTAGGCTAGGTTTTCTTATCGAGTAGATTGACCTGTCTACATTTTATACTTGTTGTACAGTTGAAAAGGGAAATCCATGCATAGGCCTTCGGGCATGGAGTCTGGTGGATTGTGGTGTTGGTTATGTGTGAATTAGGTTTTGGCTGAATTGAATTATTGAATGTTGTCATATCTTGGGCTGTACATGTATATTTAGGTATGGGAAAATAATAGAATTCAGAGACTGGGATGTCGGGAAGGTTCGGAGAACCGGAAATTCTCGGGTAACTGAATGGCTAAATAAAAAGGGAAATCCTAGATAAGGATTTGGGAAACTAAATATACTAGTAAAAAGTGGTTGAATTGCTAAGGCTAAGGGGAATTTTCCCCATATCATAGTATCTAATGAGGAGTTTGGGAATCAATGTATCCACTAAATGTGTGGTAAAAGGGGTGAACGGGAGTTTAGTCTTCGGACGAAATTGAAGGTTGAGTTTATGTACCCGAAATAGGGGTAAGTGATGGTTTGATTTCTAATATGCATTATGTGTTCACGTACTATTCTGTAGTAGTGTATGAGTTGTATGTTTAGGAAGTGAATTGTGAATGTCTAGTTGTCCGGTAATCAGTCTTGTGAAATGAACTTCTTTTGTTTGCTTGTTAGTTTTACAAGTATGTTTGTTCATTGGTTGTGATTAATTTGGATTTGTTATGACATTCGGTTGGCTCGAGTACCACGCCTGGTACAGGAATTACTAACGGTTGGCTCGAGTACCATGCCTGGTATGGGTATACTAACGGTTGGCTCGGGTACCACCCCTGGTATGGGTTGTCTTAATTGTATTATTGTATTCTTTGATGGTTTTGTGAGTGGACCGGGTTGTATTCTTGAACTGTGATATTTACATATGGTCCATGAGAGGCCGGGTGATTTTATGTAATTATGAGGTTGGTCTTGGGGTAGACCGGGATTGCAAGTCTAACACTTAGGCGATGTTAGGGGGATCCAGGTTGGGTTCGGGCTATGCGGAATGAAAATATTATTGTTGTCTTAAATTGTTGATCATGGTTATAAAGTTGATTACATGTGGTTGATAAGCTAGGGGAATGACTGAGGGTCTGGCATTATGTGACTAGTTGGTATTACTATTTGGAGAATTGTCTACGGATCCTCGAGAGGTCCGGATACTTGTGAGTGGTACCATGAGGGTAGTGGATCTGGATTGATAGTACTGGGTTGTTTCTGGGTGTATAGCTATAGGGGTTGACTAGAGCAACAGAGTGGTAGTCCGGGTCTGGATTTAGTGGTTGGGATAGTGTACAGGTGACTTAGGAAGTCTAAGGTTAAGGTGACTTGGAAAGTCTAAGGTTAAGTGTGACTCTAGAAGTCGTATGTATCGGGGCAAGGCTAGAGTAGTAGAGTTGGCAGCGGAAGGGCTAGGCAGGGTTGAGGCGCGAGGTCTAAGTAGACGATCAGGTTGAGACCGGGTCTGGTGAGGGTAGAAGTTGGAGAAATGGTCCAATGGAATTAATTTCATGTTTTCCCTTATTTCTATTATATGATGGTACGATGGAATTCAGATCGATCGATGATGCCTACCAGTACGTATGTTTGTACTGATTCTACTCTTGCTATGCCTTTTGGGTATAGTCTGGTTGTAGGGTGGTGATGTTTCACAGGTTCAGAATGACGGTGATTGTCCAGCAACTCCTACTTCTTGTTTCTATGGTGGAGTTGTGTCCTTTTTATTTAAATTGTATTACTCTTGTAGTAGCTCTCGTACCGGCTTAGACTAGGTTCTAGGGAGGGCTGTTTCAATTTGTAAAAGGTTTTTTCTCATATTTTATAAATGTTTCCATGTATTTAAAAGACTTATTCATGATTTATCTCTTTTTCGCATTACCTGTTGGTTCCTATCTAGGTGGATTAGAGTAGGTGCCCGCATGGCCCGGTAGTTGGGTCGTGACAAATGGTATCAGAGCCCAGGTTACCGTCTCCCAGTACAAGAGAAAAATATCGAATAGAGTCTCGCGGATTGGTGTGTTTACATCCATATCTAATCCTAGGGAAGCTATGAAACCTTCTAGGAACATCTCTCTTCTTTCATTCCTCTTCGTGCGGTTCGTTCACTTGCTTGTATGAGTTGAGTCCAATTGGTATCTCTCGATTCCAATTGGTATCTCAACGAAGGGAAAGATGTCATTGGACTCTAGTTGCGATGAATAAGCAAGGAAGATTGGAATCGGGAAGGTTTCAATTGGTATCTGGCCTGAGAGGATGCGGTAAGGCATGGATGATCGCCTAAGGGTCATCCATGGAACGAATAGGGAGCAACTTATGTGTCTTGATTTTGTTGTGATGTGAAAATTGAAATTTTTTTGTGTTGCAATGCTTATATGACTTACTTGGTTGGTATGTGATTAGTTACCTTACTGTGAATTTGTGGGTCTAAAGGTAGTCAAAATGTGAAATGGTATGATTGATGTGTGATAAAATGCTATGTGCGTAGAGTTAAGGTTTCATATTTTTTTCCGAAAAAGGACTCATCATTGATTAAGATGGTGAGGGTAAAACATTTACGATTGTAGGAAAATATCAGTTTCAGGACAGTCAGGACTTGGTTGGGAACCATGGGAACAATGGGATTATCCCTGCGGGATAACAGGGAGGTGTTGTTGTGATTAACTTTCTTCTGTGAATCTTTTACGATTGGTGATAATTGGATGCCAAGTTTTGATTTGTGTATTACCAGGAATGGACTTGGGGATTGTTTAAGACCATGGCGGGACTGACGGGGTTAGACAATGATAACTGGGAAGGGAGATGAGTACACTTGCTGGAAATTTTAATTTCTGGACTGATTACCATCGGTACCGCCATAGCGGATGGCACCGCTACATCGATCCCTATATAGTGGTATTTTCTCCGCTATACCGATTCCGCTGTAGCGGAGTGACAACCGCCATAGCGGAAGGTCGCAAGGCAGAATGCCTGCCCTGTTTTCCCATGTTTTTGTTTCATTCTCGGGGATTAAAAACGTAATAGTTAAGCTGTAAATTACAATATGAAGCAAGGAAATCATCTATATAGCTAATATAGTAGGCATATAAGGGAAAATGTCTGGAAACTAGCATCTACCTGCTTTAAAATGAAAGGGAAAGGGAAGGGAAATACTGTCTAAAACAAGCCCCAAACGGGGGCGAAATCCAAAAGCAGTAAATGGTCTTAATAAAGAGGGAGGGGGGAGGTCCTAAGCCTCATCATCACTCAGGAAGGAGAACTCATGCCTGTCTTTGGGCTCAAGTGTGGGAAGCTCCTGACCTGGGGTGACGCAAGAGAACATGACCTTGACGGTCTTCCACATCCGAGCAAACATGCGATCTCGGGAGCGCCTCTTCTTTTTCTCTTCCTCTAACTTCCTGCGGAGTGCTGTAAATTCCTGAGTAGAAGGGGGCGGGGATGCACCTCCAACGTTAGTGTCCTCCATGAACTTCCTGACAGCGGCCAGATTCTCCTCGAGCTGGTGTCTAGAAATCAGGGGGTGAGGCAGGGGAGGGGCAGGGGTGTCATCATCATCATCATCGTTAGCCTCCTCTATCGGCTGGCTTCTTCCTGCTTTATCCACCTTCCTCTTCTTCTTGGAAGAGACCACTTTCACCCGGAGAGGGCCGAATGGGTCATCCATAGCTACCTCCAAGTCGGTGTGATCCTCGGGCACCCCAACCTACCTGCATAATTCAGACACCAAGCCCGGAAGATAGGGGCATGACCCCGGTAGAATTCCTTCCACTCGGAGATGATTTGTTCCCCCACATTCATGATAATTTCTTGCATGGCACAAGCAATCACCGGGGCCCAAACATAAGTCACATCAGTCTTGTTGCCCAACGGGCGGATTCTTCGGGATACCAAGTTTAACCACCTCCTAGCATCAGCAGAGAAGTAAGCACTAGTGATGCCCTCGGGACTGGGCCAGTAGACCTGATCTCTGAACTCTGCATCTACCAAGGTATTTCTCAACCATGTCATTGATAACGCTCAAAGTACCACTCCAATTAAGAAGCGTAAGCGATCGTTGTCAAATATAGAACCCAACAAAGGTTGGGGTCGATCCCACAGAGAATATGGTGAAAGTTAAGTCTTTAGTGAATTAGTTGACTAATGGTCAATAGTTTCCGGTAAATAAAGGGGGGGGGGGTTTGTGTGAACAATGTGTAAACAAAACGAACAATAATGTATGAGAAATAATCAGTAGGAGAATGAACTAGGGAAGTGTTTACCATGGCATTGGTAACGATGTCGATCCTAAGCTTAACCGGGTTCTTTCTATATGCGTGTCACGATGTGATTGAATTAATGGTATCGTCTAAACGTTTCTCAACCAAATAGACGAATTTACTTTTCAATTCTCTCGAACTTGAAAAGGTGTGCTTTTAGATTTCAATCCTAAACATCAAGTAGATTAATCTAGTTACAGCATTAATCATAAGACGAGAGTTGGTAGTCTCGAATCCTCGTCGTTAATCAAGTTTCCCAGTTTTAATCTCTTTACTCAAGCAAATTAAACCTAGGCATGTTCTAATGTTTGCAACCACTAGAAAACGTTAAATAATGAATGATTAACAACGTGACAACATATATATTGAACCCGTCGCTACCCGGAATCTATAATGCTACGTTTGCCATGGCTCCCACAACCCTAGTTGTGGGAGTTTAGTTAATCATGCTATAAAGAAAAGAGAAGAGAATTGTATTCATAATAAAGAGAAGAGATTCTTACAATATAGTGAAAACAATCTTCAATTATCCAAGAACAAGAAAAACCAAGATCCCAAGAACAAATCAAGAACACGTTTTCAAGACAAGGAAAATGTGTTTCTTGCTCTCAAATTCTCTCCTAAAACTATTGGGAGAACTATTGTAAAAAGCTTGATATGTAAAATAAAACTAACATAGGGTATTTATAGGAGTCTAGGAAACAAATCCCAAAAACGCTCGGATTCCGCGTAACCGACTGTCTCAACTTGACGGCCAGGCTGACGGACCGTCACTGGCTTGACGGACCGTCGCCTGGACCGTCACTCTTAGGCAGTGATGCAGCTCAACTTGACGGTCATTGTGACGGACCATCACATGGGTGACGGCCCGTCATGGTGGCCATCACTCTTAGGCAGTGGCGCGCTTTTGATCGTAGTTCCTTCCTTTTCTACGTTTGTCTCCATTTCCTACAAATATAACATAAGAACATCAAAAACGACAACGGTTGCTTGAAAACGTACGATTATTCTTAGTTAAAAGGAGTCGAAAGTGCCATAAAAATGGCGGCACATCAACACCCTCAACTTAGACGTTCGCTTGTCCTCAAGCAACATAACATAAAAGAAAAATAACACGACGACTCAACTAAGAAAACAAACTCGTGTCTCTAGCAACTCATGGTCATTCAACGTCTTATTCAATTTTAATTCAAGCTCCCTTGTAGCGCACAAATGTATGAAACACTAACTTGCATAGATCCAAACATGTCATTCCGATATGATAGAACATTCTACATACACACGTGCAGCTATCCTAACAATCAATAGACAATACAAAAATCTTGGTGCCCTCACCACAAAGAAATCCCACACACACGATTTGGGACTAGGTAAGCGCTCACACTCACAAACGATTTCAAACAATGCACATGCGATACCATAGGCTTGCCCTTACTATTCTATTTCAGTTCTTCAGAAAGCCGCTCAGGATCACTACCGGACTTGTTTTGGCTTGTAATGAGGCTTCAGTTGCAGGTAGGATACATTTAGGGGTTAGTGACTAAGCCCTCCTTGGAACCACCGACGTCTTATTACCACATAACTTTACTTTGTCCATCCTTATTCACCTTTTTATTTCCTTCTCTCTAGCTACAGGTGCGGCCTCTTTATTTTGACAATTCTTTTTATTACTTTTTCGATCTTTTTCATCTCTTTTTTTTTCTTATCTTAGGCACACACCCGAATTTTCATTCTATTCACAACCAATCTTCTCCATCCTCTTTTTCTTATCATTCACCTCTATAGTAGCCACCCTCAACTTAGGCTGATTGCCTGAGTTGAGGTGCACAATGTCCACGGAAGGACCAGGGCCAAAATAGGGTTTACCTCTATAGTAGCCACCCTCAACTTAGGCTGATTGCCTGCATTGAGGTGCACGATGTCCAAGGAAGGACCAGGGCCAAAATAGGGATTCACGTTAAACAGGAATGGTGACAGGTTATTGAAAGAATAAGATCAATTATGGCTCAAACAGGAATCAAATGGATTATATTTGGACGGTCTTTTAGGTTAAGTGGACTGCATACAAAAAGGGCCTGTGATCCTTTCCTAAGTAACCAAACTTCGAACTTAACAAAATAGACCGGGCAAGTTCTAGATGCATGCACAGAGTAAGAATTTATAATAATAATCTCACACACTCTTGGCACCAAGAAACTATATCGCTACCAACTATCAAACAACCGCTCGGCTTAAGCATACTCATTCTAATCATAATCACACAATGACATTTAAGGATCCAGACAGTCAATCGTTTCAACATAAGTACAAAACCAGAAATTTTTTTAAAGGGGCCTCCTTTTAGTAAAAAAAAAACGCCATGCTCATCACTATAGACACTAAAAAAAAATTTAAAAATAACAACCTAAACATGCCGGTTCTACTAGATAGCACACCGGAGGGAAAACAAACACGGCAACAAAAACCCTCGGTGGTGACTCACAGGTTTTCCCACACCCTTAACTTAGACTCATGCATTGTCCCCAATGCATCCATATGAAAGCTAAAAACTGTGAGAGAAAGGAATACCTGTGAAGTCGATAGGACTCAGATTCTGGAATGATGTTGGAGACCGCCAGGGTCTCCAAAATAGGAGAACTCGATGGAGTGTGTGCACGCGACACCCTTCTGTTGCGTTCCAGCTTCTTCTTTCATCGGCTCCGCAGCTAGTCGCGACAACTTTTTCGCTCTTTCTTTGCAGATTCTCTTGCGGTGTTTTCGTTTCCTTGATCTATTTTCACCGCCTTCCTCTACACGTTTCCCTTCTCGCACCATCCTTCTCACAACAGCTAGAGTCTCGACCAAACCCTTCTCCTCAAGATGCACATCCGCAGGAGCTTCCTCAATAACATTTACGACCGCGACCACTCTCATGTCACTTGGTTGCTTCATCAATTTAGACACATCGAACTTGACAGCTTCATTGTTTAGCCTGAAGGTCAGTTCGTTTCTTTCCATGTCAACCAATACTCTTGCCTTGGCTAGCAATGGTCGTCCCAAGATTATGGGAACTTCAAAATCCACTTCGCAATCCAAGATCACAAAGTCAGCGGGGAAGATAAGCTTACCGATCTTTACTAGCACATCATACAATATTCTCACGGGTCGCTTTACCGAACGGTCAGCCATCAACACTCTCATGGACGTTGGTTTAGGAGCTCCCAAACCCAATTGTTTATAGACTGCTAGCGGCATCAGGTTGATGCTAGCACCAAGATCACACAAGGCTCTTCCGAAGCCGAGTTTCCCAATAGGACAGGGAACAGTAAACGCACCTGGATCTTCCTTTTTGTCCACTAACGACCTTGAGGAAATAGCACTGCAGTGGTGGAGGTTGTCTTCCGGTTCAAAACTTACCGATCTCTTCTTTGTAATCAAGTCCTTCATGAACTTGGCATAATCGGGCATTTGTTCAAGCGCTTCCACCAATGGGATGTTTATTGATATTTGCTTGAGCATGCTCAGGAAATTCAGGAACTTACCATCTTCCGCTTTCTTCTTCAGGCGTTGTGGGAAAGGAGGTGGTGGTCGAGGCATCATAGTTGGAAGCTTTTCAGCTTCTTTGCTTTTCTCCACGGGCTCTAGAGTAGCCTCCTCGACTTCCTTGTTGTCCACGATCTCACCCTCTTGAGTCTGAATTTCCGGATGTGATTCTGGTAATATTTTTCCGCTTCTTGTGGTGATCGCCATACAACTCGCGTCATTCCTCGGATGAGTAGTGTCGCTCGGCAAGGTACCTGTCTTCTTTTGGTTCAGAGATGCCGAGATTTGCCCCATTTGCTGCTCTAATTGCTTGATCGAAGTGGAATGCACCTCCACTATTTGACTCATGGCCGATAACTCAGTCCTTATCTCCTTTACCCCAGAGTCAGTCGATTCTACCTTCAGCAACATCTTTGCCATCATGTTCTCTAGCTTGGAAGTCCCTACCTCGTTGCTAGCTTTGTCCCGATTACCAGGTGGTACATACAACCCACCTCTATCGGTGTTATTCCTCCAGTTTCCTTGATCGCGATTGTAGCCAGCTTTCTCGTAGTAGTTGTCCTTCTGATAGGTCCGACCTTGGTTTCCTTGGCCGTTGGCCTGGAAACCCCCCAAGTAATTCGCCTCCTCAGTTTCCAACTCTGCTGCTCTACCTTGAGAACCCACAAATTTTACCTTCTCCATACCTCCTGAGAACAAGTGCTTGGTCAGTAGGTCCAACTGCGTTTTCAGATGCGCCATGTCTTGGTCGCGCTCCTCGTCTTTTCTGCGCTGCTCAGCTGACATACCAACTGCATAAGTGCTAGCTGCTACCTCTGAATCTCGTGTATGCCAGGCCCTGTTGGTTTTGGTGAGCCTGTCCAAAATAGTTGTGGCATCGGCAAAAGTGCGACCCATAAACGCTCCACCTGCTGCGTTGTCCAACGTTGGCTTGGTAGCCGAATTCAGTGCCCTGTAGAATGTTTGCATCAGAAATTTGTCGTTCAACTGATGGTTAGGGCATTGTGATATCTTCTTTTTAAATCGCAATCAGGTCTCGTGCAATGCTTCGTGAGGTTGCTGTCTGAAATTGCTAATCTCATCCCTCAACTGTATCATCCTAGAGGGAGGAAAGAACCTTTCTAGGAAAGCTCCTTTCAACTCTCCCCAAGTTGCGATAGAGTCGGGGGTCAGCTCTGTCAACCACAATGCTGCCTCATCAGACAGAGACAATGGAAACAACCTGAGTCTGATCGCTGTCTGACTCACTCCAGGTAATTCAAACGACTTGCAGATGCCCACGAAATTCATCAGGTGCTGGTTTGGATCATCCCCAGCGGCACCACGGAACACTCCTCTCAAGTTCAACAGCTGGATCATCGTGCTAGTGATGTTGAACTTGGCTCCAGGCGCTAGCGGTGGAAGAGCAATGGCGCCCGTAGCGCCAACTCCATCCAAGTCGATATCCTCATCATTCAGCATAACATCGTCCTGCAGACCACCAGCATTCAGATTTTGTTGGGCCTGCAGTTCTGCAGCGAGCCTTGCTGCCTCTTGTTGTGCGGCCATATTCAGCCTCAATGTTCTAGCAAGCTCGAGATCGTAAGGTAATGTTGATTCACCCGAGCGCCGAGTACTTGGCATGCACAACTTTGTACCCTGTCAAAAACAAAAACAACAAATAAACGTAAAAGTAGGAAAGTATGACTAAGAGTCAAATAAACACACCGGACTTAACAAACAATCGTATTCCCCGGCAACGGCGCCAAAATTTGATAACGCTCAAAGTACCACTCCAATTAAGAAGCGTAAGCGATCATTGTCAAATATAGAACTCAACAAAGGTTGGGGTCGATCCCACAGAGAATATGGTGAAAGTTAAGTCTTTAGTGAATTAGTTGACTAATGGTCAATAGTTTCCGGTAAATAAAGGGGGGGGGGGGTTTGTGTGAACAATGTGTAAACAAAACGAACAATAATGTATGAGTAATAATCAGTAGGAGAATGAACTAGGGAAGTGTTTACCATGGCATTGGTAACGATGTCGATCCTAAGCTTAACCGGGTTCTTTCTATATGCGTGTCACGATGTGATTGAATTAATGGTATCGTCTAAACGTTTCTCAATCAAATAGACGAATTTACTTTTCAATTATCTCGAACTTGAAAAGGTGTGCTTTTAGATTTCAATCCTAAACATCAAGTAGATTAATCTAGTTACAGCATTAATCATAAGACGAGAGTTAGTAGTCTCGAATCCTCGTCATTAATCAAGTTTCCCGGTTTTAATCTCTTTACTCAAGCAAATTAAACCTAGGCATGTTCTAATATTTGCAACCACTAGAAAATGTTAAATAATGAATGATTAACAACGTGAAAACATATATATTGAACCCGTCGCTACCCGGAATCTATATCGCTACTTTAGCCATGGCTCCCACAACCCTAGTTGTGGGAGTTTAGTTAATCATGCTATAAAGAAAAGAGAAGAGAATTGTATTCATAATAAAGAGAAGAGATTCTTACAATATAGTGAAAATAATCTTCAATTATCCAAGAACAAGAAAAACCAAGATCCCAAGAACAAATCAAGAACACGTTTTCAAGATAAGGAAAACGTGTTTCTTGCTCTCAAATTCTCTCCTAAAACTATTGGGAGAACTATTGTAAAAAGCTTGATATGTAAAATAAAACTAACATAGGGTATTTATAGGAGTCTAGGAAACAAATTCCAAAAACGCTCGGATTTCGCGTAACCGATTGTCTCAACTTAACGGCCAGGCTGACGGACCGTCGCCTGGACCGTCACTCTTAGGCAGTGATGCAGCTCAACTTGACGGTCATTGTGACGGACCGTCACATGGGTGACGGCCCATCATGGTGGCCGTCACTCTTAGGCAGTGGCGCACTTTTGATCGTAGTTCCTTCCTTTTCTACGTTTGTCTCCATTTCCTACAAATATAACATAAGAACATCAAAAATGACAACGGTTGCTTGAAAACGTACGATAGTTCTTAGTGAAAAGGAGTCAAAAGTGCCGTAAAAATGGCGGCACATCAGTCATATTCCAAAGTCTAGCCTTGGCCTCGTATACAGCATTGGACAGGTGAGGCACTCCTAGCACCTCATTGATAGTCTGAGCGTCCACAGGGACATCCACCCCTCAGATTTTGATAGTGGGGTTGGGATCATCCCAAAGGACGGTAGGAAGTATGGCATAGAACTCCCGTACTCAATCTGTCCACGCGGGAGGGGGAGCCACCATCAAGGATTCCTAAGTGAACTCTCGGAGCCTGCGATGAAAATCAGCTGCTTTTCCATCCACCCATGACATTTTGCAACCCCTCTCATAACAAGCCCAGTTTCCGGTAATCCATGAACCTCTTCCGACTAGCTTCATCGAGGAAGCGCTCATAAGAATACACGGGCAGTTGTCCTCCAGCCATAGGGTGTGATAACCTGCAATGTAATAAGGGGTGGGGTTAGAATTCAATAAGGCATAAGGGATTAAAAAAAGGGGAAACTTTTTCTAAGTGTTAGCTTGGAGGGGCTACTGTTTTACGGTAGTCCGCTACGGTGGAACCACTATAGCGGATATTTTTCCACTATAGCAGAACCCAACCGCTATAGCGGTATTCATCGTCCCAAAAACTCGAAGAGGTGCAAAAATGGCGCCTCTTGACCCAAAACTCCATTTTTAATAATCCAAGTTTAGATCAGTGCTTCTAAAGTATCCTATTACAGTTTTCTACAAAAAATTGGGCATTATACCCCCTAAATTCCATCCAAATCACAAGTTTATTCAAGAATAACCCTTCACCTCCCACACCCTTTTGGCCCATTTTCGGCCAAAAGTTGCATAATCTTTACCCCAAGAACGGTGGGGAGGCGTTGTAAACGTAAGGGAAGCATCCATGCTTCGAAAATTCAACAGAAAATTAAACCCAAGTTCAAGTTCAAAAACCAACTACAATGTAAACCCAAGTCACTCTTTCTACCGCAATCCTATCTATAATCATGCGGGGAAGTAAAGTAGCAAGTGAGAACGATTGTTACCTGAAGTTTTCGATGTCAGGAGCGTAGTGATCGGGAGGAAAAAGGGAGATTTTGGATTGAAAATAGGAGAGAATGGGGAGAAAACCTGTTTCTCCCTTATTTGAGTATGTTTCCAACCGCTATAGCGGTCAGTGTTCCGCCATAGCAGTATCGCTATAACGGTATTTTATCCTCTATAGTGGACGTCAATAACTTTTGGGACAGGAAAGGTTTCTATCGGGTCTTTTCAAATTCCTCCACTCCAACATAATTCGAGGCCCTGGATTTCTTGGGTGATCGGAAGGAGGGTCACGTGAAATTTTTGAGGTAGTTCAGAAATTCCTCGTCAGAACAAGATAATATTATTTTCCTTTTTACTCGGTGCGGCTAAATTAGGGAAAGTTTGATATTTCGCGTAGGTTCGTAATTACGTGGTCACTTGGGATAATGAGGGTCCTGGGCTAGTTTCTTTCATCTTCTTATGTCTGGGATCATTCGGGGATGAACGATGGATAAATTGGTATCTATTATAACGATCTGATCCGTCGTTACTTTAGAAATCACGATATCGAGAAATTACGAGAACAATTTAAAAAGGTTTTGAATTAAGTTGGGGTGATGTGACAGAAAATTTCAGAATTTTTGAAATCATCCGGGCTGACGTCACTCCGCTATAGCAGAATAAATACCGCTATAGCGGTAGCGCTATAGCGGAAGGCCATTCGCTATAGAGTAACGACGAGAGGCAGTAGCCTCAGAATGCCTTTTTAATAAAAGACTTCTCCTCCTTAGTTGGAAAACATACAAGGGTTTCTCCAAAAAACCTCCTAAGCTGCTCCAAGACTTGGGAGCCATGAGGAGGAGGGATTATGGCTGAAGGGACGCGGAACAACGGATCCCAGGATCGTCATCCAGCCGGGAACGCCTTCACGGAGCCAGAAACGCATCCCTGCAGCTGCTTGGCGTCTAGGTAGGCTAGGCTTTCTTATCGAGTAGATTGACCTGTCTACATTTTATACTTGTTGTACAGTTGAAAAGGGAAATCCATGCATAGGCCTTCGGGCATGGAGTCTGGTGGATTGTGATGTTGGTTATGTGTGAATTAGGTTTTGGCTGAATTGAATTATTGAATGTTGTCATATCTTGGGCTATACATGTATATTTAGGTATGGGAAAATAATAGAATTCAGAGACTGGGATGTTGGGAAGGTTCGAAGAACCGAAAATTCTCGGGTAACTAAATGGCTAAATAAAATGGGAAATCCTAGATAAGGATTTGGGAAACTAAATATACTAGTAAAAAGTGGTTAAATTGCTAAGGCTAAGGGGCATTTTCCCCATATCATAGTATCTAATGAGGAGTTTTGGAATCAATGTATCCACTAAATGTGTGGTAAAAGGGGTGAACGGGGGTTTAGTCTTCGGACAAAATTGAAGGTTGAGTTTATGTACCCGAAATAGGGGCAAGTGATGGTTTGATTTCTAATATGCATTATGTGTTCACGTACTATTCTTTAGTAGTGTATGAGTTGTATGTTTAGGAAGTGAATTGTGAATGTCTAGTTGTCCGGTAATCAGTCTTGTGAAATGAACTTCTTTTGTTTGCTTGTTAGTTTTACAAGTATGTTTGTTCATTGGTTGTGATTAATTTGGATTTGTTATGACATTCAGTTGGCTCGACTACCACGCTTGGTACAGGAATTACTAACGGTTGGCTCGAGTACCATGCCTGGTATGGGTATACTAACGGTTGGCTCGGGTACCACCCCTGGTATGGGTTGTCTTAATTGTATTATTGTATTCTTTGATGGTTTTGTGAGTGGACCGGGTTGTATTCTTGAACTGTGATATTTACATATGGTCCATGAGAGGCCGTGTGATTTTATGTAATTATGAGGTTGGTCTTGGGGTAGATCGGGATTGCAAGTCTAACACTTAGGCGATGTTAGGGGGATCCAGGTTGGGTTCGGGCTATGCGGAGTGAAAATATTATTGTTGTCTTAAATTGTCGATCATGGTTATAAAGTTGATTACATGTGGTTGATAAGCTAGGGGAATGACTGAGGGTCTGGCATTGTGTGACTAGTTGGTATTACTATTTGGAGAATTGTCTACGGATCCTCGAGAGGTCCGGATACTTGTGAGTGGTACCATGAGGGTAGTGGATCTGGATTGATAGTACTGGGTTGTTTCTGGGTGTATAGCTATAGGGGTTGACTAGAGCAACAGAGTGGTAGTCCGGGTCTGGATTTAGTGGTTGGGATAGTGTACAGGTGACTTAGGAAGTCTAAGGTTAAGGTGACTTGGAAAGTCTAAGGTTAAGTGTGACTCTAGAAGTCGTATGTATCGGGGCAAGGCTAGAGTAGTAGAGTTGGCAGCGGAAGGGCTAGGCAGGGTTGAGGCGCGAGGTCTAAGTAGACGATCAGGTTGAGACCGGGTCTGGTGAGGGTAGAAGTTGGAGAAATGGTCCAATGGAATTAATTTCATGTTTTCCCTTATTTCTATTATATGATGGTACGATGGGATTCAGATCGATCGATGATGCCTACCAGTACGTATGTTTGTACTGATTCTACTCTTGCTATACCTTTTGGGTATAGTCTGGTTGTAGGGTTGGTGATGTTTCACAGGTTCAGGATGACGGTGATTGTCCAGCAACTCCTACTTCTTGTTTCTATGGTGGAGTTGTGTCCTTTTTATTTAAATTGTATTACTCTTGTAGTAGCTCTCGTACCGGCTTAGACTAGGTTCTAGGGAGGGCTATTTCAATTTGTAAAAGGTTTTTTCTCATATTTTATAAATGTTTCCATGTATTTAAAAGACTTATTCATGATTTATCTCTTTTCCGCATTACCTGTTGGTTCCTATCTAGGTGGATTAGAGTAGGTGCCCGCATGGCCCGGTAGTTGGGTCGTGATAAATGGTATCAGAGCCCAGGTTACCGTCTCCCAGTACAAGAGAAAAATATCGAATAGAGTCCCGCGGATTGGTGTGTTGACATCCACATCTAATCCTAGGGAAGCTATGAAACCTTCTAGGAACATCTCTCTTCTTTCATTCCTCTTCGTGCGGTTCGTTCACTTGCTTGTATGAGTTGAGTCCAATTGGTATCTCTCGATTCCAATTGGTATCTCAACGAAGGGAAGGATGTCATTGGACTCTAGTTGCGATGAATAAGCAAGGAAGATTGGAACCGGGAAGGTTTCAATTGGTATCTGGCATGAGAGGATGCGGTAAGGCATGGATGATCGCCTAAGGGTCATCCATGGAACGAATAGGGAGCAACTTATGTGTCTTGATTTTGTTGTGATGTGAAAATTGAAATTTTTTTGTGTTGCAATGCTTATATGACTTACTTGGTTGGTATGTGATTAGTTACCTTACTGTGAATTTGTGGGTCTAAAGGTAGTCAAAATGTGAAATGGTATGATTGATGTGTGATAAAATGCTATGTGCATAGAGTTAAGGTTTCATATTTTTTTCCGAAAAAGGACTCATCATTGATTAAGATGGTTAGGGTAAAACATTTACGATTGTAGGAAAACATCAGTTTCAGGACAGTCAGGACTTGGTTGGGAACCATGGGAACAATGGGATTATCCCTGCGGGATAACAGGGAGGTGTTGTTGTGATTAACTTTCTTCTGTGAATCTTTTACGATTGGTGATAATTGGATGCCAAGTTTTGATTTGTGTATTACCAGGAATGGTCTTGGGGATTGTTTAAGACCTTGGCGGGACTGACGGGGTTAGACAATGATAACTGGGAAGGGAGATGAGTACACTTGCTGGAAATTTTAATTTCTGGACTGATTACCATCGGTACCGCCATAGCGGATGGCACCGCTACATCGATCCTTATATAGTGGTATTTTCTCCGCTATACCGATTCCGCTGTAGCGGAGTGACAACCGCCATAGCGGAAGGTCGCAAGGTAGAATGCCTGCCCTGTTTTCCCATGTTTTTGTTTCATTCCCGGGGATTAAAAACGTAATAGTTAAGCTGTAAATTACAATATGAAGCAAGGAAATCATCTATATAGCTAATATAGTAGGCATATAAGGGAAAATGTCTGGAAACTAGCATCTACCTGCTTTAAAATGAAAGGGAAAGGGAAGGGAAATACTGTCTAAAACAAGCCCCAAACGGGGGTGAAACCCAAAAGCAGTAAATGGTCTTAATAAAGAGGGAGGGGGGAGGTCCTAAGCCTCATCATCACTCAGGAAGGAGAACTCATGCCTGTCTTTGGGCTCAAGTGTGGGAAGCTCCTGACCTGGGGTGACGCAAGAGAACATGACCTCGACGGTCTTCCACATCCGAGCAAACATGCGATCTCGGGAGCGCCTCTTCTTTTTCTCTTCCTCTAACTTCCTGCGGAGTGCTGTAAATTCCTGAGCAGAAGGGGGCGGGGATGCACCTCCAACGTTAGTGTCCTCCATGAACTTCCTGACAGCGGCCAGATTCTCCTCGAGCTGGTGGATAGAAATCAGGGGGTGAGGCAGGGGAGGGGCAGGGGTGTCATCATCATCATCATCGTTAGCCTCCTCTATCGGCTGGCTGCTTCCTGCTTTATCCACCTTCCTCTTCTTCTTGGAAGAGACCACTTTCACCCGGAGAGGGTCGAATGGGTCATCCATAGCTACCTCCAAGTCGGTGTGATCCTCGGACACCCCAACCTACCTGCATAATTCAGACACCAAGCCCGGAAGATAGGGGCATGACCCCGGTAGAATTCCTTCCACTCGGAGATGATTTGTTCCCCCACATTCATGATAATTTCTTGCATGGCACAAGCAATCACCGGGGCCCAAACATAAGTCACATCAGTCTTGTTGCCCAACGGGCGGACTCTTCGGGATACCAAGTTTAACCACCTCCTAGCATCAGCAGAGAAGTAAGCACTAGTGATGCCCTCGGGACTGGGCCAGTAGACCTGATCTCTGAACTCTGCATCTACCAAGGTATTTCTCAACCATGTCATATTCCAAAGTCTAGCCTTGGCCTCGTATACAACATTGGAGACGTGAGGTACTCCTAGCACCTCATTGATAGTCTGAGCGTCCACAGGGACATCCACCCCTCAGATTTGGATAGTGGGGTTGGGATCATCCCAAAGGACGGTAGGAAGTATGGCGTAGAACTCCCGCACTCAATCTGTCCACGCGGGAGGGGGAGCCACCGTCAAGGATTCCTAATTGAACTCTCGGAGCCTGCGATGAAAATCAACTGCTTTTCCATCCACCCATGACATTTTGCAACCCCTCTCATAACAAGCCCAGTCTCCGGTAATCCATGAACCTCTTCCGGCTAGCTTCATCGGGGAAGCGCTCATAAGAATACACGGGCAGTTGTCCTCCAGCCATAGGGTGTGATAACCTGCAATGTAATAAGGGGTGGGGTTAGAACTCGATAAGGCATAAGGGAGTAAAAAAAGGGGAAACTTTTTCTAAATGTTAACTTGGATGGGCTACTGTTTTACGGTAGTCCGCTACGGTGGAACCGCTATACCGGATATTTTTCCACTATAGCAGAACCCAACCGCTATAGCGGTATTCATCGTCCCAGAAATTCCAAGAGGTGCAACAATGGCGCCTTTTTAATAATCCAAGTTCAGATCAGTGCTTCTAAAGTATCCTATTACAGTTTTCTACAAAAAATTGGGCATTATACCCCCTAAATTCCATCCAAATCACAAGCTTATTCAAGAATAACCCTTTACCTCCCACACCATTTTTGGCCCATTTTCGGCCAAAAGTTGCATAATCTTTACCCCAAGAACGCTGGGGAGGCGTTATAAACGTAAGGGAAGCATCCATGCTTCGAAAATTCAACAGAAAATTAAACCCAAGTTCAAGTTCAATAACCAACTACAATGTATACCCAAGTAACTCTTTCTACCGCAATCCTATCTATAATCATGCGGGGAAGTAAAGTAGCAAGTGAGAACGATTGTTACCTAAAGTTTTCGACGTCAGGAGCGTAGTGATCGGGAGGAAAAAGGAGATTTTGGATTGAAAATAGGAGAGAATGGGGAGAAAACCTGTTTCTCCCCTATTTCAGTATGTTTCCAACCGCTATAGCGGTCGGTGTTCCGCCATAGCAGTATCGCTATAGCGGTATTTTATCCTCTATAGTGGACGTCAATAACTTTTGGGACAGGAAAGGTTTCTACCGGGTCTTTTCAAATTCCTCCACTCCAACATAATTCGAGGCCCTGGATTTCTTGGGTGATCGGAAGGAGGGTCACGTGATATTTTTGAGGTAGTTCAGAAATTCCTCGTCAGAACAAGATAATGTTATTTTCCTTTTTACTCGGTGCGGCTAAATTAGGGAAAGTTTGATATTTTGCGTAGGTTCGTAATTACGTGGTCACTTGGGATAATGAGGGTACCGGGCTAGTTTCTTTCATCTTCTTATGTCTGGGATCATTCGGGGATGAACGATGGATAAATTGGTATCTATTATAACGATCGGATCCGTCGTTACTTTAGAAATCATGATATCGAGAAATTACGAGAATGATTTAAAAAGGTTTTGAATTAAGTTGGGGTGATGTGACGGAAAATTTCAGAATTTTTGAAATCATCTGGGCTGACGTCACTCCGCTATAGCGGAATAAATACTGCTATAGCGGAAGGCCGTTCGCTATAGAGTAACGACGAGAGGCAGTAGCCTCAGAATGCCTTTTTAATAAAAGACTTCTCCTCCTTAGTTGGAAAACATACAAGGGTTTCTCCAAAAACCCTCCTAAGCTGCTCCAAGACTTGGGAGCCATGAGGAGGAGGGATTATGGCTGAAGGGACGCGGAACAACGGATCCCAGGATCGTCATCCAGCCGGGAACGCCTTCACAGAGCCAGAAACGCATCCCTGCAGCTGCTTGGCGTCCAGGTAGGCTAGGTTTTCTTATCGAGTAGATTGAACTGTCTACATTTTATACTTGTTGTACAGTTGAAAAGGGAAATCCATGCATAGGCCTTCGGGCATGGAGTCTGGTGGATTGTAGTGTTGGTTATGTGTGAATTAGGTTTTGGTTGAATTGAATTATTGAATGTTGTCATATCTTGGGCTGTACATGTATATTTAGGTATGGGAAAATAATAGAATTCAGAGACTGGGATGTCGGGAAGGTACGGAGAACCGGAAATTCTCGGGTAACTGAATGGCTAAATAAAACGGGAAATCCTAGATAAGGATTTGGGAAACTAAATATACTAGTAAAATGTGGTTGAATTGCTAAGGCTAAGGGGAATTTTCCCCATATCGTAGTATCTAAGGAGGAGTTTGGGAATCAATGTATCCACTAAATGTGTGGTAAAAGGGGTGAATGGGGGTTTAGTCTTCGAACGGAATTCAAGGTTGAGTTTATGTACCCGAAATGAGGGTAGGTGATGGTTTGATTTCTAATATGCATTACGTGTTCACATACTATTTCATAGTAGTGTATGAGTTGCATGTTTAGGGAATGAATTGTGAATGTCTAGTTGTCCGGTAATCAGTCTTGTGAAATTAACTTCTTTTGTTTGCTTGTTGGTTTTACAAGTATGTTTGTTCATTGGTTGTGATTGATTTGGATTTGTTATGACATTCGGTTGGCTCGGGTACCACGCCTGGTATGAAAATTACTAACGGTTGGCTCGGGTACCATGCCTGGTACGGGTATACTAATGGTTGGCTCGGGTACCACGCCTGGTACGGGAATTCATAATGGTTGGCTCGGGTACCATGCCTGGTATGAGTTATCTTAATTATATTATTGTATTCTTCGATGGTTCTGTGAATGGACCGGGTTGTATTCTTGAACTGTGATATTTGCATATGGTTCAAGAGAGGCCGGGTGATTTTATGTAATTATGAGGTTGGTCTTGGGGTAGACCAGGATTGCATGTCTAACACTTACGCGATGTTAGGGGAATCTAGAGTCGTCCGGGCTATGCGGAACGAAAATATTTATTGTTGTCTTAAATTGTTGATCATGGTTATAAAGTGATTTACATGTGGTTGATAAGCTAGGGGAATGACTGAGGGTCTGGCGTGGTGTGATAGTTGGTATTACCATTTGGAGAATTGTCTAAGGATCCTCGAGAGGTCTGGATACTTGTGAGTGGTACCATGAGGGTAGTGGGTCTGGATTGACAGTACTGGATTGTTTCTGGGTGTATAGCCATAGGGGTTGACTAGAGCAACAGAGTGGTAGTCCGGGTCTGAATTTAATGGTTGGGCTAGTATATAGGTGACTTGAGAAGTCTAAGGTTAAGGTGACTTGAAAAGTCTAAGGTTAAGTGTGACTCGAGAAGTCGTATGTATCGGGGCAAGGCTAGAGTAGTGGAGTTGGCAGCAGAAGGGCTAGGCAGGGTTGAGGCGCGAGGTCTAAGTAGACGATCAGGTTGAGACCGGGTCTAGTGAGGGTAGAAGTTGGAGAAATGGTCCAATGGAATTAATTTCATGTTTTCCCTTATTTCTATTATATGATGGTACGAGTGAATTCGGGTCGACCGATGATGCCTATCAGTACGTGTGTTTGTACTGATTCTACCCTTGCTATACCTCTTGGGTATAGTCTGATTGCAAGGTTGGTGATGTTTCACAAGTTCAGAATGACGGCGATTCTCCAGCAACTCCTACTTCTTGTTTCTATGGTGGAGTTGTGTCCTTTTTATTTAAATTGTATTACTCTTGTGGTAGCTCTTGTACCGGCTTAGACTAGGTTCTAGGGAGGGTTGTTCCAATTTGTAAAAGGTTTATCCGCATATTTTATAAATGTTACCATGTATTTAAAAGACTTATTCATGATTTCTCTCTTTTTCGCATTACCTGTTGGTTCGGGTGGTAAGAATTCTTCTATCTAGGTGGATTAGAGTAGGTGCCCGCACAGCCCAGTAATTGGGTCGTGACACTAATTCATGTTTTACTAATACCTATATAACTCTACCCAATAACCAAATCACTCATAACTAATCCATGTATTACTAATATCTACATAACTCTAGTCAGCAAACGAGCCCTTAAATCATAAATTTCACTATACAAGCCACCAAAGGGTTCAATGAGGGACCACAAAACAAGGTTTAATCAACTATTCTTAACCCTTATTTGGTTCTCAAATTTGCAGCCTGCAGCTCTCATGCATCCAAAATAAAGTACTGTATCATATTCAAAATATGAAACTTTACACCAATAAAGTTATCCTCATCGACTTCACTACAAACTTCTACACTCCAACACCCTGAAGATATAAGTGAAAATTGAATAAGAAAAACGAAAAATTTGCAGTCTGCTGCTACCTTGAAAACTGACAATTTTTCTTTTTTGGTACAACATGTTCTAACATTTATAAATTATATTTTTTGGTGATGATCACTATCTTCTGTATTTTCAGTAACTTCCTCAACTTCTTCTTTGGGTATGGTTTCATCATCTAGATCACCGGAGGGAAATACCTTTTCATCGCTACTCTTGCTAGCAGTTACATTGTCATTAGGCTCGGTGATGTTCACCACAGTTTGCTTTTCTATCATGCCTGACAAAGCTAGACTTGGAGACCACTCAAGCACATCATCTATAATGTTAGAAACCCGCTTCTGATACCTGCAAGGAAAGGAATTCAGTTTCAGACACCATTGTGCAAAACATTCTCGTATCCTTGGACAACAAATCAACAGACTTGATGACATAAATGGCGTATATTGGCACAACAAAAATGAATTCCATCAGAAGCTGCCAGGCTGACCAGCTCAATTTTGAAATTACAAAACTAAGTTCCAAAATATTAGCTAATATAGCCGGCAGATATCAGTGTTATGAATACATCAAGATACATAAGTTGAACTTCGTCTTTTTTTTTGTTCTTCATTTACGTGCATACTCATTGAAAATTTAAGATCATGATAAAATCTGACCCAGTCCTATTGTAGTTTAGTTCAAAAATTTTAGTTAGATTAGTTAAATCAAATTTGTGTTTAATCTTTTCTTCATTTTTTTTTGTTTGGAAGGGAAGGTTAGGTGTTGTTAAGGATTTACTCCATTTTTATTGGCAAATGTTTGAATCAAGATTCGATTTCTAAAACTTGCAGTCAACTACTATATGGTATCAAAATATTGTAACACCATCATTATATTAAGACTTCTATGATCAAAGTTGACAAAGAAGAAAACAATATTTCAACTTTATATAACTGGATCAAGTTTGCTCCCACTAAATCCGAACTTCATAAATCATCAAAGAGGCATTAGAGTGTAAGTGCAAGATAGCGAACCTGGCTCTTGCAGCCTCATCAGGAGCATGATGCCTCAGGACTGAAATAACAACCACACCTAAAATTGCATAGAAGAGTCTCGCTGTCCACTTAGGTCGCTCACCCTCGTCTTTCAGGGGCCAAAACTGGAACAATTCTTTGAGTGTTGCCTCCTCAGCAAGAATGTTGGGGAATAACCAGACACGTTTTCCAAGAAGAATCCAAAGTGCACCAAAGACCAAGCCTCTCACTGCATGCATCAACATATTCTTTTGATAAGCATAAATATCTATAAATGTTCATTCTTCACAACTGCAATTATACACTAGACAAGGCTAGATGAGCATGATTTGTATATCAAACAAAAACCAAATACTTCATCGTTTCAGGATATTGGCTTGAGTGAACTCAGGGGTCGTTTGGTTTATGGTCGAGTTATGTGGAGATTATAATGCAGGAATTGTGAATAATAACCAACAAGAACTCAGAAACAATAACTGCTCGGCCTAATACATTGTAGAAAAACTCACCAATTTACAGCCTTCAGAACTCAACAATGGGGAATAGAAGAATGACTTTGAAGAACAAAAAGAAGACAGTAACAATTTATTGCCTCTTTTTCTCTCTTAGTTCAATCCTCTGCACTGCTGATTCTTTTGCTGTTTTGTATTTATCCTTTACTGCTAGTGCTTCTCCCCTTCGCTGCTCTATTATGATTTTCTTTTTAATTGTATATCATTGTTTTTTTGCATACATTTTGCTATATGCTTTTTTAGTTTGGGGTGGGGGGTGCAGGTGGGGGGATTTTTATTTTTTTTTCTGTTTAAATGTTTTAATCAAGGACTACGAATTACGGAATGGTTGTAATGTGTTTTTTGCATTTTCTTCTTTGCGAATTATTGATACTTCTTGCTCCTTTTATTTTCAGTTAGAGACTTGTATGTATATACAGTATACACAACCAAATTAACCAAATTATTTTGCATTTGGAGTAGTCAAAAGTGAAAAGAGCCAAGTCTAACGTCTGTTGGGGCTTTAAGCGCAGAACGTGGCTTTCAACCGAGCTTCAGGGCTTAAAAGCGCCTCAAATGAGCCCTTTAACAACATTGTCTGCATTATAATGAAATGAGCCTAATATGTGGGAAGGACCCATATATTCCAGGATCGAGTCATAGTTAATTGATATTAATACTTCTTGCAACCTTCTGTCTGTTAATTAAGGTTGCTATAAATTACATATCTTAGAAAAACACCGTGTGCCACTATTTCCAATTTTGGTGTTTTCACGACTGTGTCTGACATGACCCCAGTGCTTGTATTTTGTTACTTAGACTGAGTCAATACATTTTGAGTGAGCTGAATCTATTTAATATAACCCATGTATAGTTGTTAGGATAAGAACGCCAAAAAGACACAAAGCAACTAGGTACTTTTTCCCTTTAATCTACTCATTATGCACTTTTCATTTAAATACTATGAACAGAATCACTACAGACCACTTACATGTGCCACAATTTTCAAAAGGACTGGTCAAAGAAACAACTTGACAACGGCAATATCAACTGACCAAGCAGCCAGCAATAAAATTCTATTGTGCACCTCTATAATGTAAGTTCACTCAAGCCAACATCCTGATATTGTTGCTTTAGTCATTCCAATAAAGTACTTGGTTTTTGTATGATATAAAAAAACAGATACTTGTTAGTACTTTATGAGAAAATAACACATTATCATACTCCTCTAAAACCAGAAGAAAATCAGGCAATAACAAAATATTTGTGAATGAAACTAAAATAAGAACCAGAAACTTACACAAAAGCAGGCAAAGTATAAGGAGGAGGACACCAGCACATGAGTAGAGTATAAGCAGTTTGACCTGATGAGGATACACAGGAAACAAGCAGATAGCTAATGTCAAAACTGGCCAGCAGAATGAGAGAAGTGTTTGCCATAGGGGCCTTCTTTTGACAAATGTCCATGCGAAAAAGGCGTCACTTTCAGAAAATACTTGATCCTGCATACATAGGTGAAGAAACATAACCTCAAAAACTGCAAGAAAGCCATGTAAGATGCATTGCTCTAAGGGTTCATAATAAAAGGCTCAGTTTATCCAAGTCTAGAACGTTTAAAAGGATAAGGATAAGCTTTCTAAGGAGAAATGCACCAAATACACCATAAATCAGATGTCTAGATAGAAGACTTTGCTTCTTAGGTCAATAGAAATAGGAAATTGGCACTAGCTTACTTAAAGAGGAAAATTAACACAACCCTATAAGTTATCAGCAAATGATGGTGACTGTTAGCACAATAGTATATTTCTATTGATGTGATCGTTCTTATTTCTGATTCATAAAAGGAGAAGATTTAGTACCAGAGAGGAAAAATACAGGCTAAAGGATAGAGAATAAGACATCCTTGGTTCCTTTTGGTTGTGATGATTCAATTTGTTTATAAAGAAAGCCTCTGTTAAGCAGTGGGAGATGATTAGCATGATTTATAAACTGAATTTGCAGAAAGATCAATTTTTACTCTTACAAGTCCTAAAAGTAGAAACAATCAGGGTTTATGATGCATTAACTCATTTTAACTTTAGGATTTTAGTACATGTCTAGAGGTAGGAAATGTGAAGGATTTAAGAGCATGGTACATGATATGTGGGTTAGATGTACGTCACAGATTTGAATCCTGCTTCAGACAAAAACCTAGTATTCAAGTGGAGAATGGTACAAAGACAGAGTTTCGAACCGTGTGCCAACAGGCCCTCAGAGATTCCCCATTTATCCAAAAGAAAAGACAGGATTTAAGATTTACTTGGATATGGATCCACAGTAAGACGCGTATACCACGCATACACACACATGCCCTTTCAAGCAGAAGCATCAATCGGAAAGTATATATGTGATCTTTCTTTTTTCTTTTTCGGGATAGGGAATCACAAATATTATGATCATAGTACATTAAGATAATACACAAAATTTCAAGGCCATTATTAATCTATGATATGACAAAAAACACAGGCATTTATAACTGACTGGAAACAAGGTTGAGAGGAAGCCAGAAACTTTTCAAAATCACTAGTAATAGATGGAATCCAGAAAGAAACTCACATGATATATCTCTAAATGTGCCGGAAAGGTAGACAGTTTCTTCTTTCCAGGCCGGACAGTTTTTACCACACGATCACATCTGACTAAAAGGTTCTTCTTAAGCAGAGTGTTGGCAATATCTTCAGCTTCCAAACTTCTATCTGACTCGAGTATGTCTTTCAGTTCTAAATGATTTCTCACAAAACTTACAAAATCTTTTCCTCTGAAATACTCCACTCGTGTTTCCTGTAGGACAGCCCAACGAGACACCAAGTCCTTATGATCTCTAACTTTCTCAGCAAATACCTGGAAGACATCCTTTTGCGCAGCTTGCTTCTGAAACTCAAAGTAAATAGCATAGATATGAAAATCACAAAATAAAAAGGGCAGAAAGAGTGGCAGGAGAAGGAAGGAAGAGGTTGACCACATCTCAATATCTTCAACGACAAGAACTTTTATTTTTTATCTTTTTTTCAAGGGTTCCAATATGGTTAAGTTATCTCTATAGTCTATACTTATAGTGTAGTTCAGCAAGATGATCATAAAAACAAAAAAGAAAACAGCAAATCATTTCCCTCTTAAATGAGCAGATGAGAAAGTCTGGAAGAGACAGGAAACAAAGGACTACCAGTGATGGGACGCCTATACTTTGGACACATTTTAGAAGGTCCAGCAACATACATGCAACACTTCCCCTAGAAACTTATGTGCCAGACTTCCCTAACAACAGTTCAAAGAATCTGTGATATCTGTCCCCTTTTGTTCCTACTACAACGAGGAAAGTATCTTAATCCGGCATCATCACATTCCCAAGTACAAACTGATCCCTTTTGATGCAAGAATAAATTAATAACCGGCAAAGAGCAAACTCTGAAATTTTTGGGGACAAACTAAACCAATCATGAGAGCAGTTTATTGTGGCCCCACCCCCCCAAAAAAAAGAGTAGCCTATAGTTGCTAGTCTTAGTTACTTCATTTGAAGGATTTAAGTAAAATCCAATATATTTAGCAAGGAGAATTTCTTCCAAAAAGACAAGGATTTTTCAGATTAAAGTCATTCTTTATCCTACAAAGAAACCCTACTTTATTGATATCCTCGACATCAGAAAAAAAATTCAACGCCTGCGGGGTCTTATCCAATAGTTATTCTCAGGCAATTTAGCAAATACCTTTACTTATTCCTATAACTTCCCTAAAGGAGCATAGTAGTATCTACTGTTTAGAACGGAGCAAATTACCCATTAACTACACAGATCTAAAGTGTATTCTATCTACGCTATTGCAAAAGCAATTCAAGACGCACCAATTATCATTCAATAGTTAGTCCAATGCAAGTTTAGCGAATACCTTGCAAAATCCTCTCATCTCCACAAAAGGGCACAATATCATCCACCATCCATTAATGTTAAAATGAAGCAATAAAGCAAAAAAGTCTTTTCAATCCTTAGAAATATATTCGCAACATCTGAATAAAAGAAATGGAACCACCTATAACACACTAGAGAGAAGACCAGCATTTTAGGTTCAAAAGCCTATCACAATGACTTCACCATAACAATCAAAATCACTATACAACCTCGTCTATTTTTCTCCTTTTTATCAAATATTTGCAACATTTACACTATCAACACCGCATCCAAGGGTGTGGCCTAGTGGTCAATGAAGTGGGTTGAGAACCTGAGATCTCAGGTTCAAATCCCAATAGAGGCAAAAAACACTAGGTGATTCTTCTCATATGTCCTAGCCTTGGTGGACAGAGTTACCTGGTATCTGTTGCTGGTGGAAGGTGGCAGGTATCACGTGAATTTACTCGAAGTGCGCGAAAGCTGGCCCGGACACCATAGTTATCAAAAATAAATAAAAAATTTACGCTATCAACACCCTCTAGAACATTCTTGTAGACAGGGACCAACATATTAAAATTCACACAAACCACTTAGTTCCTTACTTTAACTAGATCTCGAACCCGATACCTCAGGGTCCCACGGTATCCAATTCATATTTCTTGCTTAACACCGGAACATTTCCACAAATTCAGATGGAAATTCAAGAAATTAACAGACCCATTTCCAAAGAAAACCATAACTTTGTGAGGATTTGGAACAATCCAAATTACCTCCTCAAGCAAAGATCATTTTCTCAAATTCTTTGTTGGGAAATGCAAGAAAAACTCCAAACAAACCCTTTTTCCATAAATCCGTCACTTCAACGAGATATATACAATTCAAGAGAAACTCCAATTAAACAAAACGCATTTCCAAAAAAAACCACAACTTCGGAAGCTTGTAATATACAAGATCATTTTCTCAAATTCTTTGTTGGGAAATGCAAGAAAAACTACAATCAAAGAAACCCTTTTCTCATAAACCCTTGACACTTTTTGGGGTCCCATCCCATATATACAATTCAAATTATTTTCCTAAAACAAGATCAGTTAACACAAATTATTTTGGGGGGAAATGGAAATGGAAGAGAAAACTCCAATTAAACAAAAACCCATTCCCCCCCTTCCCAAAAAAAAAAACGAAATCGGGCAGAAATTTAAAAAAATCCAATTAAAATTAGTGTATATTTATTTATTCGATAAAATTAAGAATGAATTACCCTAGGAGAAGGAGTATGATTGTTGGATGGAAGACCTTGTGATCTTCTTACCTTCTTCTTCTCTGCTCCCCCTGCTTTCTTCATCTCTCTCTCCCTCCCTCTCTCTGTGTGAGCAGTTTTCTTTGGTTTTTTATTTTTGGGTATGTTTAGGTAGAGCGGGGGTATACTTGTTACTAGTACTAGAAATAAAAAAACATTTTTATCATTGTTGTAACACCACTCCACTCGGCGCGTGCTGGGTGGGGTGAGGGTTGGGGTGGGGTGGCGTGGCGTGGGTGGGGGGGTTGAGAAAGAAAATTTGCCGTTTGTCTATAAATTATTATATCTAATAAATGAGAAAGCAAACGTGCCTGCTTCCCGGAATTAACTTCATTTTTAAAGGATAATTTGTTCATCTCGCAATCTATCGGGAATATTTTCTAAACATATGTAGATTATTTTTTGAAATTCTAAGGCCCTCTTGGATCATTGAATCTTTTGTTCTTCATTTGTTTATTCAATGTTGCAATATTAAAATAATGTTTATACTTTTTTCATTTATTTTTACTTGTTCATTATATTATAAATACATGTTTATTTTACTTATTTAATTTTAAAAAATAAAAAGATAATTTATTATTTTATATCCATGATATCCGTATTATTAAATACTATTCATTTTCTAAAATATTAAATTTATTATATTTGTGATATAATAAAATTATCATTCTATTTATTGTACTTAAGGAGTGTACCAAGTCAATATTGCACATATAAATATGGATGAAGGGAGTTTTGGTTGGGAAAAAAAAGTCATTATTTCTTAAATGAATTAAGAAAAAGTGAGACAAACAAACTAAAATGATATTTGTTGAGCCCGTATTGAGGTCCCAAATTTTACTGCCAACGCCTACTAAACTTTACACATTTTATTGAGATCCCCAAAATTAACAATACTCGTTTGACAATAAGTTATCTTAGGATAATTAATTATGGAATTAGTAATTCTGAAATTAATTGTCTCATCATATATACAGAATAACTTATTCCCTCACTGTGGTATAAATAGTGGATAAATAATCTCAAGACTAATAGCATGTTTGGCCAAACTTCTAAAATTAGCTTATTTTAAAAAGTATTTTTTTTAAAAGTGTTTTTCAAAAAAATACTTTTATTAAAAAACAGTTTGTGTTTGGCAAATAAATTTAAAAAGCACTTTTGAGCAGCAATTAACATTTGGCCAAACTTTTTAAAAGTGCTTCTAAGTTATTTTTCTCAAAAGTACTTTTCAAAAAAGTGCTTTTGTGGATAAACTACTTTTTTTAGCTTTTGAAAAACAACAATTGATACTCCCCAGAAATACTTATTTTCTCTCAAAAGCTTGGCCAAACACCTTAATTTTTAAAAATAAACACTTTTGAGAAAAAATAAGCTATTTTGACAAAAAAATAAGTTTGGCCAAACAGGCTATAACTAATACCTCCAACCAAATGTAAGATAAAATAATCCTATATTTTATCCCAAAATTATTATATCTTATACTTTACACCAAACAACCCCATAGTTACTCTTCTGAAATTGGCTATCTAAGAGTCTTTACCTCTTTGACATTGATAGAGCAAAGAGTGGTTGCACTCTCTATTAGACATGTAAGGATGAAACATATTTAAAAATTCAGGTTCTAATTATTTATTTTTTAATTGTGTATATTTTTTCTGGCTATTTTTTTTAAAAATTGTTCGAACTTCATTATTTTAATCAAATAAAATAATTCTGATAAAATACAAAAAGTATTTATTTCAATGGTATATTTTTTTTTTCAAACCAAACTCAATTAAAAAATGTAGAGTTTCATTATTTTTAATCACATAAAAAAGATTTCATCAAAATATGGAGTTGCAATTGTGTACTTTTTTTATTTTTTGCTTTGATGCAATGGCTTTTTACTTTAACTGTTTTTTTTTTTTAGCCAAGTCTATAATTAAAAAATATAATTGGTTAGAGCTTCTTTATTTTTAGTGAAATAAAAAAAATTAGTAGAATATTAAAGTTTCAATTGTATAATTTTTATTATATCTTATTTAAATGTAATGCCTATTTGTTTCAACAATATTTTTTTCTTTACAGACAAAATCTCCAAAGAATGGCTAAAATTTTATTATTTTTAGCAAACTAATTTTTTTTTTGCCTAAAAAAAAAGATTCTAGCAAAAAGAATTTTTATTAATTTAACTAAAAGCAGGACTCCATCAAAGTTTTTTTTATTAATTTAATTCAAAAAATAAAATTAAAAATTAATGAATTTTAAGACGTAAGAAGAAAAGGTCATTTTTAAGAATGTCAGGTGAACTAAAAATTCACGTGACAGATAAGTGTATCTCACTTTTTAGGATGAGATGATGCGAGGGAGGAAATGTAAAGACTGTTAAATAATTAAATTTAAAAGATAATTAAAATTATTGATAATTTAAAAGAATTCAAATAGAATGCGTCAAATTTTTTAGTGTCTTTAAATATTTATCATAAAAAAATTGAATTGTATGAATAACTAAGTTATGTATGACATCTTTATAGGCTATTCATTAAATTATGTTCTCCTTATAATAATATATTCGATTAAATTTCTGTCTTAAACGATAATTGAATGAATTTCGCTTTTGCAAATAAATTAAGCTGACAAAAATATAATTTATTGAAAGACTTTTTGTGCAAATGTGTCTGGAAGTATTTAAATTTTATTAGATTTAAATTCATAATGATTTGGATTATACTTTATATTTAAAATATACTTGTTCAAATAAATATTATATATTAATATAATTAAACTAATTATTTAAATTTAATTTATAATAAATAAGTCTAAATTTATTGGACTAGCCCATTTAAATAGGCTATAAATAATGACTTTATTTTGTTAAGTCTATCATTTTATTTTTGAGGTTCAAATTTGTTTCACATGTCAAAATTATATTATATGTCTAGTCAAATCAAAAATTAATAAAAAGGTTATATGTATAAATGACATGTTTCAACCAATCAAATATGATCATGTTACTTTAATTTAATGAGTCAAAAAAATAATTTATCCACAATACAACTTTTTTCTTATACTGCTATAAATGAGGTTTCATAATTAAAAATAAATAAATCATAATTCATAATAAAAAATCAGAGAGTTTCTGTCATGTATCAAAGACTACAAATTCATGTACAAGTTGTAAATATTCAAGTGTTCTAAACATCTAAAAATCAAGACCTAAACTTAAGATCAAGCTCAAAGGTATGTGAAATCAAACACAAGTTAAGATGAAATTCAACATAGATTCAACATCAAGCTTAAAAGTACTTGAATTTATTTTCAAGAAAATCAATCAGATGATTTATAAAAATAATACTTTTCATCGTATTGAAATAAAACACTATATTTGTTACGATAGTTTTTAGTCTTGATTTTTTTAATGAGAACTTTATTCTCTTCGAATTTTGATAGTTTTAATGAGACAATTTTTATTTTTCTTTTTTTCAACAATCAAAGTTCAAGAATAACGAAATGACTTCAAAGAGTATCAACTCTAAATCAACTACCTCTAAAGTTTATACTTCAAATTCTCTGTTGATATGAAAAACATTCTCAATGTTACTTTTAAAAGTCTTGGACCAAATACAAGGAGCAAAGCAATCTTGTTAGAAAAATGAACACTTAAAGTGCCAGCTGCACCCGAACTCAATCATGACGAAACAAATATTCGATACAATAGAAGAATTTTATAAAAATAGAATATATACTAATGTCTTTTTTTTATTAATTTGATTATACAGGTTTTAAAATTGAGATAATGTTAAATAAAAATACACAAAATAACATAAGCAATAATAATCTGCAGTATTTGCTAAGCATGACAAGATGCAACTACAAGTCAAATTAATGGCTTTTATGATCTCTGCCCCTGATACTACACTTGTCTATCGAGCTTCTAAGATAACATAAATTAAATTAGGACATAATTCAAAATAAATAAGAAAAAAAACACTAAATGCCTCAATGAAGCTTCACGAACAAAAAGGTGGGTTTACCAACAACTCGAAAGCAGTAAGCACTCCTAATCAACATTCTCATCTTGTATGCTTCTCCTTGCTATCTAACATACCATAAAACATAACAACAATATGTTTGAGTACTGATATTCAACAAGTGTCTAAGAGCAAAAGTTCAATATATAAAAAATAATAATAGTAAGTAAAACAGTATTGGTGAAAGAGTTTAAAATCAGTTATATAGTAAATCGTGAAATTTTAGTAAAATCAATAATGAAAAAATAGTCAATTTTACGTGATCATGTTCAAAATGTCATATTAGCCTATTTAAGGTCAAAATCAATGCAATCTCATTATCACGCCATTAAAGAGCAAATCAATCAATTATGCCAGTAAAAGCTAAATCATTAAGTAAACACATGCCAGTTCAAGGCAAATCCAATATGGGAGAGTTATAAAAAATTCTCGTTGCTCAAAAATATTACGTCTAAAAATTTAACTCGCAATAATAGTCGTTCTCTGACCTGCACAACTGCTCAAAAGCATTCTGTTAGAATTCACAATGGCTATTAATCCTTTGAAATAACACAACTTGCTCATACATGCCAACACAAATAATATTAATCATGACGTATTTAGCCAAAATTTTTAAAGATTATCTTATTAATAAGGGTATTTCAAAGTCGTGAAAGCATTTTAGAATCGTATTCAAATTATTTAAATCATGTTTCAAATTAATAGCTTGTTCATAGAGCAAAAAAATATGTTAAAAGTCATTACTTTAAATACAAATTTAATAATTTCGTTCATAGGGCAAAACATATTTTCATAATTATAAAGGTAAAGATATTTTTTGGATATTTGATGCATAGACATTAAATATTTGATGTATAATCATCGTATATTTAGTGTATAATTATCTTTTTCTTATTATATAATATTTAGATTAGTAGTTGATATATAATTATTAAATATTTGATATATTATTATTCTTTCTCGTTATATAATATTTATACACAAGTTATATATTACTTATACACCAATTATAAATGATGGACATTGAATTATAATATTTTAATCCTGTATAAAAAAAAATCGCAGAGTTACACAAAATTCATAAATCTGATATGATCACACTATTTTATGATTAATTTTTGATTATAATAGTAATAAAATTATTAAATTTTGATGCGAACTTGTCCTGCACACGCATAAAAGTTTCATTCAATCTTGTAGTCAAAAGTATGTTCAAAAGAGACATACTTCAAATCCCACTAAACGCTCTAGACGTGGTTTTTAATATTCGACAATAGCTCTACAATTAATTATGATAAGAAAGATTATATCTTTGATTAAATCCTACGAGTTTTTATCCTTTTCAAAAAATTAAAATTTTAAGTTAAATCATTTTTGATAATTCAAATCAACACTCATTGAATTTTAAAGCCTTTTAATAGGCTACGAACCCAATTAACCCTTTCAATGGTACAGTTAAATAAAAAACTTACCCTTTCAAGATTCTAAAGAAAAAATCATTGGTGTTGATTTTGATCCTCTATGATGAAAGTTGTTCTTAGAAGGGCATATCATTTGAAGTAGATTCTTTTTTAATCGATTCCCAAATTATTTTTCGAGCTTCTTCCAAAGCATAAGACTTTCTGGATATAGATGATGATATTTATAGAGATGGATCTTCTATATATCGTAAAATGAAATAACACATGAGTGGATATATATATATATATATACACACAATATGAATTCAAATCTGCCGAATCACTCATGTTATAATCTTCTACAACCTGAGTCTTCCCGTTCCGTCATCTAGCTTATGTTCTTCATGTAGCAGTATTGAAAGAAGGAGTCAATTGAAAATTTTGGATCGAGCCATTGCTGCTATGATAGTACCATGAAAAAAAATCTTATAAAAAATATACAAATTTTTCTATAGTTATATTTCTTTATAATTGGTATTTTTATACCAGTTTTTACAGTGTAAAAATAAAACAATAATAAAATTACTTTATACATTTATCTTATTTCTTTTCCTTCCTCTATAACATAATTATTCTCTCATTATATATACAGTTGTCTTTATTTTTCATCAAGTGGTCCATAATTATTCCATCAAAAATACTTTCACGTCATCTGATGCTGCCACGTGTAAAAGACATTTATTGGAACAAAAGAAAAGACCAAATTATCAGATGTCGACTCTTTCTTGAGAAAATGATCAAAATGGTCCTTCATGTATAGGATTAAATTATTTTGATTCTTGATATATACCACTTGATGGAAATAGTCCTTAATGTATGCAAAATGTGTATCACTTTGGTCCTGATCCCTAAATTTAACTATCCTCTGTTAAAAACTAATGACCCCTTCCCAAGCTCATCTCTATCTTTTCTTTGCTTGCTTAAAAAAGACTCTACTCGACGCAGCTTTCAAACAACCTAGGACACTTAACCTGATGCTTTGATACCAAGTTTGTCATGCTCTGAAGCTACCCCCTAGACGCAATACGGTGCTTAGTGTCACAAGTGACCCCAAGCTAACCCATGGTCTGGCATATCTAGATAATTTTTGATAAAGTACAAGCTGTGCAGAAAGCTGAACTGATTTAAATATATAAGTTGAAAAAATAAATCCAAACATGTCTGAATGTATAATATAAAAGTGAACATACTAAATCTGAAAAGTAAAACTGACAACTCAATAGCTGATTCTAGTTCTATGTCTGAAAGTCTATAACTGAAGTGAGTTGCTGGGATAATCCCCCAGCTAACTCCAAAAGTCTGTAAACTAAAATAATAAGCTGAAATAAGTGACATGACTATCGTCCTCGAACTATGAGGACTCACCACTGAGCTGCTGAGTAAGGACTAGAAAGTCACACTAAGCGCAGTCTGGATGCTGAACGCCTGAACCAACATCATGATAAGATGTAGCACAAAAGTATGCGTCAGTACTTCGAATGTACTGAGCATGCGGGATATATACAAAGCTATAAAACATAAAGACTGAACATGGAAATATATACTGAAGCATGAACTGAAAGATAAGCTGAATGCAGTGACCAAATAGCTAACATGCGTACTATAAAATGCTGAACTGAACTGAATAACTGAAATTGATACTGAGTACAAGGTCAATGCAATATGAGTCTGACTGTGGGAGCTACTAGTAACTGACATACCCCAAGTTGAGCTAACTGTGAGGCCAACCTGTAACCCTGAATGGAAGGGTGTTCATACCTTGCCAAGGGTACAAATAAATCTGATGTGGATCCACTAAACTGATGTCCACAAGGGACAAGGGTGATCAGCCTAGCCTGACAGCTGACCCCTTTCATGTCTACGGTGGCACCGTAGTTCTGGGACTTAGGGACTGCTACTAAAGGTCTCAGCCTAATCTGGCAGCTGAACCTTCGTCTTTTCGCCCGCTCGGTACTAAGTCTACTCCCAACTGAATTTAAGCAATGAATGCAAACTGAAATGTTGGATAGCTCAAATACTAATAGTCATCTGAGAATGCAATATAATAATACTGAAACTGATAGCATTCTAATTCTGAAACATACTGACTGAATCATCTGACTAGCAAGTATGAATTATGAATACTGAAATTTTACACATGCTAGGGTTACTAAATTATGTTCACATGACTATCCTAGGTTCTCAAGAAAACATGTAATAACTATCATACAAGTAATAGAATCTAAGTCGCAATGATTTCATAAAGTTTAAGAACCCTAGGTTTGAAGAACTAATTGAGAACTAAGGAACTGGACTGAATCTAGGGACTCAATAGGTGAAAGGAACCCACTGATGAAATTCCACATACCTGGAAGGAGATTCTATGGTGAAATCCTTGGGTTTTTGGGGTTGAGCTTGAAGAAAACCTCCAGCTTGTTCTTGAGAGAAACTGTCGCTTCTTTTCTCTATTTCTCTAAGTGGCGGATGATTTCTAGGAGAATGGGAGGTTTAGGTAGTTTTTAACTAATTAATTAGGCTTAGACTAAGCAAAATGACGTAGCTTAGGCCTTAAAAGAGATAGGAAAAGTCCGGCATACCCCTGGGAGTTTTAAAAGAAAGCTGGTGAAAATCGCGACTCAGGTACCACGACTTGGTCTACGGACCGTAGTCCCAAACGATGGACCATCGACTGAGTCGTGGTTCTGTCCTTGAGACCTGGGGGTTCTTTGATGTTGTGATTTCATGAGTAACAGGATGGACGGTGGTTCTGAACTTCGGTCCGTGGTCTGACTCGTGATCTTTGGGACCTAAACTGAAGGTCCTCTGAAAAAGAGGACCACGAGTTCACAGGACAGACCGTGATTATGACTGATGGTCCATGGTTTGACCCATGGTTCCTGGACCCTGAACTGAGGGTCCTCTGAAAAAGGGGAACCACTGCTGACAGGACGGTCTGTGGTCTTGAACCACGATCCATGACCTTAGCCGTGGTTCCTGGTAACTTGAATTTTTCTGAAATTTTTCTGCTGAGTACAGTCAAGTAGCTGGCTCAGATCCTAGGGTGTCATAATATCTTCCCCTTGGGATCATTTGTCCTTGAATGATGACTAAACGAGCTGAGTTCAGAGGGAAAGAGCTGAAATTCGTACCAACAGAGTACCAGAAATTGATATCTAATTGAATTGAGTTCTATAGACATGAAAACATACTGAAATGCAAGAATAACTGAGGGAACATGATATTGGGACTGAAATACACACGAGTAGACTAAAAGACTGGAGAGGAACTATTACCTCAAGTTGAAACTAAATTGGAAGGAAAGAGGTAAGCGTACTTGGCCATCATGGCTGCCTCTGCTTCCCAAGTAGCTCTCTCGACTGACTGATTCCTCCACAAAACTTTCACCGAAGTGACTTCCTTATTACTCAACCCCCGAACCTGATGGTCAAGAATCTCAACTGGAACCTCCTCATAGGTGTAACGACCGGGTCTTTCATTATGGGTAGTCCAATCGTGCCAAGTTTTAGAGTTAGAAAACTCCGAGTTTGGGAGTTTGAAATTATTGGCTAGGCTAGCCTCAGCCGGATTTGGAGTGAGGTGGAGTCTAGGGCAATTCGGGTAAGGATTGGGTTGGATGTCTTGTGGTGAGCTAGTTTTTCTCGTAGCTAACACATAAAGGAGTCCGGAGGACTTTTGGGAATCAAATTCGGGTAAGTAGAACTCCCAGAATCGAGGTTGACGTGAAGGGATTGTTCCGGGATATTGGGAAAATAAGTGTGTTATAAAATGGACTAGTTTTGGAGATTTTATGACTTTTTGTCCCATAGTGATCTCCACTGTAGCGAAGAAATTATCGCTACAGTGGAAATCAACGTCGGTCAGCCTCCGCCATAGCAGATGACTCCACTAAGGTGGTACCGCTATAGCGGAGCGGACCTCTATAGTAGAGCGTGATGGGATTTAATGTAGAAACTTCCCCAAAACAGTTCAGTTTTTCTTGAAATGTTTTGGGAGAAGAAGGGGGAGATTTTGGGCGATTTCTACCAGTTTTCCACTATTTTTTGTCGTAAAGGTAAGGATTCTACTCCCCAAACCTTGTACTACTTTTCCTACGCGGTAAAATTGCTAAGAGGGAACTTGGGGAAAGGTTGGAATAACCTAAGGATGGTAGAATCCGGGGAAGAAGGGGGATTCTAGGCATGAAAGTTCTTGGGTATTGTTAAAAGTAAGGTATTATGATCGTATGTTGTTAAATTCTCTATTTTTATCTGTGAAAATGATAGAACTAGGGAAAATTAATAGCGGGAAGCCCGAGAAAAAGGGTAGGATAATCATGGGTGGCCTGGGGGTCTAGGATTTGGTGTAATCCGGGTAATGTACAGGCCTTGTTTGTTACTTGTATATTATTTTAGACGAAGAACGAGAAAGGAATCCGGAACATGGGAAACCTCGGGCTGAGTAGAGCTTGGATCATTTCGAGGTAGGTAATGGCTTACGATTCCTGTGAATGTTGTATATTTTGTACTCTTATCTAAGTGTTTGTATGAATTGCATGGCTTAGAGGAATTGTGTAGAATGTCTAAGGGTCCTATTTTACAGTCTGTGAATTGAACGGTGTGTTGCTTGTTGGTTTACAATTTTTTTGTTCATTATTTGACTGTGGATTGTTGACATTCGATTAGTTCGGGTACCACACCTGGTACGGGTATACTAACAGTTGGCACGGGTACCACACCTGGTACGGGTATAACAAATGGTTGGCTCGGGTACCACGCTTGGTACGGAATACTAATGATTGGATCAGGTACCACGCCTGGTACGGGTTTATTTTACTGCATCATTGCATTTATATTGTTGCATTACATTGACTGTTAATGGTTTCGTGAGTGGACCGGGCTGTTTTATTAAATTGTGATATTCGTTGGTGGTCCTTGAGTGACCGGGAATCCTGTTATATCTGTTGAGTTGGTCTTGGATTAGGCTGGGTTGTCTGTTTAACACTTAGGTGTTGTTTAGAAGGGATCCCAGGGTGGGTCCGGGCTAGACAAAAAGGATGATTTATTGATTCTGTGATTGTTGTTTAGAGTTATAAAAGGTGGATTTCATGCAGGAACAAGCTAGGTAAAGACTTGTAGTCTAGGGGAGCCTATTGACTTGTTGCATGTTTTCCGTACTTATACCTGATTTGCTGTACTGATTATACACTGTTTTATTTGGAACTGACTGATGATCTTACCAGTACACGGTGGTTGTGTACTGATACTTCACTTGCTTGTTTTTCTTGTGAGTATAGGAAATCGTCCAGTGGTTGACGCACGACCTCACTTGTAGGCCAGACTATTCCATATATCAAGGGTGAGCTGTTCGACCAAGCCGCCTTGGTGTTTATCCTTGAGTTATAGCCCAATTCTTTCGGGCTTAGACTATCTCTTTATTGTTTTAAGTTTTGGGATTGCATCCCTGTACTCTAGTATTGGTAGTGTTTGGTACGATGACTTTCAGATTCTAGGAGAATTTTCGCAGGTTTTATTTCAATGAAAGGCCTTTCGCATTATTTGAATTGCTAGTTTATTTTCTGTTTGTTGGTTTTAGGCTGTTAGTCTAGGCTAAGGGTTGAACTCTACTGGCTCGCTCATCCGGGGGTTGAATGGGTGCCACTCACGATGGTCTGGGTCATGATAATAGGTGAGGCTATCCTTCACAGCCACACTCTCTAAGGCACAATCGATGCCAGATCACCAACACACTTCTTCAACAATGAAATGTGAAAGACTAGATGAACCGCTGCTAGTTCTGCTAGAAACTCTAACTCATAAGCCACATTACCAATCCTTTTCAGAATTCTATAAGGGCCTACATATCGGGGACTGAGCTTCCCTTTCTTGCTAAATCTCATTACACCCTTCATGGGTGACACTTTCAGGAAAACCCAATCATTGATCTCAAATTCTAAGTCCCTTCTCCTCACATCTGCATAGGACTTCTGACGACTGAGCTGTCTTTAATATTTCTCTAATAAGCTAAACTTTCTCCATGGCTTCATGAATCGAATATGGCCCAATCAAGGTTGCTTCACCTACTTCAAACCAACCAACCGGTGACCTGCATCTACGCCCATAGAGTGCGTCATATGGGGCCATCTAAATACCGGAATGGAAACTGTTATTGTAGGCAAACTCTATGAGAGGTAGGTGATCATCCCAACTACCCTTGAAATCGATCACACAACCCCTCAACATGTCTTCTAAGGTCTGAATGGTACGCTCTTCCTGACTATCGGTCTGTGGATGAAATGCTATGCTGAGATTTACCTGAGTGGCAAGACCTTTCTGAAATGACTTCCAGAAATAAGTTGTAAATTGAGTACCCCTATTTGAGATGATAGACAAGGAAACCCTATGCAACCTGACTATCTCGCTGATGTAGAGTCTGGAATAATCCTCTGCAAAATCTGTAGTCTTGACAGCCAAAAAGTGAGCTGACTTAGTAACCCTATCCACTATCCCCCAAATAGAGTCGTGCTGTCTGCGAGTAAGAGGTAAACCCGCAATGAAATACATATTGATCACTTCCCACTTCCAAGTAGGAATGCAAATATCCTAAGTCACACCTCCTAGTTTCTGATGTTCTACTTTCACCTGCTGACAATTGGGACACTTAGCTACGAAATATGCAATATCCCTTTTCATGTCGTTCCACCTATAGACTTCTCGTAGATCACGGTACATATTAGTGGCATCGGGATGAATGGAATATCTGGTGCTATGGGCTTCCGTGAGGATCTGCTGCCTCAACTCACCCATATTTGGTACACATAAACAACCCTGGTAGTGAAGCACACCATCTCCCCCGGGAGAAAACCTCTATCCTCTGCTGATGAACTGCACCTTTTAACTGGAGTAATATGGGATCACTGTCTTGTTTCTCTTTCACTTCAGCTACCAAAGAAGATTCTGACCCATTCTAGACTATCACACCACTATCTCTCATGTCCATGAGGCAAACTCCTAAGCGAGCAGGCCTATTAATATCCCTGTCCAATTCTTTCCTCTCCTCCTCAATATGTGACACACTACCCATGAACAGTCTGCTGAGGGCATCAACCACTACATTGGCCTTACCCGAATGGTAGAGCATATTCATATCATAGTCTTTGAGGAACTTGAGCCACCTTCTCTGATGGAGATTTAACTCTTTCTGGGCGAACACATACTGGAGGCTCTTATGATCTCTAAACAAGTCTACATGGACACCATACAAGTAATGTCTCCAAATCTTTAGGGCGAACACAACTGTTGCAAGCTCCAGGTCGTGAGTCAGATAGTTCTTCTCATGAATCTTAAGCTTCCTGGATGCATAAGTTATGACCTTACCACGCTGCATCAAAACACATCCCAAGCTGACTCTGGATGCATCCCAATACACCATAGAATCATCTAGACCCTCTTGCAGAGTTAAAATGGGAGCTGTAGTCAACCTGGTCTTTAACTCTAGGAAACTCTTCTCACATTCATCTGACCCAGAAACTTGACCTTCTTCTGAGTCAACTTGGTCAATGGGGAAAATATGGATGAAAATCCTTCAACAAACCTCCTGTAGTAACCGGCCAAATCTAAGAAACTTCTAATGTCTATCGAAGAGGTGGGTCTGGGCCAGTTTTTCACTGCCTCAATCTTTTGAGAAGCAACTCAAATTCCCTCACTAGACACCACATGACCAAGAAAAGCAATTGAGTTCAACCAGAATTCACACTTACTGAACTTGGCAAATAACTGGCATCCCTTGAGAGTTTGCAACACCACTCTCAAATGGTCTGCATGCTCTTCCTCGCTCTGAGAATATATGAGTATATCATCGATGATGATAATGACGAATAAGTCTATATACTGCTTGAACACTCTGTTCATAAAATCCATGAAAGCTGCAGGAGCATTTGTTAGTCCAAAAGACATAACCACAAATTCATAGTGACCATACCGAGTTTTGAAGGCTGTCTTTGGGATGTCACTATCTCTGACTCTGAGCTGATGATAACCGAATCTGAGGTCTATCTTAGAGAAACAACTAGCACCCTGAAGTTGGTCAAACAAATCATCAATCCTAGGGATGGGATACTTATTCTTGATTGTGACTTTGTTCAACTGACGATAGTCGATGCACATCCCGAGAGAACCGTCTCTCTTACGCACGAAAAGCACTGGAGCACCCCATGGAGATATGTTGGGTCTAACGAAGCCCTTATCTAGAAGTTCTTTCAATTGTTCCTTCAATTCCTTAAGCTCAGCTGGACCCATTCTGTAAAGAGAAATCGAAATAGGCTGGGTATCAGGAAGGAGATCTATTCCGAAGTCGATTTCCCTTTTGGGAGGAACTCTGGGAAAATATTTTGGAAACACTTCTGGGAATTCATTCACCACTGGGACTGACTCAAGAGTTCGGGTCTCGGGGTTTGAATCTTTTACCCGAACAAGATGATATATATACCCTTTGGAAATCATTTTTCTGGCCTTTAAGGTAAGAGATGAATTGACCTACAGGCACTGAGGTATTACCCTTCCACTCTAAGACTGGCTCATTTAGAAACTGAAACCGAATGATCCTAGTTCTATAATCGACTGAGGCATAACAGGAATGTAACCAATCCAAACCAAGAATAATATTGAAGTCAGTCATTTCTAACTCTACAAGATCGGCTGAGGTGATTTTCTGGAAAACTGTGACAGGGCAATTTCTGTATACCCGTCTAGCTATAACTGGATCACCAACTGGAGTAGAGACTGAGAAGGGTTCCAGGAGGATTTCTGGACTGACACTGAAATTTCCTGCTATATACGGAGTTACAAAAAAAAGGGTAGCCCCTGGGTCTAAAAATGCATAAACATCCAAATGGAAGACTTGTAACATACCCATGACCAAATCAGGAGAATCCTCCTGCTCCTATCGAGTCTGAAGAGCATAGAGCCTATTCTGGTGCTGACCACCACCTGTACCAGACGAGGCACCTTACTGAGTGGGGTGACCTGCTGAAGCTGCTGTAGAACTAGCCTGATTCTGTGGGCGAGCATCCTTGCCCTTCTAAGAAGCTGCTGAACAATCCCTCATCCTGTGGCCTGGCTTGCCACACCCAAAACAATTTCCATTGCTAGCCATACACTCACCTAGGTGGTTCCTACCACACTTCTTGCAAACTGGATGAGTACGCCCGCTAGTGATTGTACCGTGGGACTTAGAGCCTGGCGCCCTATCCCGCCTATCCTGCCTGGACTTAGGCACTGGAGAACTAGAAGAGGATAGGGATGGAGCTGAAGATTTCTGATGGAACTGAGGGTGATAACCACCATCTGAACTTTGCTGAGAGCAGTTAAATTTACCCTTCCTAGCTCGTTTGCTATCTCCTCCCCGTTCCTTGATATTCTCCTCTTCGATCTGCTGGGCATAAGTCACCAACCTAGAAATATCCATCTCCTTAACCAGTACAACAGTCTTGCACTCTTTGACCACATCATCAGACACACTGGATACGAACTTACTCATACAGGCCCTGGAGTCATCTACCATTACTGGAGCATACTTATACAACTGAGTGAACTTGAGTGCATACTCCTTCACACTCATATCATTCTGCTTCAAGTTGATGAACTCTTGGACCTTGGCTTCCCTGAGCTCAAGTGGGAAAAACCTGTCCAGAAATGCAGTCTTGAAGTGGTTCCAATCCACTGGACGTGCATTAGCACAACGAAACTCCTTTCATTGCTAATACTAAGTTTAAGCCACTCCTTTCAGCTGGTAAGTGTCTAAGTCTGCACTCTCGACCGGAGTGACACCCATATCATTGTCACCTTCTGAATGTTGTCAAGAAATTCATGTGGATCCACTTTGAACTTAGTCCATGAAACTTTTGAGGGTTCATTCGAGTAAAGTCTCAGATTCTAGTTGTGGTAGAGTTAGTCTAAGGTGGAGTTGGTGCCATAGCCTACTGGTTGACCTGAGCGGTCATGGCCTGAGCAAGCACCTGTAAAGCAGCCCTGAATTTAGCATGAGTGACTTGCTCATTCAGAGGGTCTGCTGGAGCTACTGGTGCCTGCTGGTTCCTTGCTTTGGCTCTTCTGGGAGGTATTTTCTGAAACGTGTAGATCCTGAGTTAGAAGGAGATTAAAAAGAGTTCATACTCTATAGCACGAGATGGGAAAAGAACGAATGGGAGTTTTTCCTAATGACGTCTCATAGCTCTTCTCCCATAAGTGTGGCGTGCTTCACACCCATGAAGAAAACTCTACTCGACGCAACTTTCAAACACCCTAGGACACTTAAACCTAATGCTCTGATACCAAATTTGTCACGCCTCGAGGCTACTCCCTAGACGCAATACGGTTCTTAGTGTCATAAGTGACCCAAAGCTAACCCATGGTCTGGCATACCTAAAATATTTATGATAAAGTACAAACTGTGCGGAAAACTGAACTAATTTAAATATATAAGTTGGAAAAAGAAATCCAAACATGTCTGAATATATAGTATAAAAGTGAACATACTAAATTTGAAAAGTAAAACTGACAACTCAATAGCTGATTCTAGTTCTATGTCTGAAAGCCTCTAACTGAAGTGAGTTGCTGGGACAAGCCCCCAGCTAACTCCAAAAGTCTGCAAGCTGAAATAATAAGCTGAAATAAGTGAAATAACTATCGTCCTTGAACTATGAGGACTCACCACTGAGCTGCTGAGTAAGGACTGGAAAGTCGCACTAAGCGCGGTCTGGATGCTGAATGCCTTAACCTACATCACGATAAGATGTAGCACAAAAGTATGTGTCAGTACTCCGAATACATTAAGCATGCGGGATATATGCAAAGCTATAAAACATAAAGACTAAACGTGGAAATACATACTGAAGCATGAACTGAAGGATAAGCTAAATGCAGTGACCAAATAGCTAACATGCGTACTATAACATGCTGAACTATACTGAAAAATTGAAATTGATACTGAGTACAAGGTCAATACAATATGAGTCTAACTGTGGGAGATACTAGTAACCGACATACCCCAAGTTGAGCTAATTGTGGGGCCAACCTGTAACCCTGGATAGAAAGGTGTTCATACTTTGCCAAGGGTACAAACAAATTTGACGTGGATCCACTAAACTGATGTCCACAAAGGACAAGGGTGACCAGCCTAGCCTGATAGCTGACCCCTTTTATACTTACGGTGGTGCCATAGTTCTGGGACTTAGGGAATGCTACTAAAGGTCTTAGCCTAATCTGGCAGCTGAACCTTCACCCCTTCTCCCGCTCGGTACTAAGTCTACTCCCAACTGAATTTAAGCAATGAATGCAAACTGAAATGCTGTATATCTCAAATACTAATAGTCATATGAGAATGCAATATAATAATACTGAAACTGATAGCATTCTAATTATGAAACATACTGACTGAATCATCTGACTAGCAAGTATAAATTATGAATACTGAAATTTTACACATGCTAGAGTTACTGAATTTTGTACACATGGCTATCCTAGGTTCCCAAGAAAACATGTAATAAGTATCATACAAGCAATAGAATCTGAGTTGCAATGATTTCATAAAGTTTAGGAACCCTAGGTCTGAAGAACTAATTGAGAACCGAGGAACTGGACTGAATCTAGGGACTTAATGGGTGAAAAGAACCCACTGATGAAAGTTCACATACTTGGAAGGAGATTCTATGGTTAAATCCTTAGGTTTTTGGGGTGGAGCTTGAATCAAACCTCCTGCTTGTTCTTGAGAGAAACTGTCGCTTCTTTTCTCTATTTCTCTAAGTGTCGGATGATTTCTAGGAGAATGGGAGGTTTAGGTAGTTTTTGACTAATTAATTAAGCTTATACTAAGCAAAATAACGTAGGCCTTAAAAGAGATAGGAAAAGTCCAGAATACCCTTGGGAGTTTTAAAAGAAACCTGCTAAAAATTGCGACTCAGGTTCCACGACTTGGTCGATAGACTGTAGTCCCAAACGACGGACTGTCGACTGAGTCGTGGTTCAGTCCTTGAGACCTGGGTGTTCTCTTATGTCGTGATTTCATGAGTAACAGGATGAACCGTGGTTCTAAACTATGGACCGTGGTCTAACTCGTGGTCTCTGGGACCTAAACTAAGGTTCCTCTGAAAAAAAGAGGACCACGAGTTCACAGGATGGATCGTGATTCTGAATGATGGTCCGTGGTTTGACTCGTGGTTCCTGGACCCTGAACTGAGGGTCCTCTGAAAAGGGGAACCACTATTGACAAGACGATCTGTAGTCTTGAACCACAATTCGTGACCTTAGCCGTGGTTTCTGGGAACTTGAATCTTTTTGAAATTTTTTCTGTAGAGTACAGTCAAGTAGCTGGTTCAAATCCTGGGGTGTTACAGGAATGATGGATGCATTACAAATGAAAGGGAATCCCTATTTATATGTTACAATGGGTGGCTTGTAACCGATCACAAAGGTTTTTTTCCCATGAAACCCTAATAGTACTATAGATAATGATGCAGCGCTAAGTACTATTCTATCCGTTGTAGGTGTCAGCTTGTATCATAGCCTAGGTACGATCGGTATGCTACACGTCTACGCTCTTGATAGGTCTGGCATTTTTGTCTCTTGTCCTTTTCTTCCACGTCATATGAGCCCTTTAAGAAATGAGGTGTTATCAACATAAGCTTCCTTCAGAGAGGCCCCAAATGGGAGCTCGATGACCAAAGTACCTTTCTATGAATTAGGAACATTTTCTCTCGAGGGGTTTTCTCGTTCTACAACTCTCAAGGACCTTTTACCCAATATAGATAGTTCCCCCCTCCCCCGCTCTTTGATTATTGTACTAACGGAAGCCGAAGAGCGAAAAAGACCTCCAATCAAACCCTAACTTGTCTTATACTTTCCCAGAGTCCAAAGCACTGCACGTTATTAAGACTTGTCCTACCAAGCATCCAGCATAAGCTACAGAATCTTCCCCAACACAGAAAACCTTCCTCCTTTTCTCGCAATAGCCATTATTCATATTTCAGTCCTTCTCTTTACCTTCTTTAGTCTTTCCTCATTGATCAATTTATACATTTACCTCCTGGTGGCCGTTATTCCTTGCTATTTTTCCAAATATGCCTCCTCCAGCGTTTGAACCCTCCGTTGATGATCTCTATTCTGAAAGGTTTTGTTTCTACGATGACTTCAAAGTTGTTTCTAATGAGAATCCCAAAGTCCAGCCGGTTGGTGACCTTGATTTCCTGGTAAAGGAAAAGATATCCCTTCCATTTGTTGCAATTACTGATTGCTCGAACCTTTCTATATGGAGGCGCTACAACATTCTGAGAGCATCGCTTCAATCAGACATGGTTACTCCTTTGTTCATACTTATCTTTTCTCCTTGAGTTATGGACGGTCAATCGTGAAGTTAATCGCATCCTTTTGTACAAGATTCTGACTGAACTTGGGCCAAATTAGCCTCGACGTATGGAGAATGATGGCTTTCCTTCACATATTTTTGCTCAAACTCAGTGAAAGATTCTTGCTGGACCATCTTCTCTTTTTGTATTCACCTTGGTTATTTCGCAGCGGCGTAGTTAAACTAGTGCGCCAAGGAAGGCAGTCTTTTTTCCAAAGTTTGGACGATGTTCATAGTAGAGGTTGGATTGACAAGTTTATTGTTGTGGCATCCGAAGATTTGTTTAGAGAACTCTCCTCATTTTTTGTAACTCCCATCGTGAGTGTTTTTTTATTTTCAACTCTGTCATTCCATTTGTGATTCTTAAGTTACATCATCTACCCGTCCTATTTCTATTTTAGCTCAAGAATGGCAACTAAATTCAAAAACTTTGAATGTGTTGTTCGACAAAGCTAAGGCATGGGTTACCAAAACTATGAGTATCTCTACCATTGGTGATCGATCGTGGACAAAGATCTCTCTCGAGCACAAATGGAGAGCCAAAACCACGGTTTGATTCCTCCTATCCTATTTGTCGTTGTCTCATTTGCTTTCTAGATTTTCTCCTAAGATTTTTCCTTATTTTATAGGCCTATCCGGTAGGCCCATTCTTCTTCCTCCTTGAGAAGTTGCATCCACCATCGGTCAGCAACCCATAGATATAGGCTTCGATAGCGGATCCCAAGAAAGGGAGGCATCTATAGTGGTAGTTGTCTCCAATGGTGATGATGTCAGTGACGAGAGTTCTTCTGACGATATTCTTGTGGCTAGAGGTAAAACCTCAGGCTCCAATGCACGTGGTATGCTAGATACTAGCAGATTATTCCGAGATATGGATCTGGTAACCAGTGCCGACCCTCGCTTTTGTTATTCTCCTCCTCTCTTAACGAGTTGTTGTTATACAGGGGGTCTCTTGCCAAGTTTGGGAACCAGGTTGCTCCGATGGGGACAACAGATGTGTGGTCCTTAGGGCCCTCGCCTTTTGTTCGTGATTCATCTTTCCATCCTTTACTTTCTCCTACTTGCGTCCTTTCTTCCTTGGGTGGTCCTAGGATCGAGGAGTCTCGAGTGCACAATGATCCTCTTGGCTTGTCAGGTGTTTTTCCAGTCCCTATCTCATACCCTTCTTGGTGGCGAGAAGTTTGCTTGATGATCCCCTTAGAAGTTGACTTATTATCGAGGTTGATGTAGGTGTCTAGTTATATATTTCCTATTGTGTCACATAGGGATTGGGTTGGATTGACCAAGTTGCCACTGAGCGAATAATACTACTCATGTTACCGCTCAAGTATGCAACTTTCAAGTTCTTCTTAACTACTCTTTTTTCCTAGAAACTCTTTTTCATTATATGGCTCCTCTCGATTCTTTCCTAATGCAAGCCCACGTGCTGACTGCCGACAATCTCCAGCTTCTTTTGAGGGAGAAAATTGCACTCTTAGTGGATATTGGTTCCCTTCAGGAGAAACTTTCCATGTATCGAGATCTATCGATAAATACTGATATGTTGGTCCTCTGAGACTCAGAGATCATGGTTTTGAGAGCCGAGCTATTGATGGCCAGGAGAAAAAGGGATGACTACATTCATGATGCCAAAAATTTACATGAGGAGGCAGCGCATTAACAAGGACTCAAATCTTCCAGGGAAAACGCATCGAAGTCCTTATTTGCGATGAATCTACCATTGTCGAGAGGATCTGCTAGCTTGAGTTTGGGTCGTCGAGAGTTACTGATGTTGCTTCCCCTTGATATCTCTGGAAAACCTTCAAAAGAACGTACGTCGCCTGAAGAGAAGGTAAATTTTGAAAATCGTAAGTTTTGACTTTGGAGGTACATGTTTGATTTAGACAGAGCGCTCGTCATTTAGCGGGCTAGACTTTGATCCCTCAAAGAAGTGGAAGGTATAGGCTACGATATCAATGAGAAGATCTCTGAGTCCAGATACCAGATAGGCCTCACTCAAGCTTCTGCAACTCTGAATATCCCGTGTCCATGTCTGATGAGACCTCAAACGCAGAAATGTCAAATGATCATCGGGATGGCGATGCTAGTGAGTAGGGACCTCACTGGGTCATGGATTTTTTCTTAGTTTTGAGTAGGACTCGTTTGTTTTTCTTGTACATACCCTCCGGGGTTTTCATGGGATAATAATAAATGGGATCTTTAATGCACCTTTCTGTTGTTTTTTCTGAGTTTGTTTCTAAGCGTGAAAAGATCTGAAAAGATCTTCCTTGGTTATTGGATTGTTTTAATGGGGATTGGAAAGGACATCTTTGGGCACTTTATTTCCTGAGAATCGCCATACCATGCCTTCCAGCTTTAACTACTGATACCACATGGTTTTCATCAATTGGCTACACAAAGATGGTTCATTCGGAATATTTAATAGGTATTGGCCTATAAAATAAGCCTCCGCCCCATTTACTTTCTCACCACTTTTTATTTCCTTGCCATGTTCTTTAGAAAGACCGCAGAGGAAATCTTCTTTTTCAAATGGGAAATCCCTCTTACTCTTCTCTTTTTCCCTAACTGTTTTTTTCCTCTTTGTCTTCGATCCTAGAGTTAGTCTTTTTGACAGGCTTTCCAGTTCATTGATGAAGATGAGGTAGTAGCTGGGGATGGAGACAAGGGTGATGATGGAGGAGTCGACCGGTGATTATCCATTTCCCATCTGGGTTACCTGAGGGTGTGAGCCTAGCTTTAGTAATTTCCCGTCATACTAAATTTCTTGGGATTCAAATGATGGGTCTCTCCCACTAGGTTCATGCTCGTTCACCCTTATTTAGGGAATTATCATGACTTTCCTACCATCCTCTTCGGGAAGGGCCCTTGAGTAGTGCGGTTCTTCCCTATGCCAATGACTCTAGGGTCCTTCAGAGTGGAAGCGGGTCATGCGTCATGGGGGAAAATAGGGGGATTCTCCAAGAATTTTGGTCAATCTCAAACGAAGAAACTTCCCCAAGAACCTCTATTCTTGTTGGTGGCTTCTTCCTCTCCTAATTCTGGCACTACAGCAGGAGTGCCAGGAAACAAGAAGCCAGAGTACAAACCCTTTGAGTTTTTTCTGGAAGGAGCCATGTCGTGATGCTATTCCAGGCTAATTAACCTATCAAATCCTTTGAAGGACGGTGACTTTAGGATGACTGGCCTTTTAAATTCCCTAAAAGATGGAGGATAGATGCGACAGTGCAGGGAAGACTTATGACCATTGTCCCCTTTCTTATTTCCTTCTTAGGACTGTAATTCCTTTTGGGGGAATTTAAGTAGAGTAATCACTTTTGATGAGGTTCTTTTTTCTAAATTTCATCCCTTTTTATTGAGAATAATAGATGTAAGCCCCTTTTTGGGTCTTTTATGAAGGAAATTTCTTACAAATTTTGGCTTTCTGCGTATTCTATTTGTTTTTAATGCTTCTGAGATTTTTCCTTTTATTCGCATTACTTTGTCATCTCAATGTGGTTGACGCTTCGAGGATACAAACTTACCGCTCTCATTTCCTTCTCTGGTGGTGGAGACTAGAAGTTCTGCCCTTCTTCTTTTGCCGAGGGAAAGTATGAAAAAGGCTTAGTTTTTTGAGGGATAATCGTTGGCTTAGGTCAAACCAAGGGAGCAAGGTGAAGTTTGGAGTAGTGATCGAAGATAGTCTCTTAACCTGCATTTGTGGCGCATCTCTTTGATCTTGTATTACCGGATCAGGTGATGGTGCATCCACATCTATTTTAGGACACTGAGTACTTTTTTTATCATCGATTCTCGTGGGATTCCTTAAATTAAGTTTTATATGTTGAGCCACTAAGTCAGGACGTCTCTTGATTGCTTAGGGCATAGAGTTCTGGGAAGAGCCGGCCTTTCTCCCGCAATTGTATGTTTGACTTAAGACTTATTTTTTAAGGGTAAGGAATTTCTTTTACCACCGAGGCTATCTTTGGATATGGCCTCGTTGTGTTTCTTACAGGTGATCATTCCGGTGCTATTTCTATGTAGCAGTGAGCGGATTAGTTTGCCTTTCCTAATGTTATCCCAAATCTTAATTTTCAAGGCTTTCATTCCCTCTGTCGGCAATCCCTAGTGCTTTAGAGATACACTGAGGGTTTTAGCTTTTTGAGCGCGAGTCCTTTCTAAAGAGGGGATCCTCAAGGGATCAATTCGAGTCCCTGCGTCAGCTTGGGACGTCCGAGGCTTAATCTTGGCCCTTCATTGCCAAATTAGTTTTCATTATGAATCATGAGAAAGGTAGTTTACTCAGATTTCAACAATCAAAAGATCGTTCTATTAACTCTTTGAAATAACAGAGGTTTGGAGCCACCCTCAAGGCACTTAACTTTTACAAGTGTTAGAGAAAAAAAAAGAACTTTGGCGCTACCCTGGCATGTGCTACCTCACTAAAAATCTTGCCAGAGGACTCTGTCGTGGTAAAAAAACTGGCTTAGGAAAAAAAGTGTAGTTTGTACTCTAGTTGGGGGCATTATCTCCACTGTTTCTCTTCGCATCTCCACTTGTACCATTCCCATCTGCCTTCTCTTTACGTGTGCAGTGGGGTGTTCCTTTGAGCTCTCGAGGATATGCTTGAGGAACCTTTCCCTTTACACAGGGTTATCTCCAAAGCGGTGCCTGTGGGATTAGGGGATGGTTAACTAAAAAAATTCGAATGATCTCTAAGGCAGCTTAGGATTTCCTCCATATGCTCAGGGCTAAGTTCTGTGCCAGGAACACTTTTTCATTGGGCAGTCCCTGACGAAGGATGGCTAGCTCAATGTCAGATGATGTTTGCTCTAGCTCAACACTTTTGTGGCATACCTTGGGTTTTTGGGTCTCGTGCTCCAAGATTCTTTTGGTTCATGTTGAGTTACGAGGGTCTGGCTGCGGACGTAAGGCCTGAATACTCTGCGTAGATTCTAACATTTCCCTTTGGTTTCCATTCTGACCGAGAGAATATGTTAGCGAAGCCAACTTCGAGCTCCCTCTTGTAGATTTCAAATATATGGCTACCCTGCTCAACCCTCGCTCGAGTTGAACTATATTTCCACTTCCAAGCCAACATTCGATTCAGCGTTCCAAAGATGTCCACGGTTCTGCTTCTAGAAAGAGGACTCATTTCATCATGGCCGTGAAAACCTTTGCTGTAAAAACGTTGACATTGACGTCCATATATCACACTTCACCTCTTGTCATGTTGAAACCTTCCCCCTGAAGAAGCACAAACAATCAAGCTAGTAAGGTAGAAAAAATCAGATCCACACATAACTACTCTGGCTCTACGGTGGGCGCCAAACTGTTTACCCTAAAAATGGTACAGTTGAATTTGAGATGAGTCAAAGAGCACATATGTTAGATCTAACTCTGTTTAGGACTCATTACCAGTGGATCAATTATCTAGATGGCAAAAGAATGAATGTAAATGTGAGTAAAGTAAAGGAAAAACAACAAACAATGATTAATCTAAGGAACAGAGCCTTTGGCAACGTCCCTCGAGGGTCAGAGTCCTTCCAACAAGGGTCTTATATAAGAAGAAAAGTAAAAAGTAGACTAAAGATTGAAGAGGAAGAAAAAATTGTGTTGTATTGCTAGAATGGAATGATGGATGCATTACAAATGAAAGAACACCCTTATTTATAGGTTACAATGGGTGGTTTATAGCTGATCAAAGAGGTTTTTTCTCCTGAAACCTTAATAGTACTATAACTAATGATGCAGCACCAAGTGTCCTATCCGTTGTAAGTGTCAGCTTGTATTCTTAGCGTAGGCCAGATAGGTACACTACACATGCGCCCTCCAGACAGATTTGATGCTTTTGTCTCCTGTTCTTTTCTTCCACGTCATATGAACCCTTCAAGAAGATGAGGTGTTATCGACGGAAGCTTTCTTCAAAGCGGCCCCAAACGCGAGCTCCTTCGTTGGGCAAAGTATCTTCCTACGAATTAGGATGGTTTTCTTTCGGGGGTCTTCTCGTTCCACAACTCTCGAGGACCTTTTACCCAATATACTTTTACCCAATACAATATTAAAAAACTAGCTTCTAACTATTTATTTTAAATGTGTATTTTTTCAGGCTAATTTATAAAAAATTTGGCTCGAACTCCATCATTTTAGCCAAACAAAAGTAGTTTTTTCAATAATAATGAAGTATTAATTTTGTATTTCTTCTTTAAATGCAATGACTAATTATTTCAATAATGTATTTTGTTTTCAAACCAAAATCAATTAAAAAATTTAGAGTTCCGTTATTTTTAGTCATATAAAAAAAATTAACCAAAATAATTGAGTTACAATTGTGTACTTTTATTTATTTCTTGCTTTGATGCACTGACTTTTTATTTCAACTATTATTTTTTTTGGGATAATTTCATAAAAGTACACATAGCAAACTTACATTGCAATTAAGTAACCAAACATTTACATTATAATTTCATAGCCCAAAACAGATTTGACTTATAAGTGAAAACTAACATTTTCTGGCGATTCCTCCTTCTTCTCAGTTCCTCCTTTTTTTCTCTTCTTTCACTGACATTTTCTCAAAAAAATTGGGTAATACTTTTTTTGTCGGCAGCAACTGAAAATTGTAAGCTTTGAATCTGTAATATCTAGCTCAGTTTGCTTCTTCATAATTCAATTTTAATTGATCAATTTTTTTAGTTACTTCATCTTACATTAAATAGGACAGAATTGGTTCAACCATTGTTGAAGCTCAAAGCTTCAAAATTTGAAAATTAAATTTTCGTGAATAAGCTCTGTTTTGAGTGGGTATGGTTACAAAAGATCGATTATGTATTGAGGAGCCCAAGTCTGAAATTTTGAATGATTTGATGTAGTTTTAGAGTGTTTTTGGATGAATTTGATGCTTGGATTCGAGAAAGAAGATGAAGTTCATTTTGTTGTATATGTTTGTATATTGTATTGTATATTATTGTATATACAATACATTCTTTTTATTTCAGTGATTTTCTTCTTCCTCTCCATATTATAAATAGCCCAAAATTTTAGATTTAATTTCCTCATATGTACTCGTTCATTTGTAGCAATACTCACTCGAAATGGAGCTTATTACGAAATCAATGGAATTTTGTAAGTTCTCCTTCTTCCTTGAGTATTTTCTGAAATTTAACTCAAATATCCTCTAAATCACTTCAAATTTTAAGTTTTGAGCTCCTATTAATGTTGTCGATCAATTGAAACAACACTCAATAATGTCTCCAAGCTAACCTATTTAATACTTATGTCAAAATTAATCTCAAATTTCATATGGAGTTTGACTTTCAAACTCAAAATATGAGATCTGTTTCAAACTTAAAGTTTCAACTCTACAACGAAATTTTTTAAATCAATCAAATTTCAGATCCATTACACATCAATTTCAAAACTAAAATTACCATAAGAAAAGAACAAAGAAAAAGAAGACGACGACGAAGAAGAAGACGACGACGAAGAAGAAGAAGACGACAAAGAAGAAGAAGACGACGAAGAAGAAGACGACGACGACGAAGAAGAAGAAGAGGAAGAAGAGGAAGAAGAGGAAGAAGAGGAAGAAGAGGAAGAAGAGGAGGAAGAGGAAGAAGAGGAGGAAGAGGAAGAGGAGGAAGAGGAAGAAGAGGAAGAAGAGGAAGAAGAGGAAGAAGAGGAGGAAGAGGAAGAAGAGGAGGAAGAGGAAGAGGAGGAAGAGGAAGAAGAGGAAGAAGAGGAAGAGGAAGAAGAAGAGGAAGAGGAAGAAGAAGAAGAGGAAGAGGAAGAAGACGAAGACGAGAAGAAGAGGAAGAGGAAGAGGAAGAGGAAGAAGAAGCAACAGCAGCAGCAGCTCTCTCTTTCACTCGGAGAAGAAGAAAACATAAAATGAAAGGAGAAAATTGAGATAAAAAAGGCTAAAGAGAAGAAAAAAATGAAGATGGAGATTGGAGATGTGTGTGTGAGAGAGAATAATAATTTGGCTATAGATGTAAAGTAACTTTTTTTTTCTATAGACATTGGGCCATTTTTAGTAAGAGCTTAAAAAGTTGGCCATATTTTGCAATGTAAGGTTATTACATGCACTTTTATGTATTTTTTCCTTTTTTTAAGCCAAATCTGTAATTAGCAGAAAGGTTGTCACATGGACTTTTATGTAATTTTTTTTAAGCCAAATCTGTAATTAGCAGAATATTGAAGTTTCAACTATATAATTCTTATTATATCTTATTTAGATGTAATCATTATTTGTTTCAATAGTATTTTTTCTTAACAGATAAAATCTTTAAAAAATTATTAATTTTTTTATTATTTTTAGCAAAATAATTTTTTTTGCCTAAAAAGTGGAGTTCTAGATTTTTTTATATTAATTTAACCCAAAAAAGAAAACTAAAAAACTAATGAATTTTAAAAAATAAAAAGGTAATTTTTTTTAAAATGCCACTTGAACTAAAAAATTAACGTGATAGAAACGTGTATCTCACTTTCTTAGGTATGCGAGGAAGTGTACGTAAAAGCTATCAAATAGCTAAATTCAGAAGATAACTAAGATTACTGATAATTTAAAAGAATCTAAATAAAATGAGTCAAATTTAGAAGTGTCTTTAAATATTCTACCAAAAAAAATATAGTATGAGTGACTAATACCCTATTTTGCCTATTTTGGAAAAAAATTACTTTTTCTGATAAAATAGGGTATTTGGCCAACTAGTAAAATTATTTTTAAATAGAAGCAGAAACAATTTTTCTGCTTTTGGGAAGAAGCAATTTTTTTTTTCAAGATAAAATATCCTTATCATGGCAATTCAGTTTAAAAACTCTCTTCTCTCTCATGAACCAATCCTAAACCCTACCTTTCATCGCTGCTCATGGCCATTCTGGCCATTGGCTAGCCTTCTCCAGAGGCTGGTCAGTGTTCCTTGACATCAGGCGACCAGTTCCCCACTCTATATCACCCCTCCAGCCCCTCTAAACAACCTAATTTGCCTATCGTTCCTACAAAGTTCCCTATTGAGATAACACCACTGGGCAATATGCCAATCTGCTAAAACCACAAGGAGGAATCTTCCAAACAGTGGAACCGATTCCTATGAAGCAACCTACATATAACAACGGGATCCCGAGAATCCCGAGAATCTCATGGACGGAGGACGAAGTTGACAGGATGAATACAATTGAAAATATCCAACTCACAGTAGTTGGGAAATTCTCTTATGGGTGGCCCGAACTAGAAGAGCTCCGGATTCAAATTCCTAAGCAATGCAATATGAAAAAGGAATGCACCATAGGTCTATTGAGAAATAGACACATCCTTATAAGACTCACCCGGGAAGAGGACTTCATCAATATGATGTCCAAGAATGTCTACTACATTTTGTCTAAGGATGGATACTCATACCCAATGAGACCTCAAATTTATGATGCGAAGTTTAAAGCTAATGAGGAAACGACTCAAGCAATGGTATGGATATCTTTCCCTGACTTGAGGCCTACGTACTTTGTTAAGGAATCTATTTTTTCTCTAGCCTCGGCAGTAAGTAAGCCTCTGCATCTAGACACAACCACCATTAACAAAACAAGACCTAGTTGTGCTAGGGTGAAGATGCAGGTGGATCTTATGGTGAACCTACCAAAAGTGGTGTAAATGGAAATCATCAACCCTATAACAAAAGAGTCGAGAATAGAAGAGGTGAAGATTCAATACGATATATTACCTAAATATTGTCAAACCTGCAAACTTCAAAGACATGCTGAACAAGAATGCAGGGTGTTGCACCCAGAGTTGATAAACACTAAGGAAAAAGAAGAGAAGGAAGCGAGTGAAAAGTTACCAACTCATGAAAACAAAGGCCCAAAGATAGCAGAGAAGAAGAGATTTATCAAACAATGGAACCCATCTAAAAGGAGGTTTGTAATGGAGCTAAAAGAAGGGATGGATGGGCAGTGCATTAGTGATAAAACATTGTCTCCCGAAAAAGGGGTGAGCATTGCTAATTCTTTTGCAGCTTTAGGAGAGGAGGAGCACTCAGGTCAAGAACATTCAGAGCCATTAATTAATAGTAGCAGCCCTTCCCTACAACAAGGCAAAAAGGGCTCTGACCCTCAAGAAGATGCATCAAAAGATAGTAGCAATAACAACAACAATAGCAATACAACAGAGAAGAAATTGGATGATGAACATCTGCCAGTCTCCACAAAAGAGTGGATATCCAGAGCCTTTGGCACAAAGGAAGCTTCGGTTGAAAACAACAGCAATAAGTACAACACAACCAATAAGACCATAGCCAAAATCAGTGATGGAGATAGTGATCCCAGTAAGGAGATAGAGGAAATCCATGATAACAACAATAAAGTATTAGGGGAGGGATCAACAGTACCTTCAACAAACCTGCAAAAGCTATCTGGCCATCCTAGTGAGACCTTAAAAAAAGTGGCTGCAAATAATGAAGGTCATTCAACATTAGAGATACAGCCATTAGATAACATGCGCATAACAGTGAGACAAAGGGACCAGTCAGTAGAGAAGAATAAAGCCCTTATGCTACTTCCAACAGCAATCCAAGTGGATGAAACTAGCTACCAATTAGAAAGAATTAAATCCCCGAACAAAGCTTTGCACAATATTGTCACTCATAATGTGGTAAAGCAGATAGAAGATGCAAGCAAGCAAAATGAAGACAACAGCCAGCAACATGAAGATCAGATAGAAAAAGATGCAGACCTTTCCCCAAGAGTGATTAAAGAACTAAAATCAGCTAGAAAAGGGGAAAAGCAAGGCAATAGAGACACATCTTTACCTATCAGGGTCCAACCAAAGAGGAAGGGGGTTCCACAAATTGGTTCTAAATGATGAAAGAAATTATTTGGAATATAAGGTCAATAAAGTCACAAAAAGCTTTCCAGAGAGTGAAAATGTTGCACAATTTCCATAAGTTTGCTTTTGTGGCTTTATTGGAACCTTTCCAGCATATTAGAACAATCAATAGGTACAAACACAGACTGAAGATGCCTCAGGTGATTCATAACAACAATAGCAAGATATGGGTGTTCATTAATCATAGCCAAGATGTACATATTACTAGTATCACAGACCAATAAATCACATTCAGAATAAAAGACCAGACCACCTCAAATACCATTGTGGTTACAGTTGTCTATGCTAAGTGTGATGAGTGGTTGAGACAGGACCTCTGGGAAGATATTCACTCAAGTCACATGGGGGTTGATTGCCCTTGGATGATAGGTAGAGATTTTAATGTGGTTCTGAATGGTGAGGAGAAAATTTGTGGACTCCCAGTCACTGAAGCTGATGTTGAAGACTTCAGAAACTATATAGAATCTTATGATCTTTCTCAGGTTCCTCATAAAGGTAGTCCTTTCACTTGGTGGAATGAAAGAGTTGGAGATGATTGAATCTTTGAAAGAGTGGACAGAATCTTGACCAATGCTGATTTTCAAGGACTGTTTTCACACTCAGAGGTAGAACACCTGGCCAGGGATGGTTCTGACCATGCCCCTCTACTACTTTGCTGTGAATATAGAACTACCCACTTTAAGAACTTCTGGACTGACCATGAGGAATTTTTGAATATAGTCAGACATAATTAGGAATCAGATCTCTCTGATAATCCTTTCCTTGATTTTAAGAGAAATATCAAAAAGATCAAAACAGTTCTCTCATTGTGGAGTAAGGCTACATATGGTGATATATTTCAGTAGTTGATAATAAAAGAGGAAATTGCCAAAATCAAGAAAAACCAGTTTGAAGAACATCCTTCTACTGAGAATAATGGTGATGCAGATGGCAAAGGCAGAATACAACAAATATCTTCACCTGGAAGAATGCTACTGGCAACAAAAAGCAGGATATGAGTGGTTTGCAAATGGAGATAGGAATACAAGATTTTTTCACAGTATTGTAAGAGGGAGAAGACAGAGATTAAAGGTACAGAGGATCCAGGATTCTATAGGAGAATGGATAGAAGAGAAAGAAGCAGTAGCAACAGAGGCAGTTCAATTCTATCAGGAGCAATTTAAGCAAGAAAGGGATACCACTAGTTTTGACTTGCTAAACCATATCCCAAGGAGCATAAATTTTGATGAAAACACAGCTTTAGAAACTTTTCCCACCAGTGAAGAGGTCAAGAAAGCTGTATTTAACATGAGTGGAGACAGTGCAGCAGGTCCTGATGGCTTAACAAGCAAATTCTTCCAAGTGTGTTGGGACATTGTGGGGTCAGATGTTGTAAGATTGGTCACAAATTTCTTTGCTGGTAACTCCCTTCCTAAATCTATCACTCACACTAATCTAGTTCTCATACCTAAGAAGGACTCCATTACATCCTTCTCAGATATGAGACCAATTAGCCTGAGTAATTTCATCAATAATGTGCTGCCCAAAATTATTCATGATAGATTAGAAGATATGCTACCCAAGCTTATCTCTGCTAATCAGTCAGGTTTTGTCAAAGGAAGGCGTATCATAGAGAATGTCCTACTGACTCAGAAGATGGTTACAGATATTAGCAAGAGGGAAAACCCATCAAATGTTGTTATAAATCTTGACATGGCCAAAGCTTATGATAGGGTTTCTCGGTTTTTCCTAATGAAGGTACTGAGGAAAATGGAGTTCTCTAATACTTTTGTTGATTTGATATGGAGACTTGTGTCAAATAATTACTATTTTGTTTTACTCAATGGACAAGCATATGGTTTCTTTCACTCCACCAAGGGAGTAAAGTAAGGAGGTCCTCTATCCCCGTCTCTCTTTATCTTATCTGCTGGGTACTTTCTAGGGCCTTGAATGCTTTATTTGAAGACAGTCTATTCAAGGGATATGAAATGCCTAAATGGAGCCCTCAACTGAACCACCTTGCTTATGCTGATGATACCATTATCTTCTATTCTACTGACGACAACTCTTTAGGATGAATTATGGAGACTCTACAGGAATATGAGAAGGAATCTGGTCAGAAAGTGAACAAAGGAAAAAGCTCATTTTTTATTCATCAAAATGTGATTGGTAGTACATTTGTACAGATGGAGCAAAGAACTGGAATGACAAAGGGATCTTTCCATATGAAGTATCTGGGTTGTCCAATCACTCACAAAAAGAAAAGGAAAGAAGATTATGCAGACTTGATAAACAGAGTAAAGGGGAAACTTCAAGCCTGGAAAGGGAAAATGCCCTCTTATGGGGGGAAAGAAGTCTTACTTACAAGTGTCCTACAAAGTTTTCCAGTGTATGTTTTATCTGCTATTGTGCCCCCTATATGTGTTATCAAAGAGCTATACATGATTTTTGCTAAATTCTTTTGGAGCAACAAGGAATCAGGAAGTAGCAAACACTGGTCAACATGGAATAAGGTATGTCTACCTAAATAATAAGGAGGATTGGGTTTCAGATCTATGTTTGATGTATCCAAGGCATTATATGCTAAACTATGGTGGAGATTCAGGACACAAAACAACTTATGGTCTCACTATCTTTGGAACAAGTACTGCAAAAAAACAAATTCCATCTCTTGTTCAATGAAGTGGAGGCTCACAAGTGTGGAAGAACATGTTGGGAAGTAGAGAGGAGGTTGAACAATATATGTGGTAGGAACCAAAGGGGGGTACATCAAACATATGGTATAATAACTAGACGAATCTGGGTCCTATGTTTTCCCATCCATCAGAGGTACAAACTTGTCACAATATGCAAGATATTAGTGAGTTCCTGCTGTAAGATGGTTGGGAATGGAACAGAATGACTGAGATGATCCCTGACTATGCTGTGAATCACATCAGAGACACTTTGAGGTATGCTCAAAAGATAGAAGCTAATGAACAAACTTGGTGGATAAAAACTAGCACTGGATTCTTCAGTGTTAAGAGTGTGTGGGAACTGCTAAGACAAAGGGAGGAGCCTAAGGAAGATTTTAAGCAACTGTGGAGCAAGGGACTGCCTTTCAAAATCTCTTTCCTTGCTTGGAGAATTTGGCAAGGGAAAGTAGCTATTGCTCACATGCTAAATACATGGAATCCAAATGTGTCATCAGATTATAACTGTTGTGTCACTCCTGAGAGGGAGACCATTCAACATCTTTTTCTAAGGGGTGAAACAGCTAAGAGAATTTGGAATTATTAAGAAACAGCAGCTGGTATGTCCAAAGGTAACTCTGTAAAACAGAACATTAGAAGGTGGTGGACAGAAGGAGAGAACCCTAGGTGTAAAGCAGTCTTTCAAGTTGTTCCGTTGGTCATCTTGTGGTTTCTATGGAAAAAAGAAACACCATATTTCATGGTGGATCTTACTCTACTTTTAATGTCATCAGAGAAGTTAATACTACCCTAAGGAACTTCACCAAATTCAGATTCAAGTTGGAGTGTGATAATAAGAGCTGGCCTAAAATGGTATCTGCTTTGGAGAACTATAGACCAGATTATACATTCAGAATTGTGAGATGGATGACACCCTTGGGTAATTGGATCAAATGCAACACAGATGGTGCCTCTAAGGGCAACCCTGGGCCTAGTTCCGCTGCTTTTTGCTTAAGAGATTCTATGGATCAATTTTTGATGGCAAAAGGGATTAAGCTCCCTGAATCTACCAACCTAGTGGCCGAGGCTAGGGCTATTAGTGAAGGTCTCATGTTCTGTCAGGAACAGGGTTTGAATCACATCATTATTGAGACTGACTCAATAACTATGGTACAGACTTTGGAAGGCAGGTGGAAGCCTCCCTAGAGTGTGGTGATGGAGTTTAACCTCATTAACTGGATAAGAAGGAATCTATCAGTGAGAGTACAGCATTCCCTTCGGGGAGGAAATACTCTTGCTGATTTTTTTGCTAACCTTGTGTTCATTTTTGCAGGTGACTATCTTATTCAGCATTATCAGGACATCCCTACTTTGGGAAAGAAAATAATACAGCTAGACATACAGGGAACACCACGCATTAGAAGAAACGTGAAGTCTCCTACTAATATGTGAGGCATAATGAAAATACTTATAGCAGGTTAGTTTCAACAGGGGCAGAAATTTAGCAATTAAACAGGCTACATTCAACTACTATTGTCAGAAGTATTTCTATTGGTTTTAGTATCCGCACATGTGAGATTTAAGGTATTCTCATATGAAAAACCAGGACATAGTAAGGGACTGTAACTTGTCGAGATCAGCTTGTGTTTCTGCCCTCCTAGAACCTACTAAAAAGTTCAAAAATCACAAGGGTAAGATTGTTGTTCTACTCTTCTTCCTAGAATCTGGAGGTGGTATTAATCTCTTAGAAATTCAATCCTCCGAGTTTAGGTAAGGGAAGTAGAGAAGATGAGATTACCAAGGGTCAGAATACTTTCCATCTATCAGATGGGCTTCAACTCCTACAGTGATGCTTTCCAGCACCTTGGTCACAGCTCCCAGAAGCTCACCTCAAACACCGTCAACTCCCTCATTCAAGAAATCGATGGTCACACATAGGGAGAAGGTTGGAATTGAAATTTGAATATAAGGGGTAAAGAAACTAGATTGAATGAGCTCTACGATGCTACCATCTTGCCGGTTGGATTTATCCGATGACATGGCGGGTAGATCATCGGGACTTCGTCTCTAAATTCTTTACCCTCTATCTTAATTTTTTAACTCTAAAACTCTTCCAAAAAGACCAGAGAGGGAGAAGAAATACGTGCTGGTCAATGGCGTTTGGCGTCTCCTCATCGCAGCAACGGATTTCTAGGTTTGATGTCCTAAGATCTACTTATTTCCTATTTCCCTTTTGTTGTTCTTTTTATTCCCTTTTCCCCTTTCTGTTTATTTGTTTTGGGCCGCTCCATTTGGGCCTTTTGATTATACAGATCTTGTTTCTTAATAAAAGGCCTCGGGCCACCCTTAAATTAAAAGAAAAATCCTTATCATTTATACATTTTTACCAATAGACCCCTTCTTAGTTAATTAGCATATCTCATAAGTTTGATCAAGTTTTATTTAAAAAATTTATTTTTTATTTTTATACCATAACTTCTTTATTTTATTTTATGTTTTATATATTATTATTTTATATTTTATATATATTATTTTACGTTTCTCTCAAGTAAGCATTGTAAATGCTAGTGAACCCAAAAAAAGGTAACAAAAAAATAAATTTCTCATTTATATATATTATTTTACGTATAAATTTTTGTTATTGTGAAAGTTTTACTTTTGTAGGTAAGGATAATAAGAAAACAAAAAATAACAAACCTCAATATTATTTAATATCACAAATTATTTTTTTCAAAAGCACTTTTCTGGAAAGCTATTTTATAAAAGTGCTTCTCAAAATATGCAGTTTTTAATTGTTAGGCCGAACAAGCTCTACGTTTTGTATGACATTTTTTAGGTTACTCATTAAATTTTGTTCCCCTTAAGAATAGTATATTTGACTAAATTTTTGTCTCAAAAGATAATTGAATGAATTTTACTTTTTGCAAATAAATTGAGTTGGCGAAAATATAATTTAAGTAGTGGCATTGAAAGGCTTTTTGTGTAAATGTATCCGCAATCATTTAAATTTTATTAGATTTATATTCACAATGACTTGGATTATACTTTATATTTAAAATATCCTAATTCAAATAAATATTATAAATAAATATAACTGAATTAATTATTTAAATTTAATTTATAATAAATAAATCTGATTTCATTGGGCTAGCCTATTTTAATAGGCTATAAATTATGAGTTTATTTTGTTAAGTCCAAGATGTCATCTTATTTTTGAGGTTTAGATTTATTTCACATGTCAAAATTATATTACATGTCTACTCAAATCAAAGACCAAGAAAAATACCACATGTACAAATGACATGTTCCAATCAATCAAATATGGTCATGTTACTTTAATATGATTGGTCGAAAAAAAATTTGTCCTCAACACAGCTCTTCCCTCATACTGCTATAAATGAGGGTTTTCATAATTCAAAAAAAATAATACCGTAATTCATAATAAGAAGCCAAGGAGAGTTTTTCTCATGTATCAAACACTACAAATTTATTTACAAGCTGCAAGTATTCAAGTGTTCTAAACATCTGCAAATCAAGACCTAAACGCAAGATTAAGTTCAAAGGCTCGTGAATTCGTGTTCAAGTACAAATTAAGATTAAATTTAACATAGATTCAAGATCAAGCTCAAAAATACTTGAATTTATTTTAAAAAGATGAATCAGATGACTCATATAAATTGTACTATTCATCGTATTGAATAAAACACTATAATCATTATGATATTTTTCAGTCTTGATTTTTCTTAACTAGAATTTTATTGTCCTCCCATCTTGATAGTTCCAGTAGAACATTCTCTGCTTATGATACTAGCTTGGATGACATGGATGATACTAGCTTGGATGACACTTACCCTTCAAAATCTTTCACACGAAGTCAAGCTAAAAAGCTCCAAGACCTACAAGCGATATTCATGAAGAAGGAAGCTTTGGAGATGCTTGAGGAACACCAAAGGAAAGCATGCAATGTGTGGGTGGTCCATTGGAGTGAAGTTGGAGTAAGGAATTCATGAATTTCCCAAAGAAGGCAATCAAACAAGGCCCTTACTTCATTAAGGGCAAAATTATAATAACTAATGTCTTCTTTATTTTCAAGTATAAATGGTAGTTCTTCTTCATTTTAAAGATTAGTTTTGACATTGAAGATTGATACTCTAAATTTGTAGTTGCTAGCTATTGTAGTACTTAGTGAATTTTTTTCCAGGAATTAGTGAGTAATTAGGTGAACTCTCTTAATTGATGAAAAACTTCTCTTGCTTAATTAATCGAAAGTCTCCCATTTGTGGAATTCCTTAGTTTCCTTGGTTAATTAAATTAGTTTAATTTCTAGTTAGTGGAATCAATTGAGAGGTGAGGGTTCTAGCCTCTTGTTGCCCATAATTTCAATTGCTAGTCATTAATCCACATATCTTTCTTTTTTCTTTCCTTTGTTTGTTTGATTTCCATTATCATTTGATATCAGAGCTCAGTTTAGGTTTGTTCCTAAAAATCTAAGTCTTGGAAATTTGATATCTTCAAAATCCAAAAAAAAAAAAAAAAATCATCCAAAAAAATCCAAAACATTTCTTGTTTGTTTTCTTATTTTTGATACTAGATTCTTGTTTCCTAGTATTTTTTTGAGTCTAGATTTCAAATTTTATTCAATTTAGAGTTGTAGAAGTGAAGTTCCCATTAAAGGACCTTGAAGCTTTGAAAGCTTGCAAACTTGAAAAGTGAGTCTCTTGATTGGGAAGAAATTGGAGCTTAAAATTATTGGGATTTGTTTCCTAAGTTGAGGGAAATCTAATCCTAAATTTTGGTGTGATTTGGTGGAGTTTTGAAGAAGGGTTTTGTGTTGAGTGTTCTTGAAGAACTTCAAGAGTTCTTAAGGAAGAAGAAGATAAAAATCACATTTGATCTTCAAAACTCTTGAATTGTTGGCAAAAGTTGTTTGTTGGGTCCATTCATGAAATTTTAAAAAAATGAAATTTTAATAAAAAATTCCATATGGATTGCCACATCAATAGCTGAGTCAGCAGCCAGTTGCCACATCAGCACCAACGCAGCAGCCAACAGTGAGCCAGTCACCCGCCAGCTCAGCCACAAGGTCCAGCCAACCCTACAGGCGCGTGGGGTCCAATTTCAGAGAGTGTGCATTTTTTGCACACTCAAAAATTTTCTAAGTGTTGGGAATTTTAAGACTTTTCAAGACCCCAAATTTTTTCTAACTGTCCAAACTTTAAACTTCTTCTTCTACACTCATTTTTCTTCGATTTCTCAACTATTTAATAACTAAGTAACATCTCTAATTACTTGTTAACTAGTTTTAATAATCAAATCATCTCTTTGATTTTTCAAATTAAGCAACAACAAGTAATTTCTCCTACTTTTTGTTACTTAATTCTTGAGTTCGAAATTTTTCGTGCTTCTTTCTTCTCCTTTTCTTATCTTGTTTCGTTGATTAATTTCTTGATTCAAGTCCTTTTAGAGTCATTTGAGTCGTCCTTATTTCAAGAGTCACAAGAATCCACTCCTCCACAAAGGATATGTGACCTTGAGTTGATTGAGCGGAGCTAGTTTACTACCAATTTTGATACGATGCCATAGAAGGTGAATTGAGAGTTTACATATGAGTGACGTGATACTTTTACTACTAACCTTGTTTGTTGAGTTTTGTAGGTACCATGTCTAACCACGGAATAAGTCCAATTGGGGAGAGCTCGGAGAACCTCATGGAGGATCTCACCCACCTCTCCAAACAAATGGCGGAAATGAGGACAAAAATGAACTGAAGGTTAGGAGGTATGGAGGAAAGGTTGGTACGGGTGAAAAATGAGAATAGAGGGAAGGCACTTAAAGCCGAAAATGAGGAGATAAAGAGGGCGTTGGTGCAATCCACCACCGGAGGACGGTTTATTTAAAAGTTATTAAAACTATTTCTTTTTTTCATTTTTTTATATTTAATTGAGATAAATTTAAATTTTATTTTTTATTTACTAATTTGATACCGACTACAAGAGGTCGGTTTTTCTTAATTTTATTTTTTTCTGGGAAAGTTTCCGACCATCGGAGGTCGGTATTTGGTTTTCCCGCATTTTTTTTTCAAATAAACCGACATCTTGAAGTCGGTTTTCTTAAGAAAATAAAATAATTTTTTGTTTTTAACAATACCGACTTCCGGAGGTCGGAAATTACCGACTTCCATAGGAGGTCGGTAATTTTGAGGTCGGTATTCACAGTTTTTTTAGTAGTGAAGTTGCCTCCCATTAAATCCGGATTTCATAAATCATCAAAGTGGCATCAGAATATAAGTGCAAGTCAGCAAACCTGGCTGTTGCAGCCTCATCAGGAGCATGATGCCTCAGGAGCAAAACAACAACCACGTCTACAATTTCATAGAAGAGCCTTGCTTGCCACTTAGTTTGCTTGCCCTCATCTTTCTGTGGCCAAAACTGGAACAGTTCTTTCAGTGTTGCCTCCTCAGCAAGAATGTTGGGGAAAAACCAGACACGACTACCAAGAAGAATCCAAATAGCACCAAAGACCATGGCTCTCACTGCAGGCATCAACATATTCTTTCTGATAAGCATAAACAACTTCATTGTAATTGCAATTACTTCAAATAGTAGGATTGTGAAGATACACGAGACAAAGCTAGATGAGCATGATTTGAACATCTCAGGGACACTATTTTACAACTGACACACATGTATAGATAAAGATAAGAGACGAACTTTAAGCAAGAGTGCTTCATCCTACTTCATCAATCACTTCCATAAAGTGATTTGAACATTCAGATGAAAGGTAGCAGAATGTTTCTGTGCACTTTTATCCAAATCTGCGACCACTATTCAATAAGAATTTCAACATGGTTCCAGTGACATATACCAGCATGTTAAGACCACAAAAATCTACTCCAGACTACATATGATGACAAATAAAGAAAGTGGCACAATATGGGTTGACTACAACTATTCCATATAGAGAAGGACAACAGGATTTGAAGAAATAACAAGAATGGAAAAAAAGGGATCTAATGTACCAATAATTCATCTGGATGCTCGTTGATCACAACATTCACAGTGGTTCTTTCATGCGTGAGTCTCAATCAGCCACTTAAAGTTCCCCAAAATCAAACAAACTTTCAATTTAAAAGGTTCTCTTTCTGGTTTCTTACACAATCACATCTCTTCGTGAATAAATTAAACATCAACCTTGCTACCAAACAAATTGAAAAAAGAAAATATATACATCAACCTATACCAGACCAATTAATGTAATCACGGAGAAGAACAATTAAAAGCTAATGACTCAACTCATTCATCAATGAAATAAGTTATCCTCCAAGAGCATCAGTTTACTAGATCTTCTTACGGACAATGCTAATCAGTGAGATCCACAGCTAAATGTAGGAGTACAATGCAACACTGGACCCTCTGAACATAGAACCAAAATATAGTACTGCATATTGGTGCCAGACACCAATAGGACAAGTTCTATTTTTCCTTCATTTTTTTTTTGGGACAAGCTTGTCCTCTGATTTAGACACGAGTATCCCCTGATCAGATACAATTTCTCATTTTCTAAAGGAAATATGTTCAACACTTGACAAGAATTATTGAGGCCTCAGAAATTAAAATTCAGACATAACAACTGTTAGGCCTAGCGCATTGGAAAAATTTCCTAATTTACAGCCTTTTGAACTCAACAATAGAAATGCAAGATCGAGTTTGAAGAGCCTGATGTCTGAGGAGGGAATTGCCAAGGAATCCGAAGGGTTACTGCTGTTACAACTTATCGTGCTTTTGAGGCCACAGATTTGGCATCCTTACTCAAACAGAAAGTAAATGAAGCATTCCAGACCGATGAAAGCTTGCTGGAAGAGGTTAGTGCTTTCGTAGCCCACTATTCTTGAATTTGTAAAATCTGAGGTCTATTTGGTCGCTATCCTTACCAGGAATTATAATTTTTTTATTTGATGAAACCGAGTGTTAGAATCATCTAACTTTCCTGAAAAACGTGCATCCAAGTAAAACAACCTGAACAGTTGTAAATTGTAGTCATTGAGTATTAGAGTTGTTGAAGTGAATCTTTTTTGGTCATGACGATTTGAAGTGAAATTGATTGGTAATAGTGCTAACTACTAATTCTTACAAAAAGGTAGTGCTATGAAGTCCTTGATACAATAATTTGTGTTCACTCATTGGCTAACTTATAGCTGACAGAGTCATCCTTTTTGATAAATAAAGGTTGACTCTGTCGGCTACAGTTAGCCAAATGAGTGGACATGAGCCTAGATTTTTGTCCTTATTTTATTGAAGTCCCATAATTCACAACTTTACCTGACCTGATGATAATCATATTTGTAGTATTTGTTGGAAAACATATGCACAGTGGAAGCATTCCTGCAACTTACTGCTTACATGAATAATAGATAACACATATTTTATGCTAGAATATATACGATTATGCTAGATCACATAAACTCGCTGGAATTCAATTCGATAAATACATCTTGAAGCGTGAACACATATCATCAAGCAAGTCTGTAGGTCCGACTCCGATTCTGCAGTCTTCTGCAGTGATCCCAAATTCACAGCCGAACTCTCTCAATACTTGGGTGGGCAAGTATCGCATAGAAAACTGATCGACTTTCTAGGTTAGGAGAATCCCTACTTATAGAGATACTTTTCCTAGTCTAAAAAGGAGAACGAAAATCGGTTTGTTTTCTAACAAGAAAATAAACGTCTGTTTTCTTCCCTTTTCCCTAGAAAATAGGATTCTGAGTTCTAGTTAAATATGGGCATTGCAGGGACCACAAAATTAATTACTGAGGCTCCCTATTATGAAAATAATTCAAAATTCTGATTTGAATTATTCTTACCATAATAAATTACAAATCATTCCACTAGAAATTCGTAATTGTATTCCTCTATTTATATTGTGAAATTCCCCATTAAACACTTATGTAATTCCCCATGTTAAGATTACAGATACTAATCAATAAATTAAAGACGAATTCAATCTAATGATTAATTTCCTTTTGAGCATTGCTTAACTTATTTAATGTGTCGGATTCATAAAATCCACTTGCAAGATTTGACACAGTAAAAACTTATAAGCTTCTCAAAGAGGCATATAATCAATCTCTATACCGAGACATGGATTCTATCAACTAACTTATTATTTCACTAATATATATTATTATCATCCAATCTACTAGGCATATTGATCCATCTCAGGATCTCACCTTTTAATGAATCAAAATGATAATTAATAGATACAGCTCATAATAGTTATATCAAGATTGAGAATATAAGTACATTTAATAGTTTAGAGAATATATTTTTATCAGTCAGTCTAAAACATCTATCTCTGCTTGATCTCGTTCAATACATACAAAATGCACTAGCACAAGAAGTCGGAACTACACCATTCCCATAATCAAGATAAATTACATTTAATCTTGTGCTACAATCATACCGATGGCTTGTCCGTTTCCATCCTAGATTGTGAACAAAAATCTTTATACTTATAAGAACCGATGATTTAATCCTCTGTGTATAAGCTAAAATTCTATACACTAAATCATCTACTATATAAGTAAACAGACACATAAACGAATACATGATCTATTAAATCTTTTATTAAAATTGATTTAGCAATTGTTCTATAATAAATACTATATCTAAACACATGGTCAATAATATATACCATGGTTAATAGTATATATCCCAACAATCTTCCACTTAGACTTTTAACCATCACAATTGTTATAATATACTATATCTAAACGCAAGGTTAATAGTATATATCCTAACAATTTCCCACTTAGAATTTTAACCATCATAACTGTTATAATATACTATATCTAAACGCATGGTTAATAGTATATACCTTAACGATCTCCCAATTTGATGTTTCACCTTTGACAATGGATAGAATACTATGTCTTAACACATGATTAATAGTATATACATTGACAATCTCCCACTTAGACTCTTAACAATGCATCTATAACTTTCACAGATAATCCTTTTATATTACTTATCAAAAGGATCTTACCAAGTTATTTTCTTATGCAACCTCGTCTAGTAGTGCTTCGTCGTAACTGATCGATTTGGTACTAGATATTCAAGTATCCTATCGTGAAATACTCCATGAGTGTGAGTTCTATCATGAAAATCTCTCAAAATATGTAACAAATCAATCTCTGTTATGATTCTCCCACTACGACTAAGTACTACTGCTATAGTCACACTTTCATGTTCTAGAGTCTTAATATTTTCTACAAGATCTTTTGATATTGAAATACTAATGACTTCTTCATGTCGTATTCTATGCTCACATCATTTTGACTCAGATAAAGAGTATCACTATCTAAGACATAGACAAGTCTATTAACGTTTCTCCCACTACGTAAATGCAATGGAACGTCAATTCTGACATGTTGGTTAGATGTTCTTGAGCATCTGAATTTTCAGTTGACTCATTTGTTATTTCTTTGATCAGTTCCTGTAAAGCTAGTTTAATTCTAGGAACATAGTTTATTAAAAGGTCCTTTTCTAGAAAATCGACAATTGTGTTAACAATTATCTTATTTTTTTTAGGATGTTAAAATAAACCTTCTTTCATTCTTTTTGGATATTCAATAAGCATATAGGTTCTTAATATCAATTTGTCTGTTCCTCCCTTTCATTATATGTACTGGACAATTCTATATTCGAACTTTTTACTGACTAGAGTTACGTCAAATCTACAGTTCTATAGTTGTCAAAGATACTAACTTGGAAAAAATTAAATTCAGAATGTAATATGCAGTTCTTAAGACATATCGCAAAATGAAAAAGAAACAACTATGAATAATCATTAATTTTATCATCTCCGTAAGAGTCTATATTTTTTCTCTTTTACACCAATCTATTATAGAGTATCAGGTGTAGACAATTGAAATATAATCACTCTATCAGATAAGTGATTAATGAACTCTGCAAAGAGGTATTCGCCACTACGATCAGATCGCAATGACTTAATATATTTCTCATGATACTTTTTCATTTCTGTCTTAAATATCTTAAGTTTATCAAGACATTCAGACTTATGAAGCATCAAATAAATATATTCATATAATGAGTAATCTTTAGGGAGTGTTCCGTAATACTCAAAATCACCTCTTGACTGAATGTTCATTATTTTACACAAATCAAAATGGACTATTTCTAACTTATCACTACCTCTTTGTTATATTATGAGGAAAGGTCTCTTAGTTATTTTTTCTCCTTCTTAATAAGACTCACAAGTTGGTAGTGTCTTCACTTTCAATGAACTTTGAAGTCCATCACATTGCCCAACCTAAAAGTCCTATCTAGAAAAAATTAACATAGACGCTAGTGTACAGATAAGTTTCATTCAATTCTAAAGAATATTCTCTTTTGAGATAGATTAATATTTTTTAATTTATGAGAGATAGCAATAGTTTAGAGCCAATGCATCAATGCACAACAAGAGATAAAGTATTTATCAAACTCAATAACTCAAGAGTCACAAGAAAAATAAATTAAGTATCCATCTCTTATTTAGTTAGAAACTAAAATTAAATTCTTTCTAACATAAGGCATATATACAATGCATTATTTGGGTTAAAGTCTTATCTCTAACAAAAATTGTTAAACAGTAATAAGTGGACCAGTAAAGTCTATTGAAACCTTGAGATAACATATTAAATAGATCATAATATATCGAATAACCTGAATAATAAAATTCAGGGCTCATTAAGTACATATGTATTCATGCATCTTGAATAGCCAATCGATGGGATTGGAGAACTATCCATGCAATACACATATACAATGACTGATTATTCACTCCATGAACTTTTACAGACCTAACTCAGATGGAGAGTCTACTGTTAGTTTAAGTCAAGTGAAAATCAACTCTAGTTTCATTGATCCAATCATATATTACTCAGTTTAGGAGAGTTAATATAAACTATCAAAACTAGCGATTAAATACATCCTTATCATATATCAATTCATGTTAAATCATCATGCGTAATCATGTACCAGATTTAACAAACAAAAAAATGATATAAAGAATTAGTTTTCAGACTAAATCACATCTTGATCCTAAAGAACAACCTTAAATCCATCCAAACGGCCTTTAAAACGCTGAAAAATAACGTGAATCACTATGTTACAGTGAGTATTGATCATTGTCAATGAACTTATCAAATTTTAGGTCAATTGGAGTCCGCAAAAAAACTTTTATCTCCAAAGCTATGACCAAATTTGAATTCAAGTGATTTAAGCATCTTTAGGAATTAAACATATGACCTATATTCTCATCATATCTCAATTCATATTAAATCATCATGCGTAATCATGTTCCAGATCTAACATAAACAAAACTGATATAAAGAATAATTTTTCATAGTCAAATCAAATTTTAATCCGACAAATTACCTAAAGCCCATTCTTTCCGATGGATCCACCAAATTTCAGGTCAATCAGTGATCATGAATTTCATGACTGCCAAACTATGATCAAATCTGGAGAACAACTGTTTTAGCGTAATTTGAGGATTAACTAATCTGATTAAGGGTTTGATTCTTCTTATAATTATTATAGGAGCACAAAGCATGCGTTGTGTCCTTCCTTTTGCTAAGACGCACAACACCTTCTTATAACAAATTATCCTCACGATTAATACACCTGAAAATCTAGAATATTAGTATCCGACGATAAATCTCCTTTTGATAGATAAACTTATCCCACTAATAAGCTCGTATCAAGAACAATTTACACATAACACATTGAGCATATTTTAGTGACTCAAACAAATAGACCACATTAGTAGATCCTATTTATTAATTGTAATTCTCAAACCATGTATTAATATAATTTCACATGTATAAAATTCAAAAAATTAAATGATTTCAAATAAATAGATAATTTAACAATGCTATTTATCAATCACAATTTTTTTATTTATACAAATTAATGTGTAAGAACGTAAGGCTCATGTAATTATTCATTGGCCGGAGAGAAAACACCAAAAATTAAATTCAATGATGAAATAGTGGCTGCCACCCCACTTAATTCATAACTCCATCATAAGAAAATTTATCATACTTTGTTCATAATAATGCCAAAAATTGGCTTATCAATACAACAAATTTTGCTGCCACTTTTATTCACAACCAATGAAAATTGATTTTCTTGAAACAATTAAGCAAGGCACGTATAACAATTGAAACTGAGTATTGACCCTTAACAAAGAAGTTGTACCCAAAACTGACATCCAATCATCATTAAAAAGAAAAGCCTGGAATTCACGTTGTAGAGCAACGTTATAGCGCCGCTAACTCTCAAAATCGAGAAAAGCACAACTGTTTCTCTCCTTTCCTTTTTTTTTTTCAAAGTCAGCAAGTCTATAATTTCAACACAGTAGCAAAATTTCTGGGCTCCTTCGCCGTCGAAGTAGAAATACGACCAGCAAAAACCCTATTTCGTTTTGAAGCATGAATGTATATATATGATTTAATATACATATACAATCTGGGTTATTTATTTAGATGGAAGCGTGACTCATGATGCCAATTGTTGGAAAACATATGCACAACGAAAGCATTTTCGAAACTTACTGCTTACATGAATAATAGATAACATATAGTTTATGCTAGAACATATACGATTATGCTAGATCACATAAACTCGCTGGAATTTAATTCAATAAATATCTCTTGAAGCGTGAACACATATTATCAAGCAAGTCTATAGGTCCGACTCCGATTCTGCAGTGATCCCAAATTCACAGTCGAACTCTCTCAATACTTGGGTGGGCAAATATCGCATAGAAAACTGATCGACTTTCTAGGTTAGGAGAATCCCTAATTATAGAGACACTTTTCCTAGTCCAAAAAGGAGAACAAAAACCCGTTTGTTTTCTAACAAGAAAATAAACGTCTGTTTTCTTCCTTTTTCCCTATAAATAGGATTCTGAGTTCTAGTTAAATATGGACACTGCAGGAACCACAGAATTAATTACTGAGGCTCCCTATTATGGAAATAATTCAAAATTCTGATTTGAATTATTCTTACCATAATAAATTACAAATCATTCCACTAGAAATTCGTAATTGCACTCCTCTATTTATATTGTGAAATTTCCCATTAAACACTTATGTAATTCCCCATGTTAAGATAACAGATACTAATCAATAAATTAAATTACTGACGAATTCAATCTAATGATTCATTTCCTTTTGAGCATTGCTTAACTTATTTCATGTGTCGGATTCATAAAATTCACTTGCAAGATTTGACACAGTAAAAACTTATAAGCTTCTCAAAGAGGCATATCATCAATCTCTATACCGAGACATGGATTCTATCAACTAACTTATTATTTCACTAATATATATTATTATCATTCAATCTACTAGGCATATTGACCCATCTCAGGATCTCACCTTTTAATAAATCAAAATGATAATTAATATATACAGCTCATAATATTTATATCAAGATTGAGAATATAAGTATATTTAATAGTTTAGAGAATATGTTTTTATCAGTCAGTCTAAAACATTTATCTCTGCTTGATCCCGTTCAATACATACAAAATGCACTAGCACAAGAAGTCGGAACTACACCATTCCCATAATCAAGATAAATTACATTTAATCTTGTGCTACAATCATACCGATGGCTTGTCCAGTTTCCATCCTAGATTGTGAACAAAAATCTTTATACTTATAAGAACTGATGATTTAATCCTCTGTGTATAACCTAAAACTCTATACACTAAATCATCTACTATATAAGTAAACGGACACATAAATGAATACATGATCTATTAAATCTTTTATTAAAATTGATTTAGCAATTGTTCTATAATAAATACTATATCTAAACACATGGTCAATAGTATATACCATGGTTAATAGTATATATCCCAACAATCTCCCACTTAGACTTTTAACCATCACAATTATTATAATATACTATATCTAAACGCATGGTTAATAGTATATATCCTAACAGTATCATCATTCCTTAAGATTGTGCATCTATTTACACCAGACTAGATGTTTGTCCTAATTTTGTTGAAGTTTTACAATTCACAACTTTACCTGACCTGATGATAATCATATTTGTGAACTTACCAAATTGTACTTTCACATTGTACAGCTTTTCTCTCCCTGAATTGTTATATTCTCGACTGTTTTTATTTCCTGGTGGAGAGGGAATAAGATATTGGACTGCTTCCGATCTTTTTTTGTTTCATAATGCTTAACTAGGGGAAAAATGTGCCAGGGCTGCTAGTAACCATGTATCTTTTATTCTGTCATTTATTTCTTAAATTTGATCCCCTGCACTGTATCTTCCTGCTTGGGCTGTCATGGAACTGGACAGCTTATTGTTCCCACTACTAATGTTGCTCACAATTTAATGATTCATTCATTCAGCAGTTCTGCTGCATAGTTATAGATCTTCTTAAATTAACTACTACTCATATCAAACAAAAAGAAACTTAGTCATAGAACTGCTTGTCTTCTTTGTTTCATTGACGCTGAAGTAAAGAACATAATGTGGCAGAGCTGTTAGTAAGATGTACTTTATTCCAGTCATATACTTCTTATAATTGCTCCCCTGCACTGTATCTTTCTCCTTAGGATGTCGTGGAGCCGGACAGTTTCTGGGCTAATCTATTCAGCCAAGCATCTTTTTGTTCTTTAATCTTGGTCAATTCAAGTTGATGAAGTTGAATGAAATTGCTTTGGAAAGAAAAGTAATATGCTGATGATTTCTTCAGAATCAAATTATGAAGTCCAAAAAAAAGATAGCTGCAGAGAAAATACAGAAAGCAGTTACAGCGTCTGAACAGGGTATGACAGTTCTGATATTTAGCAAAGATTAAGCTGAAACAAAGTTTTGGTCTGTGCCGGTGTACCTGAGAGAGGTGACAAGTGCCAGCAGTTGAATGTTAAAGAATGGTTGAATGCACAGCTTCAGGGGCAAATTTATGTAAAAGAAATGGGTCACGTGATCCGTGGTCATCCGACAAAACTCGATATATTATTCTTAAAATATATATTAAGTATTAACTAAAGGAACCCATGATCACAAATAACTGGGTGGTTCACTGGTTAGAGCGTCGGTTTCATTACATTAGGTCGAGGGATCGATTCCCAGATGCTGCATTCGGCTGCTTTTCTAATTTTTTTTTATTGAGTTTCTAAAGCACTAAAAGTCTAACAAACTTCCCAGCCAAAATGCAGTACAACAATTGAAATCACCATTGCAAAGGTAAAATCGACATTCCATTCCTTCATGATTTCTCTTAGTAAGAAAATCAAAATACCCAAAATACATGGGATTTAAGTAAAAAGATTAAGCTTTTTTCATTGATTATACTAGGGAATCATCAAGAGCTAATCAGACGGTTATCTCAGACTCACATACTTTGTGGATGAATTGGACATTGGTAAGGTTTCATTTTACTTTGAATGTGAAAGGGGTGCGATTCCCTTATTTTTGAATGTGAAACCTTTTGTTAATTATGAATTTGTGATTCTCGAATGCGGAAGAGGTGTGATTCCTTTTTTTTTTTTATGAATTTGGGATTTTTTATTCTCGAGTGAGAAAGAGGTGTGATTCCTCTATTTTATTATGAATTTGCAAGGGTGTGATTCTCTTATTTTTGAATGTGAAAGGGTGTGATTCCTCTTTTCTATAATGAATTTGTGATTCTCTTATCCTCGAATGCGGAAGAGGTGTGATTCCTCTTTTTTATTATGAATTTGTGATTCCTTATTCTCGAATCAAAAGAGGTGTGATTCCTCTATTTTATTATGAATTTGCAAGGGTGTGAATTCCTTATTTTTGAATATGAAAGGGGTGTGATTTCTCTATTTTATTATGAAATGTGATTTCCTTAATTTTGAATGCAAAAGGGATGTGATTCCTCTATTTTTATTATGAATTTGCAAAGGTACGATTCCCTTGTTTTTAATGTGAAAAGGGTGTGATTCCCCTATTTTATTATGAATTTGCAATTGCTAAATTTGTGACTAAGTTGAACAGTAATTTGAATTTGTAGGAACATTTATCCTTGAACATCTAAATACGTGATTAAGTTATACATTGAACAACCAAGTTCTAGTAGCTGTCCATCCGTTAGTTCACATGTAGCCCTGGAAGTTCATAAAGAGACAATTCCACCTCCTCCTTCAAATGTTGATTGTATTCTTGAGGTGGGATCTCTTGAATGCGATCCTAAAGAAAGAAAACCCATTTCTCAATATAGTGCTAATATTCAAGATGATGTGAAGAGACATTATATTCAGATGGGGCCTTGGCAACCGAAACTTCGTATGGGAACAAAATGCGTCAATTTAATACTGAGTGATCTAAACCTCCATATTTTGTCTGGTTTGAATATAGCATAAAAGATGATGTTGCATTTTGTTTGTGTTGTTATTTGTTCAAGAATGAATTTGAAAGTTGTGGTAATGTGGGAAAATCATTTATACAAGATGGTTTTAGGAGTTAGAACCATGGTCCGAAAAGACACAGATTGCATGTTGGTGAAGTAATAGTATTCATAATAAATGTTTCAATAGGATGCAAGATTTGGAGAATCAACGTCAATTGATTCAATCTTCTTTTCACAAGCGAAAAGTGATTATCGAATTTGCTTAAATGCCTCAATCGATGTGGTAAGGTTTCTCCTAAGAAACGGATTACTATTTCGTGGTTATGATGAGAGTGAAGATTCCGAATACAAAGACCTTTTTCTTGAACTTTTGGAATTTCATGGGGTTAACCATCCGGATGTAGGAAAGGTATATTACAACATGCTCCAAACAAATGATATGATGATTTGTTCGACAATTCAAAAGAAGTTGTGCATGCTTGTGCTAAAGAAACAATTAAAGCTATCATCAAAGATTTGGATGGTGATTATTTTGGAATACTAGTTAATGAATCGAAGGACGTCTCACATAAAGAGAGAATGACGCTAGTCTTACGATATCTTAACAAAAGTGGGAAGTTGATAGTGTGCTTTTTGGGCATTGTCCATGTGAGTGACACATCTGCAAGATCATTACAGAAAGCAATTTACTTTTTACTTTTGGATCACTCGCTATGTCTGCCGAGATTACGTGGACAAGGTTACGATGGAGCTAGTAATATGCAAGGAGAAAAAGATGACCTAAAGTTTTTGATTTTGCAAGATGCTCCATCTGCATATTGTATTCATTGTTTTGCTCATCAGTTGCAATTGACACTTGTGACTCTTTCTAAAAAGCACCTAGATGTGAAAATTTTCTTTTATATTGTCACTAATATATTGAATATTATTGGAACATATTTTAAATGCAGGGACTTACTTCGACAACACCAAGTAGAGAAGTTGGAAGAATTGCTTAAATCTGGAGAAATTCTTACTAGGCAAGGATTGAATCAAGAATGTGGCCTCCAACGATCGGGTGATACTTGTTGGGGATCTCATTTTAAGACTTTGGAAAATTTCATGATTATATTTTCTTCAATTGCTAATGTGCCTAAAGATATGAAGGAAGATTCTCCACATGATCTTGATAAACTTGCAACAGGAAATCTTTTAGATAAAATTCAAGAATTTAAATTTCTCCTTGCATATTACTAGCTCCATCGTAACCTTGTCCATGTAATCTCGATAGACATAGCGAGTGATCCAAAAGTAAATAGCAAATTGCTTTCTGTAATGATCTTGTAGATGTATCACTCACATGGACAATGACCAAAAAGCGCTCTATCAACTCCCCACTTTTGTTAACATATCGTAAGACTAGTGCCATTTACTCTTTGTGTGAGATGTCCTTCGATTCATCAACTAGTATTTCAAAATAATCACCATTCAAGTCTTTGATGATAGCTTAATTGTTTCTTTATCACAAGCATCCACAATCTCCTTTTGAATTGTCGAACAAATCGTCATATCATTTTTTAGAGCATGATGTAATATTATCTTTCCCACATTGGGATCGTTAACCCCATGAAATTCCAAAAGTTCAAGAAAAAGACCTTTATTAGGAATCTTCACTCTCATCATGACCACGAAATGGTAAACCATTTCTTAGGAGAAACCTTACCACATCGATTTAGGCATTTAAGCAAATTCGATGATCACTTTTTGCTTTCTCACTTTGCTTGTGAAAAGAAGATTGAATCGACTGACGTCGATTCTCTAAATCTTGCATCCTATTGAAACATTTACTATAAATACTATTTACTTCACCAACATGCAATCTAAGTATTTCCGGGCCATGGTTCCAACTCCTAAAACCATCTTGTATAAATGATTTTCTCGCATTATCACGACTTTCAAATTCATTCTTGATCAAATAACAACACAAACAAAATGCAGCAGCATCTTTTATGCTATATTCCAACCAGACATAATGTGGAGGTTTAAACCACTCAAGATTAAATTGACGCATTTTGTTCCCAAACTTAATTTTAGGATATTCACGAAGTTTCGCTTGTCAAGGCCCTATCTGAACATAATGTCTCCTCACATTATCTTGAATATTAGGACTATATTGAGAAATGAGCTTTCTTTATTTGGGATCGCGTTCAAGAGATCCCACCCCAAGAATACAATCAACATGTGAAGAGGAGGTGGAATTGTCTTTCTTTGAATTTCCGAAGCTACATGTGAACTAACGGATGGACGGCTACTAGAACTTGGTTGTCCAATGTATAACTTAGTCACGTATTTATCCATTTAGATGTTCAAGGATAAATGTTCCTACAAATTCAAATTACTATTCATCTTAGTCACAAATTTAGCAACTGCAAATTCATAATAAAATAGGGGAATCACACCCCTTTCACATTTAAAAACAAGGGAATCATATCTTTGCAAATTCATAATAAAATAGAGGAATCGCACCCCTTTTGCATTCAAAATTAAGGAAAATACATTTCATAATAAAATAGAGGAATCACACTCCTTTCATATTCAAAAATAAGGGATTCACACCTTTGCAAATTCATAATAAAATAGAGGCATCACACCTCTTTTGCATTCGAGAATAAGGAATCACAAATTCATGATAAAAGAAAAGGAATCACACCTCTTCCGCATTTGAGAACAAGAGAATCACAAATTCATAATAGAAAAAAGTAATCACACCCCTTTCACATTAAAAAATATGGGATTCACACCCTTGCAAATTCATAATAAAATAGAGGAATCACACTTCTTTCGCATTCGAGAATAAGAAATCACAAAGTCATAATAAAAAGGAGGAATCACACCTCTTCCGCATTCGAGAATCACAAATTCATAATTAAAAAGAGGAATCACACCCCTTTCACATTCAAAAATAAGGGAATCACACCCATATAAATTAATAATAAAATAGAGGAGCACATTCCTTTCAACTTAAATTTAAGTAAAATGAAACCTTACCAATGTCCAATTCATCCGCAAAATATGTGAGTCTGAGATAACCGTTTGATTAGCTCTTGATGATTCCCTATAAACTTAATTTTTTTATGAACTGTGTTTTGGCTGGGACTTTTAGTGCTTTCGAAATTCACTAATAAAAAAATAGAAAGGAAGCTGAATGCAACATCTGGGAATCGATCCCTCGACCCCACAGAATAAAACTGACGCTCCAACTAGTGAACCACTCAGTGATTTGTGATCATGGGTTCCTTTAGTTAATACTTAATATATTTTAAGAATTATACAAATAATATATCGAGTTTTGTCGGATGATTACGGGTTCACGTGACCCATTTTTTATACATAAATTCGCCCTTGGATCCCGCGGACTATCAGTATTGGGACAAAAAAAGGAGAGGAAGAAGATTTCAGTGAAATAAGGGAAGACTCGAAAGCGAAGAGGAGTAGTAGGTAGCGTTTTTTATGATTTTGGAGTTTTATTTGGATTTTGGGTTGTAGGCCTTGTGGCTCTATTTAGGAAAAAATGTTGATCCTTTCTATTTTAGTATCTAAATGTTGTCTTTCATATTGTTTACTATATCTACTGTTAAATTAAATGTTCTCTTTCGTATAGTTTATTCTATCTACTGTTAAATTAAATGTAGATAGAGGAAGACTCTTTATGCTCAATTTACCAGTTTTAAAAAAAATTCTTAAGATAGTTATTAATCATTTTTTTATAATCAATTTCTTTTAATAATTCTTTTTTAGTTAATAATAGATATAACCAATGCATTTAATTCATAGTACTCTAGGTATACCAAATTTCTTCTAATAATTTTTTTGTTTTATATAAAAAGTTTATTTTTTCTACAAATAGTATTTAATATTTTCCTTATAAAAAACTTATAATCTATTATTGCTAAAAAAAAATGAGGCCCCTCAAATTTGGGGGTCTATGATGATTGCCTTTTTCTATAAAAGGGATAGAGCCGTATCTTCATCCAAGGACTAAAAACAGTAAACCATGAAAACAGTTGCACTTCCACAGAAATATGAACTGTATTCTCTAAGAATCAAATCCTCAACCAAATTCAAACTGAGAGATGAAACAAGAATAAGCACTCAGCCTGCCGTTTGCCAGACTTCATCCCAAAGCTAGTGTTGCAGTCACAAGTAACCATTTATTGACTAAACTATTCAGAATCAGAAGTACTAGAGCCATCTTAGTTATGTTTTTTGCACTATCACGAAAAAACAACGAGGATCTTTTAATTGGTACTGGGGTTACACTGAACTTCATATCCTCTAATTTATATAAAGAAAAAAATTATCTTTCATTGTCTATCCTACAAAATGCAAAGGAATGCAATTACCTTAAGCAAAAAGCATATATAGAGAACATAAAACATGTAAGAATTTTTGTTTCAGAAGGGAACACAAATGGAGTACTAAATTAACCATGACAAAGGTGTTTTTTTTTTCATTTCCTATATATCTGATAACATTTCAAAGGTGATTTTTTTCCAGTCACAAAGTTCATTCAAGCCAACATCTGAAACTGTTGCTTTAGTCATTCCGATAAAGTATTTGGTTTTTGTGGGACATACAAAAGAAAACTGCTTGTTTGTACTTCATGAGAAACTTCCATAATTTCAGATTTTATGGCCACATCATGTTGTATCATCATCAGACGGAAATGAGGCAAATAACAACAGATTTGTGAATGAAACTGATATAAGCACCAGAAACTTACATAAAATTAGGCAAAGTACAAGGAGGAGGACACCAGCACATAGGTAGAGTATAAGCAGTTTGACCTGATCAGGATACACAGGAAAGAAGCAGACTGCTAACGTCAAAAATGGAAGAATGAGAGAAGTGTTTGGCACAGGGGCCTTTTTTTGACAAATGTCCAGGTGAAAAAGGCGTCATTATCAGAAAATACTTGATACTGCATCTACAGGTGAAGAAACATAACCTCAGAAACTGCAAGAAAACTATGTAAAATGCATTACTCTAGGGATACAGAACAAAAGCTCAAGTTATGTAAGTCAAGAACATTTAAAGAGGATAAGGATAACCTTTCTAAGAGAAAATGCACCAAATACACCATAAATCAGATGTCTAGCGTTTGGCGGAATGTAGACTTTGTTTTTTTCTTAGGGAAACAGAAATACGAAATTGACATTATCATACTTACAGAAAGACAATGCTGTATAAGTCAAACAATTGATGGAGGCCGTCAACACAGTAGCATATTTCTATTGAAGTGATCATTCTTATTTTCTGATTTACAAAAGGAGAAGATTTTACAAATAGAGTCAGGAAAATTACAGGTAAAAGGACAGAGAATAAGATGTCCTTGGTTCCTTTTGGTTATGATAATTCAATTTGTTTATACCCAGGAGAGAAAAGAAAGCTTAAAGTTAAATCAGTGAGATGATTAGCATGATTTATCAGATAAATTTGCAAAAAGATTTGACTTTTAATCTAGAAGTTGTAAGGTAAAAAGTAGTAGCTATCAAGAGTTATGATATATTTACTCATTCCATCAAAAGGAGGAAAATGACTTACCTCAATTATGGTGGATGAAATCATTTTCCTTTCAACTATCTTAATGTCTAACTTCATATTACTAGCTCAACAAATACTTAGCCATCATTATTAACCTTTATTACTCAAAAACTTAACTGAAACACTCCAATTTGCTAATTTTATTATTGATCTTTCATGCACGTTTTCTCTAGAGATGTTTTTTTCACTCACCAACCAAACACCAGAAAACATTTTTCATAGATAACATTTTCCCCGAAAATATTTTCCATGGAACATGATTTCCATCACGCCAAACACAATCTGAGATTATAAAGAAACTCACGGTAAATCTCTAAATGTTTTGGAAAAGTAGATTTATTCTTGCCAGTTTGCACAGTTTTTACAACACGATCACACCAGACTAAAAGGTGCTTCTTAAGCAAAATGTTGGCAATTTCTTCAGGTTCCAAACTTCTGTCGGACTTGAGTATGTCATTCAGTTCTGAATGATTTCTCATAAAACTAACAAAATCTTTTCCTCTGAAATACTGTACTTGTATTTCCCGTAGAGCAGCCCAACGAGACACAAAGTCCTTATGATCTCTGACTTTCTCAGAAAATAGCTGGAAGGCATCCTTTTTCGCAGCTTGCTTCTGAAATTCAAAAGAAAAAAGAGCATGGATATGAACATCACAAAATAAAACATATACAGTGTAATTCCACAAGTACGGGCTATGGAGGGTAGGATGTACGCAAACCTTACACGTACCTTAGAGAGGCTGTTTCCAAAAGACCATTGGGTCAAAAGGAAAGTATCAGCCAAAAAAACAATTAAATACTTCCTCTATCACATAGTCCATTCCAAAAAGTACGTCACCTATTTATAATCAGAAACAATTTAACTTTAAAATTACTGTTCTACCCGTAATAAAATTATTTATAACCACACCAATGGTCGAGGAGAAGTGTTAAGTAAATAGATTAGTTCTTCACGAAAACCACAATAACCAAAGATGCACCTTACGAGGCATGTATCCTCCAGAGGGTTCAATAGATGTTCAAAGCAGATTCTTTCTTTTTTCAAAATTAAATATAAGTATTATTTTTATTAGATATACACAGCAACTATGAAAAAAACAACAGCAATAACATACCCACTATAGTCCCACAAGTAGGGTCTGGAGAGGTAGAGCATACACATATATTATCCTACCTTGAGAAAATATAGAGACTGTTTTTGAAAGACAATCGACTCAAGGAAACAACTATAAAGAGAAACAAAGGTTTAAATTGGAGCCAATTATCTGATCAAACCACTAAAAAATACTTCCTCTGTTTCATTTTGTTTGACCTATTTTTCTTTTTAGTAGGTTTCAAAAAAAATGTCTTTTTAGTATGTTTCAGAAAGAATGTCTCTTTCTTTTTTTACAACTTTTCAATTTTAACTTTTCACGTGGCATGTTTAACACCACAAGATTAAAAAACATTTTTGTACATTTGACATTTAATTTTTAACCACAAGATTTAAAAGTATTTTCTACTTTCTTAAACTCCGTGTCAAGTCAAAATAGGCCAAACAAATTGAAATACAATTTTGCAGTCTCATCATAAGTGATAGCGGCTTGAACGATTTCTGCTTTAGCAACTGATCCTAATTCAATAATTTTAGGGTTAGTACCTTATGAGGAGCGTCAGTGATGGAATCTCCATTGCAACTGTTCGATGCCACACCTTGTAATCTTCCTACCTTATTCTTCTTCTTCTTCTTCTTCGTCTTCTCTGTTCTGCCTTGTTTCGACATCTCTGTATGTGTGTGTTTTCTCTCTCAACTCTCTGGTTCCTTGTATATGTACAGATTACCAAGGCTCTTGGGGCCTGCAAAATGAGGTTTCGGTAACATTTTCCCAAACTACTGCGTAGAAACTGAAGCAAGCTGCTGCTTATATTCGGCTCACTCAATGGAATAATGAAATCAATCGTAGGGCCTATCACTATTATTGACTCTTGTTGTGCACTTGTATAATACGCGGGAGCCGCACAAATACATTATTTTTCACAACACATATATTGTCGTCGTTGCTCGCTCGGTTTTGAATTTGAATTTGAAAAAGATCAAGAAATTATCTTTTTAGACAAAATTTATTCAAACAGCCAAAATTCTATCCAAAATTATTTCTCCATTTGTGTGGTCGAAAGGGTGCATTCCTTCGACTCACTGGTTTTGGACTTGCGGTAGACCCTCAGAACACAAGTGACCACTTGCGAACTGCAAATCTAACACAAGTGCCTACTAGTTTTTGACAGTCTCACTGGTTTGGACCTGCCGCAAGTCTAACGCAAGTTCCACGTTGCTTTCGAACCAGTGCAATTTTTCTGAACCTTTGCTTCTTTTTTGAAGTAGTGTCTGTTGGCTATAAATAGATGATTCTTCCTCATATATTAAGCACGTTTTGCAGTACATTTTACGTATGAAAAAATTTCTGATACTTCTACATTTCTTCTTCATAAAATCAAGTGTGATTTACTGTTGTTGAGTGGTTTGCTGTTCAATAAAGTTTGAGGCACCGCTATTCCATTGAAGTAAATCGTTCTATCTTGGGAGAATATATTCCATCAACCTCGGGTGCTTGAGGGGAATGATTTTCTTAAGGACACACTGTGTATTTAGTGGGCTCGATTTTCTCTCTTCTCTTTTTACTTTACTATTTTTTGAAATAGTTTGAGTTCTTGTTTCTGTTGATATATTTTAAATATAGATTTTACTATACAAATAACAATCTCAAGAAAATTAGTATATTTGTATTTAGTTTCTGGAGATTAAAACCTCATGGTTTTCTACTTCGTTTGAATCTTCATTCTGATTAGACAAATATAAAAACTTCATCAGAACTTAGAGTTCATTCAGTTAGTGATTCAAAGAATATAAAATTTCATCGTTAACTAGAAATAAGTTTGACTAAAGCTCGGTTCGTAGAAGATAAAAACCTCACCGAGTAAATAAGTTTGTGTATTCGGTTCGAAGAATATAAAAACTTCACTGAAAACTCTATTTGAATGGTTATTCCGATTTGAAGAATATAAAAACTTCATCGAGAATATTAAGTTCATTCAGTTAGCAATTCGAAGAATATCAAAACTTCATCGTTAACTAGAAACAGTGTGAATAAAGATACATTCTTTATTGTTAGTATTCTTGATACTAAATTATGTGTCCAAGTTTAACAAAAGAAATGACGAACGAAACAGAACACCAAAATAATTATATTGTGAATGGTGTTGCCCCATCGATAACAACCATTGCATCATCAAGTCGTACGACAGTTGCACCAGCAATGGCTACGACAGACAAACCAGAGAAATTTTCTAGTGTGAATCTCAAAGGTTGGCAACAAATGATTTTCTTTTGGCTGACCACACTCGGAGTGCAAATGTTCACAAGTAAAGATCCTTACGTCCCTGAAGAAGGAATGCTTGAAAACCCAAATTTTTAGTTTAATTTGGAAGATCTTGTGATTTATCTCAAGATAGAGGAGGACAATAAGTTGCGTAAGAAATCAACAATAATGGGAGCAAATATTTGTGATGAAGCACCAACAAATAACAATCTTGGAATTGTTAAGAAGAGAAAGACGTCGTCTGAACCAAAGGGCAAAACAAGAGAAAGACGTCGTGTGAACCAAAGGCAAATCCGCCTAAGAAAAAGCTCAAATGTACTTGCTATAATTGTAATAAAGTTGGCTACAAGTCTTCGGATTGTCAGGTTTCGAAGAAATGCAAGAAGAAAGGTCAAGGAAATATGTCTGAGACAAATGTTCAAGTGAAAAACTTGTGTGCCATGTTTTCTGAATGCAATTTTGTTGGCAACCCAAGAGAATGGTGGATAGATTCCGGTGCCTCCCGACATGTGTATGCTAACAAAGACATATTTGTATCTTATGCTCCCGCTAGACCCAATGAGACGGTCTTTATGGAAAATTTTGCTACAACAAAATTGAAGGAATAGGCAAGAAATGTCTGGAAATGACATCAGACAAGGTTGTGACTTTGAACAATGTCCTTCATGTTTCTGAATTGAGGAAGAACTTGGTCTCAACATCACTACTAACCAAGAATGGATTCACGTGTGTTTTTATTTTCGATAAGATTATAGTTAGTAAGAATGAAGTGTATGTAGGAAAATGTTACATATCTGAGGCTCTTTTCAAACTCAATGTAATAGCTATTGAGATGAATAAAAATTCAGCTTCTTACTTGCTTGAGTCTAATGTATATAACCTCATGATACGTGATTAACCCTTAGGATATCATTTAACATTTATTTCTCTTAGGCATGTAACAACCATCAACTCCTAACACACTAATTACAAACAAATATGATTTATTATCCTAGCCTTGATGGCTTATCAAAAGACTGACCCCCGACTTATTTAATTAAGCACATTAAATCAAACATCTTAGTCTAGAGTACTTTAGGAGTGCATATTCATCCACATGAGGTCTAAGCCTTACCTCAATATAAACAGTACCTCTTTACTAACCCTATCCCCCTTCGTCTATACTAAATCAGGGATTTTGCTATTACCTAGCAATCCTTACATTTAGTCGGCACTAGTTTTGAGACCTCACCCAAAATTTGATTATCCGAGGATTAACAACATTAGCATAAAACATAAACAAACCAAGTATGAAATCACCATCACTCATAACACTAATTTCCCACCCCCAATAATAAGGTTTCATACATTTTATTTATCCAAACACCGTGCCCAAAGGCCTAAGCATGCAATCTTCTGTTAATCTACATCATGTCATGATTTTTCTACCCAGGTCAAAACTACTCTGTTAAACCTCGCCTACCTGGATGCCAAACAGCTGCTACAAAAATCTGAACACAAACTTTGGCTCTATCAAGGAGAATCTTGGTATGAATTTAGCATAGAATCCATGGGTTTTACCCTATTCAAGTAGAAATCTCTCCTCTCCCTTACTCCCAGGTTATGAGGCACATTGTAAGTGTTTTTAGAGCCAGCCTCATTCTTTTTGCAATTGAAGATGGGAAAACAAAATTATAAAACCCATTCTAGGTTACTGGTCCCGTTGTCCCTCTATATCATGGTGAGGCAGAAACTCAAAAAATCTCTCAGTTTTGCCTTTTTCATAACATAACCTTTAACCATGATATCCTGAACTAACCCCTTTACGTCTGGTTCAATATCAGGAGTTCTACTCCTTCGAATTTACTTTTGAAAAGTCCTACAGATCCGTTATCATCTTAGTTAACATAAAAATAAGCTAAGCATTATTAAATTCACCCAATCCCTTCCCGAATTTTCCTAGACCACACCTTGCTCGGATTTTATCCAAGACTAGCCTAGCCTAAATTTTTAACTTCCAATTCTGGAGAAGTTCTAAGTCAAGGAAGAAATAGTACATGAATCCTCAAACAAGTGAGGGTACTTGTACTACATATCCTTCTCAATTTTCCAAGTGGCTTCTTCAACCGGCCAATGCTTCTATTACACCTTTACCGACCTAATCTCCTCATTTCTCAACTTGTGGACATCCCGATCAAGAATGGAAACTGGCTCCTCCTTATAAGTAAGATCCTTATCTAACAAAACTGAATTCCACTTGATGATGTAATCCCCATACCCATGGTATATCTTCAGCATGGATACATGGAATACAATATAGACTCCTGACAAGCTTGGCGGTAGTGCCAATAAGTATGCTACCAGCCCTACATCTTTGAGAACCTTGAACAAACCGATATACCAAGGGCTAAGCTTTACTTTCTTTCCAAAACTCATGACTCCTTTCATAGGTGACACCTTTAATAGGACCTGTTCACTAACCTGAGATGACATGTCCCTTACCTTGCGGTCTGCATACTCCTTTTGCCTAATCTGAGGTTTGGATATATATCACTTTTTCCTGAGATTCCTTTACCAAATCGGTGCCCAAAGGCTTCACATCCCCAGACTCAAACCATCCTATGGGCTATCTATATATCTTTCTATAGAGTGCCTCAAACGGAACCATGTCAATACTGGAGTGATAACTGTTATTGTATGAGAATTCACACAACGACAAATATTGATCCTAATGGCCAGCAAAGTCAATCACATATGCCCTCAACATGTCCTCAAGCACCTAAATCATCCTCTCTGACTATCCATCAGTTTGAGGATAAAAGGTTGTGCTAAAAGTGAGTTCGGTACCTAACTCTTCATGCAATCTACCCCTGAATTAAGAAGTAAACTACGTAACTTTGTCTAAAATGATAGAAAGTGGCACCCCATGTAACCTCACAATCTCCTTGACATAGATCTTGGCCATCTGCTTAGAGCTGTAATCCACTCTAATTAAAACAAAATAGGCTAATATAGTCAGCCTATCCCCTATAACCCAGATTGAGTCATACTTTCTCAATGTCTTAGGAAGACCTACCGCAAAGTCCTAAACTTAGTTTAGTTATAAAGATGGTATCAGAGCCCTAGGTTTGTTGATCTTGTCATACCAAAATGGGTCGAGTAGAGTCTTATAGAATGGTACAAAGACGTCTATACTTTTCTTCGAGAGGCTATAGGACTTTAGAAAACTATCCCTTCTTCCTTCCTTCGTGCTATAACTTGATTCCAATTGGTATCTAGCAATCCAAATTAGTATCTGACTCTTTTCATTTTTTTGTTTGTAGATAGTGAATATGAGGCAAAATAGAGTGATGACAACAACTCCATCTACGAGATCGACTGTTCGAGGGTGAGGTAAGGGTAGGGGAAGAGGAAGAGCAACACTCGCCAGGGGTGGAGCTCAGGAAGAAGATGACCAAGACTGTGAGAGGCCATCATCACCTCCCCCACCCCTATATTATGTTGAGGAGGCTGAGGCAGTGGATGTGGGTGGTGCAGAACCAGATGTGGTGGCACTGGTTTGAGGTACAGTCCTTTCTCCGATGTCTTCTGAGGATATTCAGCAGGTTCTTGCATTTCTAAGTGGGTTGGCTAGTACTGGAGCAACTCCCACTATGCCGGCTACTCAGGTTCTGGCTGCCTATCATGCTGCACTTTAGCTACCAAGATGGATGAGGCTTTAGGTACATATGCATTCTTCCATCTACTGTTAGTCCCTGTCATGTCCAGAACCGAGCATGAGTTATTGACTAAGTTCCTAAAGATGAAACCTCTGTCATTTCATGGCATATAGGATGAGGATGCTTTTGAGTTCATTTTGGATTGCTATGAGAGGCTGCACAAGTTGAAAATTGTACAACAATATGGATTTGAATTTTTGACTTTCTATCTGCAAGGGGATGCCATGTAGTGGTGGAGGGTCCATATGGAATGTCGACCGTCAGCCTTGCCTCTGATGACTTGAGCTCAGTTTCATGCCCTATTTTTAGAGAAGCACGTGCCCTGTACTCTTAGGGATTACAAGAAGGATGAATTTTTGGATCTTGAACAGGACAATATTTCTATTGTAGCCTATGAGGATAAGTTTCATGCTCTGTATCCCTATGTTACCCAGATGTTAGGCACTAAGAAAGAGAGTATTAGGTTATATGTTAAGGGTTTGAATACTAATCTTCAGGTTTTGTATGTTCACATGACTTTTGTAGGAAGAAGCTTTAATTATGTGACTAATTATGTGAAGAAGCTAAAGGGAGTTAAGCAGATTAGGCAGGATAAGGTATAAGCCAAGAAGTCCCAGAATGTGGGTAATTATAGTGGTTCTTATTCCAGAGGTCCCAGCCAGCAAGTTTATTTGGCTCGCCTTACTCAGTCAGCCTTTCTAGCCTCTACAATGGTCATTTAGGGGCTATTCAGCAATCTCTAGTTACTAAAGGCCAAAGGGCTTCCTATTCTTCAGCCAATACACTTTATTCTGAGTGAGGTTGTTACCATTATGGATCTGTGAGTCACTTTAAGAGAGAGTGCCTTTTACGATAGATAGGTAATTAGGTGCAACAACAGGCCAGGGTTGTGGTTCCAACAAGTGGAGGTGACAATGGTAAGGGTCATCCATAGGGTGGATAAGGTACTAATCAAGGAGGACATGGTGGAAACAAGGGTAACAATAATGCAGGGAAGGGTGGAGCGCAGTCTGCTAAAGAGGTCACTTGGGTTGATGATATAGCTCATTGTTATGCCTTTCCAGGCAGGTCAGAGGCTGAGGCGTCTGATGATGTGATAACAAGTACTATTCTCATCTGTAACTGGATGGCTTCTATTTTATTTAATCCAGTTTCCACTTACCCATACGTATATGTTAGATTTACCTTGGGTCTGGACTTGTTCTGTGATGTTCTTGATTCTTCTGTATATATTTCTACTCTGGTTGGAGAGTCTATTATAGTGACCCATGTGTATCTTTCATGTTCAATTTTATTTATGGGTTTCTGGACTTGGGTAGATTTGATCATCTTGGATATATCTGATTTTGATATTATTCTGGGTATGACTTGGTTGTCTTTGTATCATGATTTTGTGAATTGTAATACTAAGACAATGACTCTAGAGATGCCGGGTATGGATAGACTAGAGTGGGAAGAAATCATATCCTTTGTTCGGGCAAGAAAGCTAGTGGAGAAGGGGTGTTTAGCCTTCCTGGCTCATATTCAGAATGTTAGTGCTGAGTCCCCTTATATTGAGTTGGTCCTTGTGGTTTCTGAATTTCAGGAGGTATTTCCTATGGATTCCTTGTATGCCTCCGAATAGGGATATTGACTTTTGTATTAATTTAGAGATATGCACTCTCCCAATCTCTATTCCTCCTTATCGAAAGAATCCGATAGAGTTGAGGAAACTCAAAACTTAGTTACAGAGACTACTTAATAAGGGATTTATTCATCCCAATGCTTTACCTTGGGGGTGCTCCGGTCTTGTTTGTTAAGAAAAAAAATAGTAGCATAAGAATGTGCATAGATTAAAGGAAGTTGAACAAGGTAACCATCAGGAATAAGTATCCTTTGCCCCACATAGATGATCTTTTTGGCCAGTTGCAGGGTGCTTCAGTATTCTCCAAAATTGACTTGAGGTCAGGTTACCATCAGCTAAACATTTGGCTGGACAATATATTAAAGATGACTTTCAGGACTCGATATAGGCACTACAAGTTCCTGTGTAATTTCATTTGGGTTGACTAATGCCTCAGCAGCCTTCATGAGCTTGATGAATGGTATTTTCAAGTCATTCTTGGATTTCTTTGCAATAGTATTTATTAATGACATTTTGATTTACTCCAAGAGCAAGGAGGATCATGCATGTCATCTTCGCATTGTCTTGGGAATTTTGAAGGAGAAGAAGTTGTATGCAAAGTTCTCAAAATGCAAGTTCTAGTTATCTCCAATTACCTTCTTAGGGTATGTGGTCTCGAAAAAGGGGGTGATGGTAGATCCCCAAAAGATTGAGGTTGTTAAGAGTTGGGTTTGGCCTAGATCTTTGACTGAGGTTAGGAGCTTCACGGGTCTTTCAAGTTACTATCACAGATTTGTCAAGAATTTTACTTCTATTGGTACTCACTTGACAAGGCTGACTCAGAAGGAGGTGCCTTTTGTTTGGTCAGATAAATGTGAGGAGAGCTTCCAAAAGCTCAAAACATTTTTGACTACAACTCCTATCCTTTTATTGCCGGTTGAAGGTAAGGATTTTATTGTATTTTGTGATGCTTCACATTCAAATCTGCGAGTTGTGTTGATGTAGGAAAGGAATGTCATAGCTTATGCTTTTAGGCAATTGAAGCCTCACGAAAAGAACTACCCGAGTTATGATTTGGAGTTGGTAGCAATCATATTTTCACTTAAGATCTGGAGGCAGTATTTGTATGGTGTCAAGTGTGAGGTATTCACAGATTATCGTAGCCTACAACATGTGTTTACATAAAGGGACCTAAATCTGAGATAGAAGAGATGGATGGAGTTGTTGAAAGACTATGATGTGACAATCCAGTATCATCCGGGTAAGCCCAATGTGGTGGCAGATGCATTGAGCCAGAAAGTGGTAAGTATGAGCAGTTTGGCCTATTTGGATTGTCAAAGCAACCCTTGGCTAGAGAGATTCAAACTCTAGCATTCAAGTTCAAGCAGTTTGGTATTTCAAAAAGGGGTGGAGTGTTGGCTAGTATTGAGGTGAAGTCAACCTTTCTAGATGAGATTAAGGCCAAACTTTTTGAGGATGTGCAATTAAATAATTTCTGAAATAATGTAGGGTCTAGTGAGGCTTTAGACGCTACAATTGATGCATGTGGGGTGCTATGGTTTAGAGGATAATATGTGTTCCTCGGGTTGATGACTTGGTTCAGAATTTTCTAGCTGAAGCTCATGGTTCACGATATTCTATTCATCCAGGTGTAACCAAAATGTATCAGGACTTGAGGCAGCTTTATTGGTGGGCTGGGATAAAGAAGGATATTGTGGAATATGTGTCCAAGTGTCACAATTGTCAGTAGGTAAAAAACAAACATCAGAGGCCTGCGAGTTTGCTTCAAAGGATGCCCATTCCTAAGTGGAAGTAGGAAAGGATAGGTATGGACTTTGTGGTAGGTCTTCCTAAGACCTTGGGAAAGTATGACTCAATCTGGGTTATAGTGGATAGACTGAATAAATCATCCCATTTTATTCCAGTTAGAATGTATTATAGCTCTAAGAAGTTGGACAAGATCTATGTCAAGGAGATCGTGAGGTTACATGGGGTGCTCTTTCCATTATTTCAGACAGAGATATGCAATTTACTTCTAAATTCTGGGGCATTTTGCATGAAGAGTTGGGCACCCAACTCACTTTTAGCACAGTCTTTCATCCTTAGACTGATGGATAGTTGGAGAGGATGATTCACGTGCTTGAGGACATGTTGAGGGTTTGTGTGATTGACTTCGGTGGCTATTGGGATCAGTTCTTGCCGTTGTGTGAGTTCTCATACAACAACAATTATCACTCCAGTATTGACATGGATCCATTCGAGGGACTCTATGGGAGGGGATGTAGATCTCCCATAGGATAGTTTGAGGCTGGGGATGTGAAGCCTTTAGGCACTAATTTGGTAAAGGAAGCTCAGGAAAAAGTGAGATATATCTAAACAAAGTTATTGGCATCCCAGAGTAGGCAAAAAGAGTATGTAGACCGCAAGGTAAGGGACATGTGATTTCAAGTTGGTGAACAGGTCCTGTTAAAGGTGTCACCTATGAAAGGAGTCATGAGGTTTGGCAAGAAAGGGAATCTTAACCCTCAATATATCGGTCCGTTCAAGGTTCTCGAAGATGTGGAGCCAATAGCGTATAGATTGGCACTATTGCCAAGCTTGTCAGGAGTCCATCTGATATTCCATGTATCCATGCTGAAGAGATACCATAGGGATGGGGATTACATCATCAAGTGGGATTCAATTTTATTAGATAAGGATCTTACTTACGAGAAGGATCCAGTTGCCATTCTTGATTGAGATGTCTAAAAGTTGAGGACAAAGGAGATTAGGTTAGTAAAGACTCAATGGAAGCATCATCCAGTTGAGGAAGACACTTAGGAAACTGAGAAGGACATGTGGGACAAGTACCCTAACTTGTTTGAGGATTCAGGTACTGTTTCTTCCTTGACTTAACTAATTTTCTTGTTTGATAATTTGGGGATGAATGATGGATAAATTAGTATCTATCTTAATGACCTTTCCCATTGTTATGGTTGAGCTAGTCGTGCAAGAATCAGGGTTAGAACTAATCCATAATTAGAAGTTGAAAATTTTAGGCTAGACTAGTCTTGGATGAAATCTGAGCAAGATGTGGTCTAGGAAACTTCGGGAAGGGATCAGGTAAATTTAGTAATTCTTAGCTTGTTTTTATATTAGCTAAGATAAAAAGGGATCCGTAGAACTTTTCAGAAGTGAATTCGGGAGAGTAGAACTCTTGATATCGAACCTGATATAAAGGGGTTAGTCTGGGATGTCATGGTTTGAGGGTGTATTATGAAAAATTCAAAACTGGGAGATTTTTTGAGTTCCTGACTTGCCACACCTACTACAGCGGTTGGTAGGCTGTGACGGCGACACTTCTATAGCATAGAAATTCCCATTATAGCTGAAGTCAGAGTTGGTCAACTCTGCTATAGTAGGAGGCTTCCGCTACGACGGTACCACTATAGCGGCATTGGGTCGCTATAGTAGGGTTAATCATTGTTAATGTAGAAACTTCCCCAAATTTTTTCATTATTTCACAAAAACATTTTCGGGAAGGCTGTGGCGATTTGGGGTGAACTCTACTAATTTTTCACCAAATTTCTTTGTTAAGGTAAGTCTTTTATCCCCATATACTCGTGCTTTGATTCATATGTCATAGAATTGCTAGTTACAGGCCTTGGGGAGGGTTTAGCTTGATCTAAGCTATAAAATCTGGTATAAAAGGGATAATGAGGTGAAACCTTTGGGGTTTGATTTAAAGTTAATCATTTATGATTGTATGACCAGAATTTGCTAGAATAACCTTAAAGATGGTAGTTTTTAGGTGAATTATTGGTGGGAAAACCCTACAATGGGAGGAATGATCATGACACTTGGTCTGGGGGTTCAGGATTGGGCTTTAATCCATGATGGTTAGGTCATTATTTGATTTTGTATTATATTCCTATTTTTAGACCACAATCAAGCTGAAGCATCAAGAAAGGGGAAAGCTCAGGTTCGGTAGAGCATTTTAGGCTTGGATAGAGGTAGGTGATGGTTATTATAGTTGATGATCCTATCTGTATTATGTGTGCCTGTTAACTATTTTGTAGTATTACTCGCATAATATATGTTAAAGGATGATTGTTAACTGACTGTTTGATATCTAAGTGTTAATCACATGCAATGAGTCTATCCAACAACTTGTTGGTCTTTACAAGTGTTAATTTGTTATCATTGTGGTTGTGATTGTATTGATATCTGGAATTATTGTGGAATGTAGCTGTAATGACTGGGTCCATCATTATGGCTAAACTTTTTATGCCAAATTTTGGGTCAGAAAACTTCTGGGTTTAGGATTTGGAAATTCTGGGCTAGGCTAGGCTCAGATGGTTTCCGAGCAAGGGATGGTCTAGGAAAATCCGGGTGAGGATTGGATAATGTGTCTTGATGTGAGCTAGTTTTTCCATTAGCTAAGACATAGAAGAGTCTGGGGGATATTTTGGAAGTGAATTCGAGTAAGTAGAACTCCTGGTATCGAGGTTGACATGAAGGGGTTATTCCAGAACTTCGGAATTTAAGGTGTGTTGTAAAATGGAAACTTTTTAGGATATTATGAGTTTCTGCCCATGATGAGTGTTGTCACTGTGCCTTATCTATGACCATTATAGCGGTAATATGTCTATTATAGGGAAGTCAACTTTGGTCAGCACTACTACAATGATCGATTCTGCTATAGCGACGGTGCTATAGCGGTGTACGGACTACTACATCAGACTGAGTCAGGACTTAATGCAGAAACTTCCCCAAAACGTGCAGTTTTCATCAAGAACATTTTAGAGAAGGGAACGGGCGATTTTGGGTGAACCTTACTCATTTTTCATCCCAAAGATAAGGTTTCTACTCCCCTAACTTTGTACTATCTTTTCTACGTTGTAAAATTGCTAGTTGTTAACTTGGGAAAAGGTTTGGATTGACCTAGGAATGGTAGAATCTGGGGAGAAAGGGGATTCTAGGGCATAGAAGTTCTTGGGTCTTGATTATTCTTGTTGGGTTATGATCAATTAACCATAATTCTCTAAATGTACCCGTAAAAAAATGGTAGACTTAGGTGAATTAATGGTGGGAAAGCCGGGGAATGGATGGAATGATCATACTTTGTCCTGGGGATTGGGGTTTTGCATAATTTGGGTAATTAGTAGGCCATGTGGACTAATTTTTGTGTCTTGTAATTATTTTTAGACCCAGAACAAGCACAGGCTTTGGTACACAGGAAGCCTCTGGTCTAGTAGAGCTTTTGTGTAATTCGAGGTAGGTGATGGTTATTGTTTCCTAATATGCAATATGTGTTCATGTACTATTGCTTATTATTGTATGAGTTTGCATTCTTAGTGAAGGTGATTATGAATTTCTACTTATCCGGTTATCAGTCTTGTGAAATAAACTTGTGTTGTTGCTTGTTGGTTTACAAGTATGTTTTGTTTATGGTTTGTTGATTGATTGGATTTGTGTGACATTCGGTTGGCTCGGGCACCACGCCTGGTACATGATACTTATCGGTTGGCTCAGGTACCACACCTGGTATAAGATATTTATTGGTTGTCTCAGGTACCACGCATAGTATGAGATACTTATAGGTTGGCTCGAGTACCACACTTGGTACGGGATTCATAATGGTTGGCTCGGGTACTACGCTTGATACAAGTTTGCTTTACTTGCATTGATTGTATTCTTTCGATGGTTCAATGAGTGGACCAGGTTGTATTCTTGATTTGTGATTTCTGCATATGGTCCATGAGAGGCCGGGTGATTATATTTAAAGATGACGTTGGTCTTAGTGTAGACCGAGAATGCATGTTGAAAACATAGTGGTGTCCTAGGGATCCTTGGTGGGTCTAAGTTGTGTGGAAAGGACATATGTTTGTTGTCACTGGTTTGTCATTGGCTGTTAATTAGTTACACATGGTCGGTAAGTTAAGGAAGAGACTTGTAGTCAAGTTATACTGTTGGCTTGTTTACATGTTCACTTGGCCTTACTCAGCTTTAGTTTATTGTTTATATCTTCTTTATTGGAGCTGACTGATGATCCTACAGTACACGGTGGTTGTGTACTAATTCTGTACTTGCTTTTCTTTTTATGAGTACAGGACATCTTCTGACGACTGACACGTGACTTCACTTGTAGATTCGGTGAATTCAGGATTCAAGGGTGAGCTGTTCTTCCAGGCTACTTTGTAATTGTCAATGACTATGTTATAACCTACTTGTTTTGGGCTTAAACTCTTCTTTTTGCTTTTGGGGTTGCATCCCCGCATTCTAGATGATTTGGTAGAATGTTATGGTATGGTGACTTTCAGATTCTAGGGAGGTTTTCCGCAGATTCTTATTTTATTAGTGTGAGATTGTGAATGTTAGTTTCTTTTATGCAAACTAGTTTTGAGCTGCTAAAATGGTTAAGTTTTGGGTCGATATCATTTGTTCATCCGAGGGTCTTGGGTGGGTGACACTCATGGTGGGTTGGGTCGTGACAAAGATGGTATCAAAGTCCTAGGTTCATTGATCTCGTCGTACCAAAATGAGTCTAGTAAAGTCTTGCAGAACGATACAAAGATGTTTGTACTTTTCTTCGCGAGGCTATAGGACTTTAGGAAAACTATCCCTTTTCCTTCGTTCATGCTATTACTTTATTCTAGTTAGTATCTGGTGATACAAATTGATATCTAACTCCTTTCACTCTTTGTCTGCAGATGTCAATACGAGAAACAACAGAGCGAGACCAGTGGTCCCAACAGCTGGCCCAACTCTTAGAGGTAGAGGAAGCGGCAGGGGCAGGGGCCGAGGTAGAACAACACCTGCCAGGGGTGGAGGTCAAGCAGCTACAGGTGCACGAGAGGCTACCCCCCACCTCAATATCAGGTTGAAGCGGAAGTTGAGGTTATTGTTGAGGAGGTCGTAGAATAGGTAGAAGCAGAACTAGCTGGAGGTGCAGGCCTTCCCTCTATCACGCTCAAAGCATTTCAGCAGGTGTGGAGCTTTCTTAGTGGACTAGTTGGTGCGGGAGCCAACCCCACAGGTAATGCAAATCAGGTTCTGGGCACCCATCCAGTGGTTGCAGCGGCTCCTAGGATGGATGCAGTGTCGGGTAATGATGAGTTTTTTGTCCAATACTAGGGTCGGTCATGACAAGGAATGAGAACGAGATACTGACTAAATTTCTAAAGCTGAAACCCCCTACGTTTCAGGGTACTGAGAAGGAAGATGATTATGAATTTATCTTGGAGTCTTATGAGGGGATGCACAAGCTGGACATTGTGCAACAACATGGGTTGATTTTGTCACTTTTCAGCTACAGGGTGATGCTAGGTAATAGTGGAGGTCTCATGTGGAATGTCGGCCATCGACTTTGCCTCCACTGACTTGGATGGAGTTTCATGCTCTTTTCTTAGAGAAGTATGTTCCCCGTACCCTGAGGGATAATAATAAGGACGAGTTTCTAGCTCTTGAGTAGGGTAACATGTCAGTTTCAGCCTATGAGGCCAAGTTTCATGCCTTATCTCATTTTGCTACTCAGTTGTTGGGCACTGAAGAGGAGAGGATTCAGTTGTTTGAGAAGGGTTTGAATACTAAATTTCAAGTGTTGACTGTGCGTATAACTTTGGCAGGGAAGAGCTTCAATGAGGTCACAAACTATGTAAAGAAGTTAGAAGGGGTTAGACAGGTTGGGCAGGCTAAAGTGTTAGCCAAGAAGTCCTGAAATGATGGAAATTTCAGTGGTTCGTACTCCAGGGTCCATATCCAGTAGGTGTACTTTACCCGTCCTATTCAGCCAGCTTTGCCAGCTGCCACAGGTGGTTGTCCTTGACCTAGTCAGCAGTTTTCAGCTCCTAGAGGGCAGAGAGCTTCTTACACATCTACCAGCAGGCCTATTCTTAATAGCGGGTGTTTCCATTACGGTGATTTTGGGTCACTTTAAGAGGGAGTGACCTCACATACAGATGGGTAATCAGACTCAGCAATAGTCTAAGGCTGTGGTTCCAGCAGGTAGAGGTGGCCATGCTAGAGGTTGTCCACAGAATGGGCGAGGTAACTTCCATGGAGATCGGGGAGATAGAGGAAATAGTGGCGCATCCAGCCAAGGAATTTGCTCGAATTGACCGAGCTCACTGTTATGACTTTCCAGGGAAGTCTGAGGCTGAGGCATCAGACGCAGTGATCACATGTACCATTCTTGTCTGTGATAGGATGGCTTCTATACTATTTGATCCAGGTTCTACTTACTCTTATGTGTCTGTGATTTTTTCCTTGGGTCTGGATTTGGTTTGTGATGTCCTTGATTTCCCTATCCATGTTTCTACCCCAGTTGGAGAGTCTGTGATAGTGACACATATTTATCGTACTTGTCCTGTGGTTTTCGTGGGGTTACAGACTTGGGTAGATTTGGTTATGCTGAACATGTTAGACTTTGATGTTATTTTGGGCATGCGCTGGTTGTATCCTTATCATGTAGTATTGAATTGTAATGCTAAGACTGCGGCTCTAGAAATTCCGGCTACAGATAGACTAGAGCGGGAAGGTGTGTTCAAGCCTAAGCCGGTTAGGATCATATCATTTATTCGGGCTAGGAAACTAGTGGGGAGAGGGTGTTTGGCCTTTATGGCTCATCTCTGGGATGATAGTGTGGAGTCCCCATCGATTGAGTTAGTTCCGGTTGTTTAAGAGTTCCAGGAGGTGTTTTCGGTGGATTTTACTGGTATGCCTCCGAATAGAGACATTGATTTTTGTATTGACTTGGAGCCGGGCACTCACCCAATTTCCATTCCTCTATATCGTATGGCTCTGGAAGAGTTGAGAGAACTTAAGACTCAGCTTCAGGAACTCTTAGATAAGGGTTTTATCCATCCCAGTGCTTCACCTTGGGGTGCTCCAGTCTTGTTTATGAAAAGGAAGGATGGTAGTATGCGGATGTGCATAGACTACATGTAGTTGAACAAGGTTACCATCCAGAACAAGTATCCTTATCCTATATAGATGATCTCTTTGACCAGTTACAGGGTGCATCTGTGTTTTCAAAAATTGACTTAAGGTCAGGGTACCACCAGTTAAAGATTAGACCTAAGGAAATCCCTATGACTGCTTTTCGGACTCGGTATAGGCATTGCGAGTTCCTAGTGATGTCGTTTAGGTTGACCAATGCACCGACAGCATTCATGAGTTTGATGAATAGGGTATTCAAAGATTATCTGGATTCATTCGTCATTGTGTTTATAGATGACATCTTAATCTACTCCAAGAGTAGGGAGGAGCATGCTGCACATCTTCGCATTGTGTTGGATATCTTGAGGCACCAGAAGCTCTATGCAAAGTTTTCCAAGTGTGAATTTTGATTGACTTCAGTCGCCTTCTTAGGGCATGTGGTGTCAGAAAAGAGGGTGATGGTGGATCCCCAGAACATTGAGGCAGTTAAGAGTTGGGTCAAGCCTAGCTCTGTGACAGAGGTGAGGAGTTTTGTGGAGCTTGCAGGGTACTACCATAGGTTTGTCGAGGATTTTGCATCCATCGCTACTCACTTGACAAGGTTGACTCAGAAAGAGGTACCGTTTGGGTGGTCCGACAAGTGTGAGGAGAGCTTCCAAAAGCTCAAGACACTTCTTACTACAACTCCCATTCTTTCATTGCCGATTGAAGGTAAGGATTTCATCGTATATTGTAATGCTTCACATTCAGGTTTGGGTGTTATGTTAATGCAGGATAGGAATGTCATAGCTTATGCTTCAATGCAACTGAAGCCTCATGAGAAAAATTATCAAACCCACGACTTGGAGTTGGCAGTGGTGGTCTTTGCACTCAAGATTTGGAGACACTATTTCTATGGTGTCAAGTGTGAAGTGTTCACCGATCATCGCAGTCTGCAGCACGTGTTTACTCAGAAGGACTTGAATTTGAGACAAAGGAGGTGGATGGAGTTGTTGAAGGATTATGATATGACCATACAGTACTATCCAGGTAAGGCTAATATGGTGGCAGACGCATTGAGCCGGAAGACCAACAACATGGGCAATTTGGCTTGTTTGGGGGTGTCCAAACGACCATTGACAAAGGAATTCAGGCTCTAGAATCTAAGTTCATGCAACTGGGCATCTCAGAACAGGGTGGAGTGTTAGCCAGTATTGAGGTCAAATTCACTTTCATCGAAGAAATAAAGGCCAAGCAGTTCCAGGATGCACAGTTGAGATAGCTTTGGAGCAAGGTAATATCCGGGGAGTCTAGGGATGCCGCGTTGGACTATGGCGGGGTTATGAATTTTCGAAGGAGGATCTGTGTTCCTTAGGTTGATGACATAATCCATAAGGTGTTGACAGAGGCTCATGGTTCGTGGTATTCGATTAATCCGGGCATAACCAAGATGTACAGGGATTTGAGGCAACTTTATTGGTGGCCTGGGATGAAAAGGGACATAGCTGATTTTGTATCCAAGTGCCAGAATTATAAACAAGTCAAGAATGAGCACCAAAGGCTTGCAGGACTACTCCAGAAAATGCCCATTCCTGAGTGGAAGTGGGAAAGGATAGCCATGGATCTCGTGGTGGGTCTTCCCAAGACTTTGGGAAACTATAACTCGATTTGGGTCATAGTGGGCTGGCTGACCAAGTAAGCTCATTTCATTTCGGTTAGGGTGAACTACAATTAGCAGCAGATGGCTAGGATCTATGTTAAGTAGATTGTGAGACTACATAGGGTACCATTGTCCATCATTTCAGATAGAGGTATGCAGTTTACCTCTAAGTTCTGGGGTAAGTTACTTGAAAAGTTGGGGATTCAACTCACGTTCAGCAGAACATTCCATCCTCAGACAGACGGTTAGTCAAAGTGGACAATCCAGGTATTAGAAGACATGCTGAGAGTATGTGTGATTGACTTTGGGGGTCATTGGGACTAGTTTCTACTGTTGTGTGAGTTCTCATACAACAATAGCTACCACTCCAGTATCGATATGGCACCATTTGAGGCCTTATATGGGAGGGGATGTAGATTACCCATACGGTGGTTTGAGGCAGGCGATGTGAAGCCTCTAGGCGTAGACTTGGTAAGGGAAGTGTAAGAAAAAGTAAGAGGCATTCAGACCAAGCTGCTAGCAGCCCAGAGCAGGCAGAAGAAGTACGCAGACTGCAAGGTTAGGGACATGGACTTTCAGGTTCGTGAACAAGTATTATTAAAAGTGTCACCAATGAAGGGGGTTATGTATTTTGGCAAGAAGGACAAGCTCAGCCCTCGGTATATCAGTCCATTCGAGGTTCTAGAAATTGTAGGGCTGGTGGCTTACAGGTTAGCACTGTCGCCCAGTTTATCAGGAGTTCATCCAGTTTTCTATGTATCAATGTTGAATTGGTACCATAGGGATAGGGAATACATTATTAAATAGGATGAGATATTACTAGAGAAGGATCTTCAGTACGAAGAGAAACTGGTTGTGATTCTTGATCGAGATGTCCGAAAGTTGAGGACAAAGGAGAATAAATATGTGAAAGTTCAATGGAAGAATTGTCCGATTAAGGAAACCACTTTGAAAACTGAGAGGGACATGCGGGATAAGTACCCTCACTTGTTTGAGGATTCGGGTACTATATTTTCCCCTATTTTATTTAATTTTTTTGGGTTTTGATCATTCGGGGATGAATGATGGTAAATTGGTATCTGTTGTAATGACTGGGTCCATTATTACAGGTAAACTTTTTGTGCTAAATTTTGGGTTAGAAAACTTCCAGGTTTGGGAATTGGAAATTCTGGGCTAGACTAGTCTCGAATATTTTCTGAGCAAGGGATGGTCTAGGGCAATCTGTGTGAGGATTGGGTAATGTGTCTTGATGTGAGCTAGTTTTTCCGTTAGCTAAGACATAGAGGAGTCCGGGGAACTTTTTGGAAGTGAATTCAGATTAGTAGAACTACCGATATCGAGGTTGACGTGAAGGGGTTATTTCAAAATGACAAGGATTTAAGGTGTGTTGTAAAATAGACACTTTTCTGGGATTTTTTGAGTTTCTGCCCGTGATTAGCATTGTCACTGTGCCATAGTGGCGATCACTATAGCGGTAATATGTCCTCTATAGCAGAAGTCAACTTTGGTCAGCACCACTACAATAGTCAGTTCTGCTAGAGCAATAGTGCTATAGTAGTGTACGGACTGCTACATCAGGCTGAGTCAAGATTTAATGCAGAAACTTCCCCAAAACATTCAGTTTTCATCAAGAACATTTTGGGAAAGGGAAAGGACCATTTTGGGTGAACCTTACTCACTTTTCACCATTTTTCGTCCTAAAGGTAAGGTTTGTATTCCCCAACTTCGTACTATCTTTCCTACATTGTAGAATTGCTAGTTATAGACTTGGGAAAAGGTTTGGATTGACCTAGGAATTGTAGAATCCAGGGAAAAGGGGGATTCTAGAGCATAGAAGTTCTTGGGTCTTGATTATTCTTGTTGGGTTATGATCAATTAGCCATAATTCTCTAAATGTACTCGTAAAAAATGGTAGACATAGGTGAATTAATGGTGGAAAAGGCCGAGAATGGGTGGAATGATCATAGTTTGGCCCAGGGATTGGGGTTTTGCATAATCTGGGTAATTAGTAGGCCATGTGGACTGATTTTTGTGTCTTGTAATTATTTTTAGACCCAGAACAAGCACAGGCTTCAGTACACAGGAAGGCTCTGGTCCAGTAGAGCTTTTATGTAATTCAAGGTAGGTGATGGTTATTGTTTCCTAATATGTAATATATGTTCATGTACTATCGCTTAGTATTGTGTAAATTTGCATGCTTAGAGAAGATGATTATGAATGTCTACTTATCCGATTATCAGTCTTGTAAAATTAAATTGTGTTGTTTCTTGTTAGTTTACAAGTATGTTTTGTTTATTTTTTGTTGATTGATTGGATTTGTATGATATTTGGTTGGCTCGGGTACCGTGCCTGGTACGATATACTTATTGGTTGGCTCAAGTACACGCCTAGTACAGGATATTTATTGGTCGGCTTGGGTACCACGCCTAGTATGTGATACTTATTGGTTGGCTTGGGTACCACACCTGGTACAAGATTAATAATGGTTGGCTCGGGTACCACGCCTGGTACGGGTTTGCTTTACTTGTATTGATTGTATTCTTTTGATGATTCCATGAGTGGACCGGGTTGTATTCTTGATTTGTGATTTCTGCATATGGTCCATGAGAGGCCGGGTGATTATATCTAAAGGTGAGGTTAGTCTTAGTGTAGAATGGGAATACATATTAAACATAGTGGTTTCTTAGGGATCCTTGGTGGGTCTGGGTTGTGTAGAAAGGACATATGTTTATTGTCACTGGTTTGTCATTGGCTATTAATTGGTTACACGTGGTCAGTAAGTTAAGAAAGAGACTTGTAGTCTAGTTATACTATTGGCTTGTTTACATGTTCACTTGGCCTAACTCAGCTTTAGTTTATTGTTCATATCTTGATTATTGGAGCTGGCCGATGATCCTACCTGTACATGGTGGTTGTGTACTGGTTGTTCGAGGTGAGGCCAATCGAGATACTCTTGATTTAGATAGTGTTCTGAGGTTTGATAGTTGTCTATGTTTTCTGAGAGTTGGTGATTTGATTCAGTTGATTCTCTGCAAGGAACGTTGTTCTAGATATTCCATCCATCCTGGCATATTCAAGATGTACAGAGATTTGAGACAGCTTTACTGGTGGAGTGGTATGAAGTGGGAGGTAGCGGAGTTTGTATCTCGGTGCTTTAACTGTCAGCAGGTGAAGTTAAAACACATGAGACATGGTGGCTTGATAAAATGACTTCCCATTCCTGAGTGTAAGTGGGAAGGGATTACTATGGACTTCATAGTTAGGTTGCCATGTGCTTCTTAGGGATTTGACTCCATTTGGGTGATTATTGATCGACTGACTAAGTCAGCGCACTTCTTGCCGATTCAGACTACTTACAGTGCAGAGAGGTTAGCTCAGATCTACCTTCATGAGATTGTTCGATTGCATGGGGTCCCAACTTCTATCATTTCAAACTGCAGCACTCAGTTCACATCTCAAATTTGGAGGGCTATTTAGCGAGATTTGGGTACAAAGGTTCAGCTTAGTACCGCATTCCACCCACAGATAGATGGACAGTCTGAGAGGACTATTCAGGTCCTGAAGGACATGCTTCAGGCCTGTGTTCTTGACTTTGGAGGTTCTTGGGATCAGTTTGTGCCTTTGGCCGAGTTTGCTTATAATAATAGTCTTCATTCGAGTATTAGCATGGCACCAATTGGTTGATTTGACGGGTTGGAGTCTAGGTCACAGAGTAGAAATTTTCTTCGTGATTCCTTAGACCGAGTACGAGTGATTCAGGACAGACTTCGGGCAGCTCAGAGCAAGCAGAAGAGCTACGCTGGTTGTAGACTTCATGCCTTAGAATTTAGTGTCAGTGACTTGGTGTTCCTCCGTGTATCACCCATGAAGGGCGTGATAAGATTTGGTAGGCGGGGCAAGCTTTGCCCCAGGTACATTGGGCCATTTGAGATTCTTCAGAGGGTTGGTAGTTTTGCTTACATGCTAGCTTTGCCTCTGATGTTATCAGCTATTCACCCAGTTTTCCATGTATCGATGTTGCGACATTATGTTCCAGATGAGACTCATTTGTTGCAGTGGTATACGGTTCAGTTGGATGAGAGTTTAGACTTTGTTGAGGATCTGGTAGCTATTTTTTCCAAAGACATCAGGAGATTGAGGTTCAGGGAGATTCCAGTTGTTAAGGTTCAGTGGTGGCACCATCTAGTTGAGGAGGCTACCTGGGAGACCGAGAGAGATATGCGGGCTCAATATTTGTAGATGTTTGAGCCTTCAGGTACTTCCTTTTCCTTGACTTTCAAGGACAAAAGTCCTTTTTAGTAGTGGATGGTGTAATGACCCTTCCGGTTATTCCTGCATTTATGCTTTTCTTGTACTGTTAGAGCTTGCCTGTAGCGGCTCCAAGTCATTTATGGCTTGCTGGGACTGGTGGTTCGGTGCCCTGCCCGCTATTTTGGTCTTTATGGCCGTTTCCCTGTTTTATAGCTAAGTCTTAAGAGTTGAGTTATCAAAATTGTGCGATAGTGATTTGCGATCGTATGACCTCAACTGACCTTGTGGGAAGGTCTATCCTGATTCGAGGTGTTGTAGTATTTTCGAGGATGGGGTGTCCCCGTTTGATGTAAGTTTTTATTCAAGTGAGTTTGTGTCGTCCATGGTCGTGCGGGGTTCGATGAGTTTTTGGTAACTTCTATTGGCCTTGTATGGCATGTATCTTGTTTTCTGGGCTATTTTATAGGTTTAGCGTAGCCCGGTGTATGGGGGAGGTTCTGTCGGAAATTTGAGAAGTTTCTAGTCTTACTCATGTGTTCTATTTCACATTCGAGGATGAATATCCCAAGGGGGGGAAGAATGTAACACCCCAGGTGTTCTAAGGTTGTCTTCCATCCCGTATCTAAGGCTTGCGAGCCTAAATTTGAGAATTTTATTAACATCACGCTTATTCGAAAATATTTGATTTAAAATTTGAATTTGGTAAAAAGATTTATTTTTCTAAAAATATTTTAATATTTATGAAAAAAATACTTTTGTTATGATATATTTGTGTATGTATTTATTTTATAAGAGTTTTATAAATTATTAATATTTTAACGGAGATAGTAAACTTAGTTATGTTGAAAATTACTATTACAATATAGTAGGTTTTATTTGAAATGATTTTCTATTAATTATAATATATTCAAAAGTTATATATATTTTACCACGAACCTATACAATACCCGTACATATAAATACAGAATCAAATATTATGGTGTTGACACCTCACCCCACGTGGGAGTGAGGTAGTACATCAACCCTTAGTAATTGCCAAGTGTTTTTTCATTCAATTAAATGATTTCAACCTAAAGGCATTTATTATCTCTTCTACAGTTGACAATATTTAAATTGCTGCCTATATACATATCACTTCTTTTAACATAATTTTCATTCATCAAATTTTGTGCACGTTAATTCTATACGCGCTAGTGAAGATTTTTGAGGGAAAATTATTTTGACGCAATAGTTGATCATCGAAAGAAAATCGATTATCTACGTTAAGTTATTCAAGCCCAAATTTGAGTTTGATTTCATTTCGGAGCTTCTCAAAGCGATTCGGGCTTGGACATCATCGTTCTAGCAGCTTGTCGTCGGACGACAGGTAGGTTACAATTTAACTCTTTTAGACTTCACATATATAAGATATAATTGTACTAATTAGCATCCTTGGGTTGAGTTTATTAGCTTGGTACCCCAGACCTTGTTCGTTTCTCCACGTTCATCTTATTTTTGCTCCGTTGACTGTAATATTCGTGGTAGTTGATAGTATCACCCTTGCAGTCTTGTGTGTCCTTGTTCTTGACTCTGGACCATAAATGGTGGGTTATTTGGGAATGTGCGTGAGTCCCAAACATCGATACTGTTATTATAGAGCTGGTTATGTTTACTATAAAGCGATTGGAGCCTGTGCATGGCTTATAGGTTGATTACGAGCTGTTGAGCTACTGCTTGTGTTTGAGCATGCCATTATCATGCATATAAAGAGGTCTTTCACATGTTTTACACTAATTCTTGGCTTTAGGCCTACTATTGTTGGTTTTTGTCACGACCCAGACCGCCGTGAGTGGCACTCACCCAATCCCCGGGTGAGAGAACCATCACTGCCCCGAACTTAACCGTTCTAACAGCTCAAAATCAAGTGCGGAAAGTAAATAAGCATTCAATAATTTAGGAAAAATACTTCATTAACATTCACCTGCGGAAATTATCCCCTAGAACCTGAAAGTCGCAGTACCAAATAATCTACCAATGTCTAGAGTACGGGGATGCAACCCCAAAACATGAAGGAAATAGTTTAAGCCTTAAACAAATGTGCTACAACTCTAAATATAGATCCAAGGCAGCTTGATCGAAAAACTCACCCTTGAAGTCTGGAACGCTGGTACTATAGATGAGGTCGCGTCTCAGCCGCTGGAAGATTTCCTGTACTCACAAGAAAGATAAGCAAGTGCAGTATCAGTACACCACCACTGTGTACTGGTAGGATCATCAGTCAATTTCCAAATAAACAGTGTATAAGCAGTAAACAATATAAAGTAAAATGTATGGAAGACATGCAACAATACTAACAGGCTTCCTTAGACTACAAGTCTCTGCCTAACTTGTTCCCGCATGAAATCCACCCCAAATAACCATAAGCAACAGTCAGATACACATAACCATCCTCTCTGCCTAGCCCAGACCCACCCTGGGATCGCCTCTAGAAAACACCTAAGTGTTAACAGATAACCCGGCCTAAACTAAGAACAATTTGATAGACATAATAGAATTCCCGGTCACTCAAGGACCACCAGTCAATATCACAATTCAACAAACAACCCGATTCACTCACGGAACCAATATCAGTCAATGCAATGAAATCAATAACAATGCAATGATACAGAAAATAAACCTGTACTAGGCGTGGTACCCGAGCCAACCGTTAGTAATTCATACCAGGCGTGGTACCTGTGCCAACCGTTTGTTATACCCATACCTGGCATAGTACCCGTGTCAACCGTTAGTATACCTGTACTAGGCATGATACCCGTGCCAACCAAATATCATTAATCCACAGTCAATATATGAACACACAACCTGTAAACCAACCAGTACACACTGTTTAACTCACAGACTGTAATGCAGGACCCTTAGACATTCTACACAATCTCCTAAGTAATGCAATTCATACAACCACTTAGATAAGAGTACAAGCACATACAATAATAATAACAGAAATCGTAAGCCATCACCTACCTCGAATGATCCAAGCTCTATTCAACCCGAGCTTTCTCGTGTTCCGGATTCCTTTCTCGTTCTTGGTCTAAAATAACGTACAAGTACATGAAATTAACAAACAAGGCCTGCACATTACTAGGATTACAGCAAATCCCAAAACCCCAGGCCACCCATGATCATCCCACCCTTTTCCCGGGCTTTCCATCGTTAATTTCCCTAGTTCTATCATTTTTTACGGATAAAAATAGGGAATTTAACAACCTATGATCATAATATCTTACTTTTAACAACACCCAAGAACATTTAAGTCTAGAACCCCCCTTCTTCCCCAGATTCTACCATTCCTAGGTTATTCCAACCTTCCCCCAAGTTCCCTCCTAGCAATTCTACCGCATAGGAAAAGTATTACGAAGACTGGGGAGTAGAAACCTTACCTTAGGGAAGAAAAAAATGGAGGAAAAATGCCTGGAATCGCCTTGCCTTTCTCCCAAAATGAAATTGTGAAAATTGAATGTTTTGGGGAATGTTTCAGCTTTAATTCCCGTCAAGCCCGCTATAGCGGTTTGCTCTGCTATAGTGGTTCTACTGTAGAGGAGTCGCCCGCTATGGCGGAGGCTGACCAACATTGACCTCCGCTGTAGCAGTAATTTTTCCACTACGGTGGAGGCTGCTACGGCGAAGTGTCAACCACTATAGTGGTTGACAAGGGACATAAAGTTATAAAACCTCTCAGTCTGAGGATGGAAGGCTGTCCTAAAAGTGAGTTGTGTACCCAACTCTTCATGTAGCTTGCCCAGAACTTGGAAGTAAACTGCGTACCCCTGTCTGAAATGATGGACAGTGGCACCCCATGCAATCTCATAATCTCCTTCACGTAGATCTTAGCCAATTGCTGCGAATTGTAAGCTACCCTGAATGGAATGAAATGAGAAGACTTGCTCAGCCTGTCAACAATGACCCAAATTGAGTCATACTTCCCCAGTGTCTTGGGAAGACCCACCACGAAATCCATGGCTATCCTTTCCCACTTCCACTCTGGAATAGGCATTCTCTGAAGTAGTCCTGCAGGTCTTTAATGTTCATACTTTACCTGCTGGAAGTTCTGACACTTGGACACAAAATCAACTATGTCCCCTTTCATCTCGGGCCACCAATAACGCTGCCTTAAGTTCCTGTACATTTTGGTCACACCTGGATTAATTGAGTACCGCTAACCATGGGCTTCCGCCAAGATTTTCTGAATTATATCATCAACCCGAGGAACACAAATCCTCTCTCTGAAATTTAGTACTCCACCAGAGTCTAACGTGACATCCCTAGATTCCTCGGATATTACCTCACCTCGAAGCTTACTCAGTTTCGGATCCTGAAACTATTTGGCCTTTATTTCCTCTATGAAAGTGGCTTTGATCTCAATACTGGCCAACAACCCACCCTGATCTGAAACACCCAAGTGCATGAACTTGGCCTCCAAACCCAAATTTCCTTAGCTAGTGGTCGTTTGGACACCCCCAAATAATCCAAGCTACCCATGCTAACTATTTTCCGGCTTAATGCATTTGCCACCACATTAGCCTTACCCGGATGGTATTGAATAGTCACATCATAGTCCTTCAATAACTCCATCCACCTCCTCTTCCTCAAATTCAAATCCTTCTGAGTGAACACATACTACATACTGCGATGATCAGTGAACAGTTCACACCTGACACCATAAAGATAGTGTCTCTAAATCTTTAGTGCAAAAACCACCGCTACCAACTCTAAGTCGTGAGTCGGGTAATTCCTCTCATGCACCTTCAACTGCCTGGATGCATAGGCTATCACATTCTTATCCTGCATTAACACAACACCCAAACCAGAATGTGAAGCATTACAGTAAATATAAAGTCTTTACCTTCAACCGGCAAGGACAATATAGGAGCCGTAGTCAAAAGTGTCTTGAGCTTTTGAAAGCTCTCCTCACACTTGTTGGACCACACGAACGGTATATATTTATGTGTCAGCCTGGTCAGGTGAGTAGAAATCGAAGCAAAATTCTAAGCAAACCTCTGGTAGTACCCTGCGAGGCCAACAAAACTCCTCACCTCAGTCACAGAGCTAGGCCGGGCCTAACTCTTGACTGCATCAATTTTCTAGGGATCCACCATCACCCCCTGTTCTGACACTACATGCCCCAAAAATGCCACTGAAGTCAATCAAAACTCACACTTAGTAAACTTCGCATATAGCTTCTGGCGTCTCAAGATATCCAACACAATATAGAGATGACTAGCATGTTCCTTCCTACTCTTAGAGTAGATCAAAATATCATCGATAAATATAATCACAATCAGGAAGGAATCCAAATACGACTCGAATACCCCATTCATCAAACTCATGAATGCTGCCGGCATATTGGTCAAACCAAACGACATTACTAGAAACTCGTAATGCCCATACCGAGTCCAAAAAATAGTTTTTGGAAAGTCCTCAGGCCTAATCTTTAACTGATGGTACCCCGATCTCAAGTCAATTTTCGAAAATACCGATGCACCCTAAAGCTGGTCAAACAAATCATCTATACGGGGTAGGGGTACTTATTTCGGATGGTCACCTTGTTCAATTGCCTATTGTCTATGCACATCCGCATACTACCTTCCTTCTTCTTTACGAATAAAACCAGATCACCCCAAGGCGAAGCACTGGGATGTATAAATCCCTTATCTAGGAGTTCCTGCAGCTGAGTCTTAAGTTCCCTTAACTCTGCCGGAGCCATACGATATGGAGGAATGGAAATAGGACGAGTGCCTGGCTCCAAATCAATACAAAAATCTCTGTCCCTGTCCGAAGGGATACAAGGCAGGTACGCTGGAAATACCTCTAAAAATTCAGAAGCCATCAAAACTGACTCAATAGACGGGGACTCCACGCTATCATCACGGAGATGAGCCAAGAAGGCTAGACACCCCCTCCCCACTAGCTTCCTAGCCCGAACAAAGATATTATCTTAACTGACTTAGGCCTGTACACACCTTCCCACTCTAGTCTATCCTTACACGAAATTTCTAGAGCCGCAGTCTTGGTGTTACAATTCAACACAACATGATAAGGAGATAGCCAAGTCATACCCAAGATAATATCAAAATCATCCATATCCAGAATTACCAAGTCTACCCAAGTATGCAACCCTATAAACACCACAGAACAATCACGATAAACATGAGTCACAATTACAGACTCTCCAACCGGGGAAGAAACATGGATAGGGTAATCAAGGATATCACAAATTAGGTCCAGACCCAACGCAAAACTCACAGATATATAAGAATATGTAGAACCTGGTTCAAATAATACCGAAGCCATTTTATCGCAGACAAGAATGGTACCTGTGATCACCACATCTGAGGCTTCCACCTCGGTCCTCCCTGGAAAAGTATAACAATGAGCCTGATCATCAATCCGAGAAACTTTTTGAGCCAACTACGTTGCACCCCTGTCTGCGCCGCCGTTCCCCCTGTCTCCCCGGCCTCCCTGAAAATTACCTCGCCCACCCTGTGGACGACCCCTAGCATTACCGCCTCTGCCTGCCGGGACTACTGCTCTAAACGGCTGCTGACCCTGATTATCTGTCTGCCTATGTGGACACTCCCTCTTAAAGTGGCCCAGATCACCACAATAGAAGCAACCACGATCAATTGTAGGTCTTCTAGCTGATGTATAAGATGCTCCCTGGCCTCTAGGAGCTGAAGACTGAGCCCCCTGAAGACCACCTGTAGTAGCTGGCAAGGCTGGCTGAATAGGATGGGCTGAGTAAGCCTGTTGATTCTGGCCCCTGGAGTATGAACCACCATAGTTTCCCTCATTCCGGGGCTTTTTGGCTAAAACCTTAGCCTGCCCCGCTTGCCTAACTCCTTCTAACTTCTTCACATAATCCAACACATCATTAAAGCCCTTTTCTGAAGAAGTCATATGCACTGACAACACCTGCAGTTCAGTATTCAGACCCTTGACAAACAACCGGACCCGTTCCTCCTCGAACCCCAATATCTATGTAGCAAAATGAGACAAGGCATGGAACTTGTCCTCATAAGCTGAAACCGATATGCCACCCTGTTCTAAGTTCAAGAACTCATCTTTCTTCCGGTCCCTCAAAGTACGGGGTACGTACTTCTCCAAGAACAAGGCATAGAACTGCTCCCAAGTCAGTGGAGGTAGAACAGAAGACCGACACTTAACATGAGACCTCCACCACTGCTTGGCATCACACTGTACCTGAAAAGTGACAAATTCAACCCCATACCGATGTACAATACCCAACTTGTGCAACCTCTCATAGCAATCCAATATGAACTCATAAGCATCCTCCCTATTCGTACGCTGAAACGTAGGGAGTTTCAGCTTGAAAAACTTGGTCAGTATTTCATGCTTATTCCTTATCACTGGGTCTAGTATTGGCCTGAAGAAATCATTCATGCCCAAAGCTGCATCCATCCTAGGTGTTGTAGTAACCGCTAGCTGAGTATCCAAGGCCTGATTTGCATAAGCTGCGGGTATGGCTCCAGCACCAACCAACCCACTCAAAATGTTCCAAGTCTGCTGAAAGGCTTCCGGTGTCGTAGCAGGAAGGCCTGAACCCCCAATCGGTGCTGCCTTCGTCTGCTCCTCTTCATCCTCTACAACCACTTATTCTACATCCTCAACAACATGCTCTTTAGGTGGGGGAGGAGTTACCTCGCGCGCATCAGTAGTAGCTCAAGCCCCACCCCTGGCGAGTGTTACTCTACCTCGTCCTCTGCCCCTTCCCCTGCCTCTACCACAAACAGCCGAGCCAGCTGCTGGGACCGCTGCTCTAGCTCCGTTATTCCTTGTGTTAACCATCTGTGGACATAAGAGTGAATAAGGCTAGATACCAATTTGTATCACCAGATACCAATTGGAATCAAGTTATAGCACGAAGGAAAGAAAGAAGAGAGAGTTTTTCCTAAAGACCCATAGCCTCCCGAAGAAAAGTACGAACATCTCCGCACCATTCCGCAGGACTCTACTAGACCTGTTTGGTACGATGAGATCAACAAACCTAGGGCTTTGATATCATCTTTGTCATGACCCAGACCACTGTGAGTGACACTCACCTAACCCCCAGGTGAGAGAACCATCACTCCCCGAACGTAACCATTCTAATAGCTCAAAACCAAGTGGGGAAAGTAAACTAGCATTCAATAATTTAGGAAAAATACTTCATTAACATTCACCTGCGGAAATTATCCCCTAGAACTTGAAAGTCACAATACCAAACAATCTACCAATGTCTAGAGTATGGGGATGCAACCCCAAAATATGAAGGAAATAGTTTAAGCCTGAAACAAATGGGCTACAACTCTAAAGATAGATACAAGGCAGCTTGATCGAATAGCTAACCCTTGAAGTCTGGAACGCTGGTACTACAGATGAGGTCGCGTCTCAACCGCTGGAAGATTTCCTGTACTCACAAGAAAGACAAGCAAGTGCAGTATCAGTACACCACCACTGTGTACTGGTAGGATCATTAGTCAATTTCCAAATAAACAGTGTATAGGCAGTATAACAATATCAAGTAAAGTGTATGGAAGACATGCACCAATACTAACAGGCTCCCTTACACTATAAGTCTCTGCCTAACTTGTTCCCGTATGAAATCCACCTGTAGTAACCATAAGCAACAGTCAGATACATATAACCATCCTTTCTTCCTAGATCGGACCCATCCTGGGATCACCTCTAGACAACACCTAAGTGTTAACAGATAACCCAACCTAAACCAAGACCAATTCGACAGATATAATAGAATTCTTGATCACTCAAGGACCACTAGTCAATATTATAATTCAACAAATATCCCAGTTCACTCACGGAACCAATATCAGTCAATGCAATGCAATCAATATCAATGCAATGATACAGAAAATAAACCCGTACTAGGCGTGGTACCCAAGCCAATCGTTAGTAATTCATACCAGGCGTGGTACCCGTGCCAATCATTTGTTATACTCGTACCATGTGTGGTACCCGTGCCAACCGTTAGTATACCTGTACCAGGCGTGGTACCCGTGCCAACTAAATGTCAATAATCCACAGTCAATATATGAACACACAACTTATAAACCAACAATTACACACCGTTCAACTTACAGACTGTAAAGCAGGACCCTTAGACATTCTACACAATCCCTCTAAGCAATGCAATTCATACAACCACTTAGATAAGAGTACAAGCACATACAATATTCACAGAAATTGTAAGCCATCACCTACCTCGAATGATCCAAGCTCTATTCAACCCGTGCTTTCCCGTGTTCCGGATTCCTTTCTCGTTCTTGGTCTAAAATAACATACAAGTACATGAAATTAACAAACAAGGCCTGCACATTACCCAGATTATAGTGAATCCCAACACCCCAGGCTACCCATGATCATCCCACCCTTTTCCTAGGCTTTCCACCGTTAATTTCCTTAGTTCTATCATTTTTTACGGATAAAAATAGGGAATTTAACAACCTGTGATCATAATATCTTACTTTTTACAACACCCAAGAACATTCAAGTCTAGAATCCCCCTTCTTTCCCAGATTTTACCATTCCTAGGTTATTCCAACCTTCACCCAAGTTCCCTCCTAGCAATTCTACCGCATAGGAAAAGTATTACGAAGACTGGAGGAGTAGAAACCTTACCTTAGGGAAAAAAACAATGGAAAAAAATGGAGGAAAAATGCCTGGAATCGCCTTTCCCTTCTCCCAAAACAAAATTGTGAAAATTGAATGTTTTGGGGAATATTTCAGCTTTAATTCTCATCGAGCCCGCTATAGCGGTCCGCTCCGCTATAGCGGTTCCGCTGTAGCGGTGTCACTTGCTATGGCGGAGGCTGACCAACGTTGACCTCCACTGTTGCAGTAATTTTTCTGCTACATAGGAGGCGGCTACAACAAAGTGTCAACCGCTATAGCAGTTGACACGAGATAGAAAGTTGTAAAACCTCCAAAATCAGTCCATTTTACAACACACTTATTTTCCTGATGTCCCGAAATAACCCATTCACGTTGACCTAGATTCCAAGAGTTCTACTTACCTGAATTCGATTTTGAAAAGTCCTCGGACTCCTCTATGTTTTAGCTATGAGGAAAACTATCTCAACATAAGACATCTGACCCCATCCTTACCCAGATGGCCCTAGACCATGCCTCGCTCCTAAACATGCCGAGACTAGCCTAGCCTAGAATTTCAAACCCCTAAATTTGGAGTTTTCTAACTCTAAAACTTGGCACGATTGGACTACCCATAATGACGAACCCGATCGTTACAGTTTTTTAAACATTGCATGGCCTCGAGGGCCCATTTTTGGGAAGAAATGGTTAGAAAGGGTTTGAAATTATTTCTATGGATATTTTTAGGGTAAAAGAGGTTAAAAAGATGATTTTATTACAGTTTTTCCTAATAATCCTAGAATCGGTCGGACCGAGCAATAGATTAGTTTTACTACTATTTTAGATCCGGTTATGTCTGGGCCACCCTTGTTTGGATTTTTGAGACTTGATTCACTGATTTAGACTCAGGTAGAACCCTGGGCGTGCATTTTCAAGGTCTGGTGACTTATTTGGATCCGGCTACACTCTAGACGGTTATATTGAGATTATGAGATTTAGTATGCATGAACCTTGTCGATCCAGACTAAGGGTTATGTGCTGCGAGTGACAGAGGAGGGGTGTACGATGGAGTTGAGGTACTCGGGGAATCCCTTCCATAGATCCTACCTCTATTGGGCCTTTTACGTACCGGATGGGGTAACATACAACACTACTATCACTTGGTTTCAGCATATCGTATCACAACATGCATATTGTGTTCGGATCCACCCTTGTTTGTTGTTTGCTCAGTGTACGCTCTGGTAGTATGGGATGCCGAAGGGTTTGTTTCCACTTGTATGTGTTCCTCGGGTGTATGGGCGCCCATGGGATTGTAGGTAGACTTTTATTTATTGTTATTCTATCGTGATACTGATCCTGATTATGGTTACATTCGATGACTGGAAACTGAGAGTTGTATTATGTTCATTTGGTTCACCTGACAGTTATACTCGGGTCATTGGCCGTTTATTTCTGGTTTAAGAGTGGTATTGCTAGTATGACTTAGTTGTTAGTCTTGTTTTGAGCATGTTATAATATTATGTGAGGTTACCGGTATACCACTTCCTTCTTCTTTAACTCTCTTTGTATACATTGTTATTGAATGGACCTGAGGTGCGTCTCTTTCCTTCCTTCACCTGTGTCTGTCAGACTTGTATTTCTATTAGTGTCACGACCTAACCCGCCGTGAGTGGCACCCACCCAAACCCCCAGGCAAGCGAACCATCATCAACCCAAAACTTAACCATTCTAACAGCTCAAAACCAATGTGTAAGTAAATAAACTAGCAATTCAATATCTAAAACACTAATATCATATAATCTGCGGAAAAATCCTTCCTAGAACCTGAAAGTCACCGTACCAAAACATACTACTAATCGTCTAGAATACGGGAATACAACCCCAAAAACAAGAGAGAGTTTAAGCCCAAAACAAGTGTGCTACAACTTAAAAGAAGACAACAAGGTAGCTCGACCGAAGTAGCTCACCCTTGAGATCTGGAAATGCTGGGACTACAGGTGAGGTCTGTCAGCCGCTGGAAGATTGCCTGTACTCACAAAAAGAAAATCAAGTGCAGAATCAGTACACAAACACCATTTACTAGTAGGATCATCTGCCAACTCCAATAAACAGAATATGAACAATAAACCAAAACATAGTAAGGTACAAAAATCATGTAGCAAGTCAACAATATAACCAGACTATGAGTCCCTCCCTTAGCTTACCAACCACATGTAACCCATTAATAATCAAGGATAATCAGTGGCAATAAACATATGTCTTATTCACATAACCCCAACCTACCAAGGGTCCCTAGGATACAACCTATGTATTCAACATGCAATTCCGGTATACACCAAGACCAACCTCACATTTAAATATAAACGCCCAGCCTCTCATGGACTATATGCAGAAATTACAATTTAAGAATACAACCCGGTCCACTCATGGAGCCATCAAAAAAATACAACAATACAAATAAAATAACTCGTACCAGGCGTGGTACCCGAGCTAACCATTATGAATTCCCATAGCAGGCGTGGTACCCGAGCCAACCATTAGTATTCTCGTACCAAGCGTGGTACCCGAGCCAACCATTAGTATTTCCATACCATGCGTGGTACCCGAGCCAACCGTTAGTATTCCCATACCAGGCGTGGTACCCGACCCAACCAAATTTCATACCAAGTCCAATCAATCACAACAATGAACGAACATACTTGTAAATCAACAAGCAACAAAAAGTTCATTTCACAAGACTGATAACCGGACAATTAGACATTCACAATTCAATCCCTAAGCATGCAACTCGTACAATACTAAATAATGGTACATGAACACATAATGCATATTGGAAATCAGTAACCATCACCTACCTCAAAGTACTCAAAGTTCTATTGAACCAGACCCTTCCCATTTTCCAAATGCTTTGCTTGTTCTCGATCTAGCAACAAACATACAAGAACTACAATCAACTTACTAGCCTAAAATACCCAGATTATGCAAAATCCCAATCCCCAGGCCAAACTATGATCATTCAACCCATTCCCAGGCTTTCCTACCATGGTCCACCTAAGCTTATCATTTTCATGAATACTTTGAGAGAATTATGGCTAAGTGATCATAACCCAACAATAATATACAAGACTCAAGAACTGTAAAACCCTAGAATCCTCTTTTCCCCCAGATTCTACCATTCCTAGGTCAATCCAAACCTTCCCCCAAGTCCATAACTAGCAATTCTACTCCATAGGAAAGATAGTACTAAGTTAGGGGAGTAGAATCCTTACTTTAGGACGAGAAATGGTGGAAAATGGAGTAAGTTTTCCCAAAATCGCTTTGCCCTTCTCCCAAAACGATCTTGATGAAAACTGAACATTTTGGGGAAGTCTTTTGCATAAATTCTGACTCATCCACTATAGCGGTCCACGCTCTACTATAGAAATACTGCCGTAGCGGAACCGTCCGCTATAGCGGTGCTGACCGACATTGACTTCTGCTATAGCGGTAATTATTCTGCTATAGTGGAGGTCGCTGTAGCGATGTGTCAACAACCATAGTGGTTGACACAGGACGAAAAGTCATAAAGTTCCCCAAAATTGCCCATTTTATAACACACTTAATTTTCTGACATTTCGGAATAACCCCTTCACGTCAACCTTCATACCGAGAGTTCTACTTACCCGAATTCAATTCTGGAAAGTCCCCCGGACTCCCTTATATATTAGCTAATAGGAAAACTAGATCAATACAAGAAACGTTACCCAATACTCACCCAGATTACCCTAGATCATATCTCACTCCAAAACTAGTCGAGACTAGCCTAGCCTAGAATTTTCAACTCCCAAACTCGAAAGTTTTCTAACTCGAAACTTGGCACAAAAGGTTTACCCATAACGATGAACCCGGTTGTTACAACAAATACCAATTTACCCATCGTTCATCCCCAAATGATCCAACCCAAAAATATGGAAATAAAAGGGGGAAAGTGTAGTATTTGAATCCTCAGACAAGTGAGGATACTTGTCCGCATGTCCTTCTTGGTTTCCCAAGTGGCTTCCTCAATCGTATAATGCTTACATTAAACTTTCACAGACTTTATCTCCTTTGTCCTCAACTTTTGAACATCTTGATCAAGAATCACAACTGGTTCCTCTTCATACCAAAGATCCTTGTCTAGTAATACTTCATCCCACTTGATAATGTAATATCCATCCCCATGGTACCGCTTCAACATGGAGACATAGAATACTAGATGGACACCGGATAAACTGGGTGGAAGTGCTAACTTGTAAGCCACTGGTCCTACCATTTCGAGAACCTCAAATAGACCAATAAACTGAGGGCTGAGCTTTCCCTTCTTACCAAAATGCGAAACCCCTTTTATCAGTGACACTTTCAATAGTACTTGCTCACCAACTTGGAAATCTATGTCTCTTACCTAGTGATCCGCGTATTCCTTCTGCCTGCTCTAGGCTGCTAGTAACTTGGCCTGAATGCCCCTTACTTTTTCCTGCGCTTCCCTTACCAAGTCCATACCCAGAGGCTTCACATCGGCTGCCATAAACCACCCTATAGGTGATCTACAACCCCTCCCGTATAGTGCCTCAAATTCCTGTCCATCTTGGTTACGCCCGCATGAATTGAATACCGCAAACCATGAGCCTCTGTCAATACCTTCTGAATTATGTGATCAACCTGAGGAACACAAATCCTTTCTCTGAAATTCAACACTCTGCCAGAGTCTAATGTGGCATCCCTGGACTCTATGGATATTACCTTGCCTTGAAGCTTGCTCAACTGTGCATCCTGAAATTGCTTAGTCTTTATCTTCTCCATGAATGTGGATTTGACCTCAACACTGGCCAACACTCCACCCTATTATGAGATGGCCAGTTGCACGAACTTTGATTCTATAGCCTGAATCTCCTTTGCCAATGGTTATTTGGACACCCCCAAATAAGCCAAACTGTCCATCCTGACTGTCTTTCGGCTCTATGCATCTGCCAACATATTAGCCTTCTCCAGATGATATTGGATGGTCACATAATAATCCTTCAACAACTCCATCCACCTTCTTTGTCTCAGATTCAAGTCCTTCTGAGTAAATACATGTTGCAGATTGCGATGATCAGTGAACACCTCACACTTGACAGCGTAAAGATAGTGTCTCCAAATTTTGAGTGTAAAAACCACCGCTGCTAACTCTAAGTTGTGAGTCAGATAGTTTTTCTTATGAACCTTCAACTACCTAGAAGCATATGCTATCACATTCCTATCGTGCATCAACATAACACCCAAACCCGAATGTGAAGCATCATAATATACAATGAAATCCTTACCTTCAACCGACAATGAAAGGATGAGAGCCGTTATAAGAAGTGCCTTGAGCTTTTGAAAGCTCTCCTCACACTTGTCGGACCACACAAATGGTACCTCTTTCTGAGTCAACCTTATCAAGTGAGTAGAGATGGATGTAAAATCCTTGACAAATCTACGGTAGTAACCTGCAAGCCCCACAAAACTCCTCACTTCAGTCAGAGAGCTCGATCGGACCCAACTCTTGACTGCCTCAATATTCTGGGGATCTACCATCACCCCCTTTTCTGATACTACATGCCCTAAGAAGGCAACTAAAATCAACCAAAATTCACACTTGGAAAACTTCGCATACAGTTTTTGGTGCTTCAAAATACCCAACACAATATGGAGATTATCAACATGCTCTTCCCTACTCTTAGAGTAGATCAAAATGTCATCTATAAACACAATGACGAACGAATCCAAATAAGACTTAAAAACCCCATTCATCAAACTCATGAATGTTGCTGGTGCATTTGTCAACCCAAATGACATCAGTAGAAACTCGTAATGCCCCTACCGAGTCCGAAAAGCAGTCTTAGGAATATTCTCGGGCCTAATATTTAACTGATGATACCTTGACATTAAGTCAATTTTTGAGAACACAGATGCACCCTGTAACTGGTCAAAAAGATCATCTATACGGGGTAAAGTGTACTTATTCCGAATGGTAACCTTATTCAACTGTCAGTAGTCTATACATATCCGCATACTACCATTCTTCTTTTTCACAAACAGTACTGGAGCATCCCAAGGCAAAGCACTAGGACGGATAAAATCCTTGTCTAAGAGTTCCTGAAGCTGAGTCTTAAGTTCCCTTAACTCTGCCAGAGCCATGCGATAAGGAGGAATGGAAATTGGGCGAGTGCCTAGCTCCAAGTCAATACAAAAATCAATGTCCCGGTCCAGAGGCATGACCGGCAAATCCGCCAAAAACACCTCCTGAAACTCTAAAACAACCATAACTGATTCAATAGATGGGAACTCCATACTATCATCCCAGAGATAATCCAAGAAGGCCAAACACCCTCTCCCCACTAGTTTTCTAGCCCGAACAAATAATATGATCTTAGCCGGCTTAGGCCTTTACACACCTTCCCACTATAGTCTATCCTTACCTGAAATTTCTAGAGCCACAGTCTTAGTGTTACAATTCAATACAACATGATACAGAGATAACCGTGTCATGCCTAAAATAACATCGAAGTCTACCATATTGAGAATTACCAAGTCTACCCAAATTTGCAACTCCACAAATATCACAGGACAAGTATGCTAAATGTGAGTCACAATCACGGACTCTCCAAACAGGGTGGAAACATGGATAGGGGAATTAAGGATATCACAAATAAAGTCCAGAGCCAAAGAAAAAATAACAAAAATATAAGAGTATGTAGAACTTAGGTCAAAAAGTACAGAAGCCATCCTATCATAGACCAGAATTGTACCTGTGGTCACTACTTCTGATGCCTCAGCCTCAAGCCTCTGTGGAAAATCATAATAGTGAGCTCGAACATCAATATGAGAAACTTCCTTGGATGGTTGTGTCGCACCCCTACCCATGCGGCTATTACCTCTGTCTCCCTGACCTCTCTAAAAGTTACCTCATCCACCTTGTGGATGACCTCTAGCATAGCCAACTCTACTTGCTGGAATGACAGCCTTAGACTGTTGCTGAGCCTGATTACCAGTCTGTCTATGAGGTCACTCCCTCTTAAAGTGGCCTAGATCACCATAATGGAAATAACCGCGATCAAGTATAGGCCTACTAGTAGATGTGTAAGAAGCTCCCTGACCTCTAGGAGCTGAAAATTGTTGATTACCGACTGAATGACCACCTGTAGCTGCTGGCAGAGCTGACTGAATAGGATGGGCATAGTATACCTGCTGATGATGACCCCTAGAGAATGAACCACTAAAATTCCCCCCATTTTGGGACTTCTTGGCTAACATTTTAGCCTGCCCGACCTGCTTAACCCCTTATAACTTCTTTACATAATCGGTGACCTTATTGAAGATTTTCCCTGCTGAAGTTATGTGCACAGACAACACTTGCAAATCAGTGTTTAGACCCTTCACAAACAACCTAACCCTCTCCTCTTCAGTACCCAACAACTGTGTAGCAAAATAAGACAAAGCATGAAACTTGGCCTCATAAGTTGAGACCAACATGCTACCATGTTTCAAAGCAGGAACTCATCCTTCTTGCGATCTCTCAAAGTACAAGGCACATACTTCTCTAAGAAGAGAGCATGAAACTTCTCCTAAGTTAGTGGAGGCAAGACAGATGACCGACATTCCACATGAGACCTCCACCACTGCTTAGCATTACCCTGTAGCTAAAAAGTGATGAACTCAACCCCATGCTATTGCACAATGCCCAGCTTGTGCAGCCTCTGATATTAGTCCAATATGAACTCAAAATCATCCTTCTTCTCAGTACCCTGAAACGTAGGAGGTTTCAGCTTAAGGAACTTGGTCAATATCTCGTGCTCATTCCCTGTCATAATTGGACCTAGCATTGGCCTAAAGAAGTCGTCTATGCCTGATGCTGCATCCATCCTAGGAATTGTAGTAACCGCTGGCTGAGCACCCGGAACCTGATCTCTCATACTCATAGGATTGGCTCCAGCACCAACCAGCCTACTCAAAAAGGACCACACCTGCTAAAACACCTCGGGCGAGATAGGGGGAAGGCTGGCACCTCCAGCCGGTGCCACCTCCACCTTCTTTACACCCTCCTCAACAACAACCTTGACTTCCTCTTCGACCCAATCTTGGGGTGGGGGAGGGGTCGCCTTACATGATCTTGAAGCTTCCTGAGCTCTACCCCTAGAAGGTGCTGCTCTACCTTGGCCCCTTCTCCTGCCCCTTCCTCTACCTCTGGCAGTCAATCCCACTGCTAGGATTATTGTCCTCGCTCCATTGTTCCTCATATTAACTATCTTCAGACAGAAGAGTGAAAGAGTTAGATACCATCTTGTATCACCAGATACCAATTAGAATCAAGTTATAGAACAAAGGAAGAAAAAAGAGATAGTTTTCCTAAGTCATATAGCCTCTCGAAGAAAAGTATAGACGTCTCTGTACCATTCAGCAAGACTCTACTAGACCCATTTTGGTATGACGAGATCAACGAACCTAGGGATCTGATACCATCTTTGTCACAACTCAACCCGCTATGAGTAGCACCCACCCAAACCCTCGGGCGAGTGAACCATCATTAACCTAGAACTTAACAATTCTAACAACTCAAAACCAGTGTGCAAATAAATAAACTAGAAATTCAATATCTCAAACACTAATATCATAAAATCTATGGAAAAATCCTCCGTCGAACCTAAAAGTCATCGTACCAAAACATACTACTAATCGTCTAGAATACGAGGATGCAACCCCAAAAATAAGAGAGAGTTTAAGCTCGAAACAAGTGGGCTACAACTTAAAAGAAGATAACAAGGTAGCCCGACCGAAGTAGATCACCCTTGAGATCTGGAAATGCTTGGACTACAGGTGAGATCGCGTGTCAACCACCGGAAGATTGCCTATACTCACAAAAAGAAAAGCAAATGTAGAATCAATGCACCAACACTGTGTACTGTAGGATCATCGGCCAACTCCAATAAATAGAATATGAACAATAAACCAAAACATAGTAAGGTACAAAAACACGTAGCAAGTTAACAATATAACCAGACTATAAGTCTCTCCCTTAGCTTACCAACCATATGTAACCCATTAACAATTAAAGACAATCAATGGAAATAAATATGTCTTATTCACATAACCCTGACCCACCAAGGATCCCTAGGACACCACCTATGTTTTCAACATGAAATCCCAGTCTACACTTGATGTGCCAGGATTTCACGACACTTTTGACGCTTAAAACTAAGGATTTTTGGGAGTTATTTAGTACATTCTGTTGGATTTGATGTCGTTTGTTACATGTACAGGAAAAAGTATTGAAAACATAAAAATGCCAAAGTGTTGCCAATTTCTGGGCAAAAGGTCATGCCCCATGGGCATCACACCCATGACGGCCCATGGGAGAAGGCGTCTGAGCAAAATAAAGCACCCATATGCACAAGGCATCCCTCACGCCCTACCTCAATGGATGTCAGTCTAGCCACGGGATGTCACATAGCCCGTCGGACTAGACCAGTGGAGCTGGAGCTGCCAAGGCTTAAGTGACGAGCTGCCATGATGCTCGTGAGAGACACGACGGGCCATTGCATAAGCCCATCAAAATGTGCTAGAGGAGATATGAGATTGAGTCAACCAACCGATGAGAGGGCCATGACGGGTTTCACAGCCATGGTGTCCTGTCACTTCAGCCCATGTAATCAAGGAAGGAAGCCTGGAACCAAGACCTGAAGAGACCCACGGGCACCCACAACGGCCGCCGCATCCACGATGGCCTGTGGGGCATCCCGTCGGCAGTGCCACATCAAACTTTCCTAGATTAGTTAGGATTTGGTTTCTTTTGTCTATAAATACTTCCCCTTAGGTTTTATTTTTGGGGGTTACTCATTATTTTTTGTACAATCACTACATTGTTACGTTTGTTTAACTTTATTACACAAGTTCTTGAGATTAAAGATTGTTCTTGATTCATTGAAGCTTTCTTAAGACTTTCTTCAAGATTTAGGATTTCTTTACTTCTCATTGTAAGTATCTACTGAAGATTGTTCCAACAACCATTAATTGTTTACTTATGAACATGAGTAGCTAAATCCACAACTAGGGTTATGGGAACCATGAAGGATTAAGGAAGTAGGCAAAGTACTTGGTAATTCTAGGGCGGTGTTTATGCATGTATTGTTCTTCCCTTCATTTTGATTGCTTTTTAATGGTGGCCAACGTTAGAACTTGCCTTATCCTTACTTACCGGACTAAGGAGGTAACAGATGGGAAAAGGATTGTTTAACAATGGATATTTGAGGCTATCAACCCTCATCTAATAGCTTAACCTTGTTGGGGAATAGCTAATCTGGGATCCAGGGTAAGGATTAGTAAATCATACACCCATGGACAGACTAAGGCATGTGGTCAAATTCATCTATCTATCGGACCAAGGATTTAGGTGAACCAAACTTAACGATTCTGTATGCTAAGAACCAATCTAGTTTACTAAGTACAAACGCCTTACTAAGTTATGATCTCATGGGGAACACTGCCCTAGTCACTTATCTTATTGATAACAACTGTTGAAACTAATAGCTATTACTTGTTACAAATCTAAGTCACTATTAATCTTGTTACTTAAAACCCCCCTTTCAAGGGAAATAAACAGCTAACAGTGCAAGTAAACAATAATCAACCATAGTCCTACCATATTCCCTGTGGGATCGACCCCAACCTTCGTTGGGTTCTATATTTGAACAACGACCGCTTACACTTCTAAAAGGAGGTGTAATTTGGGTGTATCAAATTTTGGCACCATTGCGTGGGAATACAGTTTAGGAATAAGTGAGATTGTGTTTATTTCACTATTAGTCCTTATTTCCTAATTTTACTTTTTCTGTTGTTTTTGTTTTGTGATGTAGGTTGCACACATGTGTATGCCCAGTACAAGGAGTCAAGGCAATCCCTTGATCCCGTATGATCCTGAACTCCCCAGAACTCTAAGAAACATGGCTAAAGAGGAAAAAGGCAGGGGAAGAAGCCCTTGCTAATGAAGATGCTACAATTGCAGCGAACCTCACAGCTTAAAATGCGGCAACTAAGTAAGCAAGGTAAGCATGACAACAAGCTGTCAGAGATGAGGCAGCAGCTAAAAGGAATTTTCCACAGAATAGGGCCGACAGATACAACAACCAAGGTATGCCCCTTGCTACTATGATTATGATGATGATGATGAGGTGGAGGAATTGGATATTACTGGACCCATAGTATTGCCACCACTAACTGAGGGAATGAAGTTTGACATCACCAGCACCATGATACAGTTGCTGAACCTGAAGGGACTATATGCTGGAAAGCCTACAAAATATGCAAATCTACATGAGAAAAATTTCACTCAAATTTGCAAAGTGTATAATCTACCAGGAGTGGGAAAAAATGCTATTAGACTAAGACTGTTTCCATTCTCATTGACTGACGAGGCAATTGTGTGGCTCTCATAATTTCCTGATAATTCCGTATACATATGGCACGAGTTGAAGACTCATTTTTTGGAGCAATTCTTTCCTCCATCAAGGATGTTGTAGCTGAAACAAGAGGTCTACAATTTCAACCAGCTACCTACAGAGGGATTATATGAGACTTGGTTGAGGTTCAATAAAAAGTTGAAACAAGTTCTGAGACACGAAATTCCTTCAAGGCATCTGATGGAGATCTTCTACAAAGCATTGAATGCCAACACAAAAGTAGTAGCCGACACTGTAACTGATGGATCATTCATGGAGAACTCATATATTATTGAAGCTTCTTAGATGCTTGGTAGGGTTACTAAGACCAACAGGGCATGGCATACTAGAAAGACTGAGAGTCCAGCAGGTACATATGCAGTTGGTAAGTCCATTGATTTTTAAGAATTATAGGAGCTCAAGCAAGAAGTTGCTGAGATGAAGATGAACATTGGGTTAATTGCAAAGAAAATCCTAGATGAGGGAGTGGAGAAGGTGAAAGCCATTGGCTCATAAGGGAAAGCACCAAGGCCAGATGATTACTCATATAATGAGGAGGTTAGTTATCTGAATGATCAAGAAGCGAGTTTCTGGGCCTCTGGACAAGGGAATCAAGGTCGGAACAGAGATAGAGATGACCACTACAATCGGTCTGGCTACAGAGATAAGAGAAGAGCTAGAGACATGGATGGTGAATATTATAAAAAGGATGGCTACAAGAATAATAGAAGTGGTCTGTATGTCCCTCCTGGAAATCATGAAGATAGACCTGAACAACCAACCATGAGGGAGTTACTTAACAAAGTATTTCAAAAGGTTGATTCTATGGATGCAAGCATGAATGAGATGCGAGCTGACATTACAGGTATGAGTCTGAAAGTGGAGGGTCATTTTGTCGCCATAAAATAGCTTGAGACCCAGATGCACCAAATATCTACTAGCATGAATCCGCGTCAAAAGGGTACTCTTCCAAGTGACACCATTCAAAATCTGAAGAATGATCGACAGGTTATGGCTGTGACTAACCAAAGCGGAAAACAAACTGTTGAACCTCCCATGCCTATAATTATTGATAAGTCGGCCGAGTCTGAAAAGGAGGATGCTGAGATTATGGCCGAGTCTGAGGAAAAGGATAGCGGTGAAAGGCCAAGTGAAAGGAATTTTTTTGAGTCTAAAGCGGAGAATAAAGAGGTTGCACCAGTCTTGAAACCGATGCCATTTCCTCCTCCACCTTACCCACAGAGATTGAAAAAAAGGTTGAGGACGACAAATTTCACAAGTTCATCTTCATGCTGAAACAACTTTCAGTCAACATTCCTTTAGTTGAAGCATTGGAGAAGATGCCTGGATATGCTAAATTCATGAAGGATTTGGTAACTAGGAAGAGAACGGTGAGTTTTGAGCCAGCTGACAATCTTCATCTTTGTAGTGCAATAGCCTCCCATTTTTTAGTGCAGAAAAAGGAAGATCCTGGAGCTTTCACTATTCCGTGCATAATTAGAGCGTTCTATTTTACTAAGGCATTGTGTGATCTAGGTGCTAGCATCAATTTTATTCCACTAGTGGTGTTTAATAAGTTGGGCTTGGGAGCCCCCAAACCGATTACAATGCAACTTTTTATGGCAGATCATACAGTAAAAAGGCCTGTAGGGATTCTTTATGATGTGCTCGTGAAAGTTTATACTTCCATCTTCCCTGCAGACTGTGTAATTCTTGATTGCGAGGTGGACTTTGAGGTTCCTATCATCTTGGGATGACCATTCCTGGTTACGCATGTTGGTTGATTTAAAGACTAGGCAGACGGAGTTCAGATTGAATGATGAGGTAGTTACATTTAATGTCTGCAAGTCTATGAAGCATCATGATGACATGCGGGTTGTTTCTATTATTGATTTGGTTGATGAGGATCAACTAATTATGCCTGTTGAGGAGAGACTTGGTGTTGAAGTACTTGCGGTCGTGATTATAAATTTTGATGGAGATGACATTGAAGAGTATGATGATATGGTTGAAGCACTTACAGGTATGGGGTCTTATACCTACGCTCCAAATAAGCCTTATTTGGACTTAAAGAATAGACAGACACCACCGGCCAGACTATCTATTGAGGAGCCTCCAGTCTTGGAGCTCAAAGCGCTTCCGTCTTATCTGCGGTATGTGTTTCTAGGAGCTAATGAGACCTTGCAAGTTATTATTGATGAAGAGTTAGGAGAAGGGCAAGTTGAATCTTTGGTTTCTGTGTTGAGAAAATTCAAAAAGGGCCATTGGTTGGTCCATTGCCGATATCATTGGGATTTCGCCAGGGATTTTTACACATAAAATTCATCTTACGTCAGATTGTATTCCGAGTATTGAGCACCAGCATAGGTTGAATCAGCCTATGCAAGAGGTCATCAGAGATCATAAAGTGGCTAGATGTAAGTGTGGTTTACCCTATTGCGGACAACAAATTGATAAGCCCGGTTCAGTGTGTGCCGAAGAAGGGTGGGATTACTGTAGTCCCAAATGCAAAGAATGAGTTGATTCCGATGAGGCCAGTCACAGGCTGGCGCATATGCATGGATTACAGGAAACTGAATGCTTGGACTGAGAAGGACTATTTTCCAATGTCGTTCATGAATTAGATGTTAGACCATCTTATTGGAAGATAATGGTATTATTTTCTTGATGGTTACTTGGGATCCAATCATATCTCAATTGCTCTTTAGGACTAAGAGAAGACCACTTTCACCTGTTCATATGGGACATTCACTTTCAAGAGGATGCCTTTCGGTTTATGCAATGCACCAGCAACATTTCAGCGTTGGATGATGTCTATTTTATCAGACATAGTGGAGGACACTATTGAGGTATTTATGGATGACTTTTTGGTAGTTAGTAACTCTTTTGAAGATTGTTTGGCCCATCTGAGTTGTGTGCTAAAAAGATGTGAAGAGTGTAACCTAGAGCTGAACTGGGAAAAGTGTCACTTTATGGTGAAAGAAGGTATAGTTCTTGGCCATCGGATCTCCAAGAAGGGTATTGAGGTCGACAAAGCAAAGATTGAGGTAATTGCAAAATTGCCTCCACTAGTTTCTGTAAAGGGGATTCAAAGTTTTTTGGAAATGCGGGTTTCTATAGGAGGTTATCAAGGACTTCTCCAAAATTGCTAATCCATTGTGCAAATTGCTGGAGAATAAGGTAAAATTTGTGTTTGATGAAGCATGTCTGAAGGCATTCGAGTGCCTTAAAGAAAAGTTGGTCTCATCTCCCATCATTATTTCCCTAGATTGGTCTCAACATTTTGAGGTTATGTGCGATGCTAGTGGAGTGACGCTAGGAGCAGTCCTAGGACAAAGGAGCGAAAAGATTCTTCATCCTATATACTACGCTAGCAAATCACTTAACCCAGCTCAAAAGAATTACACTGTTACTGAACAAGAGTTGTTTGCTATGGTCATTGCGTTTGAGAAGTTCAGATCTTATTTGCTTGGCACCAAGGTGGTGGTGCATACTCACTATGCAGCTCTTCATTACCTCATGGCAAATAAAGATGCTAAGCCGAGGTTGATTAGATTGGTGTTGCTGCTACAAGAGTTTGACTTTGAGGTCAAGGATAGGAAGGGCATAGAGAATCAGGTAGCTGACCACTTATCCAGGTTAGAGGAAGAAGCTATGCTAAAGCTTGATGATGCACAAGAGATTGATGACTGGTTCCCAGGCGATCAAGTGCTAGCCATTTCTCAGGATCTGATTCCATGGGTTGCTGACATTGCCAACTATTTGGTAAGTGATTTGGTGCCTCCTGATATGTCTGTTCATCAAAGGAGAAAGTTTATGTCTAATTTCAAGAAGTACTTCTGGGAGGAGCCATTCTTATTCCGTGTGTGTACTGATACTATGATCCGTAGATGTGTGCCTGAAGCTAAGATGATAGAGATACTAGAGGCTTGCCATTCTTCCCCTGTTGGGGGTCATCATAGTGGTATCCAGACTGCACACAAGATTTTACAAAGCGGCTACTACTGGCTGACTATTCACAAATATGCCTATGAGTTTGTTAAGGCCTGCAGTAGATGTCAAAGGGAAGGAGGTATATCAAGAAGGCAAGAGCTTTCTCTTAATCCCATCCTTGTGTTTGAGTTTTTTGACGTTTGGGGTATTGACTTTATGGGCTCGTTTGTGTTGTCCAATGGAAACCAGTACATATTGGTAGTTGTTGACTATGTATCAAAGTGGGTGGAGGTGGTAGCGCTTCCCAGTAATGAGGGTAAGTGTGTCACAACATTCTTGAAAAAGAACATCTTCTCCAGATTTGGTACACCACAGACAATCATTAGTGATGGAGGCTCTCACTTTTGCAACAAGCTATTTTGGGCTTTACTAGAGAAATATGGAGTGAAGCACAATGTTGCAACACCCTATCATCCCCAGACTAGTGGGCTTGTAGAAGTCTCCAACCGTAAAATCAAGTCAATCCTCTCCAAGACGGACAATGCAAATAGAAAGGATTGGTCTCGAAAGTTAGATGATGCTTTATGGGCATACCAGACTGCATTCAAGACCCCAATAGGTATGTCACCACTATATTAGCTTGTGTTTGGTAAGGCATACTATCTTTCGGTTGAGTTAGAGCACAAGGCTATGTGGGAGTTGAAGAAGCTGAACTTAGATTGGTCTGAGGCATCGCTGCATTGTCTTGGGCAATTGAATAAGTTGGATGAGTTCCGCCTGAATTCTTATAAGAGGTCAACCTTATATAAGGAGAGGATGAAATTGTATCATGACCGGAAGATAGAAAAGAGAAACTTCCAGCCGTGTGACTTGGTCCTGCTTTTCAATTCTAGACTTCGCTTATTTCTTGGAAGGTTGAAGTCCAAGTGGATTGGACCGTTCAAGGTGGTACAAGTATTTTCTCACGGGTCCATTGAACTTGAGAATCATGAAGGAAAAAGGTTCAAGGCTAACGGACAGCGGATTAAAGCTTATTTTGGCACAACAGAGGAGCTCAAAATAATCGAAGCCTGCAACCTTGATGGATTTATCCTACCCAAGGAGCTTGATGAAGCCTGAGTAATCAAGCAACCTGCATCGTGCCGTGATGTTAAATCAAGCGCTTCATGAGAGGCAACCCATGGATTTTTGATTTTTTTATTTCATCTTCACTCTTTTAGAGTGTTTTGGCGAAGTCTAAGTAGCCAAAACACTCGCGTCGTGCCGCAACGTAAAATCAGGCACTACATGGGAGGCAACCCATGGACTAATGTGTGTTGAATTTGCAGGAAGTAGGGAGATGAACACAAAATTGCAAGAACTGTAGGTAAAAAGGGTCCCATGAGTTCTGTGATGGGCCGTCACAAATGCCACGCCTGTGGGACTATGGCATCCAAGCTGGAAAAATGTTAAGTATAGAAGAAATCTTGGTATGTCCCTTTTCCATGCCTTACATGATGGGCCGTTGCGGCACCGACGGGCATGGGAATGGGCGTGAAGCCAAAATAAAGACCATGAGTCACTGGCTTAGTCCCACGTTCTGCGTGACTAGACATCTTATCCTGGACGGGCATGGGAAGACAGCTTCAGAAGCACAAGTAAGTTCTTCATGATGGGCCATCGCATGCCTCACGAGCATCGCATAGCCCATCATCTGGGTTGGTCAAAGGAGGTCAACATTTTAATTTGTTTTAACTTTTTGCCCCGACCCGACCCAGAACCCCATTCTCTTTTCCCCGCATCTAATAAGCGTCTTGACCTTATTCAATTAAGGTCAAATGACACTCATCTCCCTCCTCCTAAATTTTCTCTCAAAAATTCACGACTCTCTCTCCCCAATTTCACTCACCACGATCAATCTCCCTTTTCCCCATTAACTTGCCACTTTCAACACTAAGCAAAGCTCACTCACACTCTGTAAGTTTTTTCTTCAAAGAGTTATTGGCAACCAAAGAAGTAAGTAATTTCTTCTTGTAATTTGTCAATCTTACTTGATGTTAGAAAACATTAGCTATGGGTACTTGTGTTGTGAATTTTTCATGATGTTTTAAACCAAACCCTAGTGGTGAAATTTTGCTTGGTGATTGTGTGCGTGAATATAAAGTGAATAAAATGGAAATTAGGGTATGAGTTGATGAGGATACTTGTTAATGTATTACATGTGTGTGTGTTTGGGTGATGAGGAAATGGTACTAAGTAAAAGATTGAGGGAGAGACATATTTTTGTGTGCCTGACTTGATCCCACGGGCCAGCAGACGGGCCGTCTGAGGCATGACGGGCGTCAGTCAGGGTGTTAGAGATAGTTCAGGGCTTGAAAAAGCTTTTGTCCAGATCCGACGCCCGATTCGATGGGAAGTCGGACCTCTTACGCCCGTGGAAGGAGCCCATGGGAGGACAGTTGTCCTTAAAAATCCTATGCTCTTGCTCTAACATTCTGTCCCAGGGGACGTCAGACCTCCCACACATGTTGCACAAGGTCGTGGGAGGACAGATTCACCAGCAAAATTCAGTGGATCATTCTGACGCCCTGTGCCACGGGCCGTCGGAACTCCCACGCCCATAGGAGGCCAAAATTTCTGAAAATTTTCTAAGTGTTAAATTTTTTTGGTTTTTATAGTTTTGGTTTCGGTTGCTAACATTGGTTACCCACAGGTACTTGATGGCTCCAAAAATACCACTCAAACGAGGGGAGTCCCAGAAAGCAAAGGATACTTCATTCCAGTCTCGACTAAAGGATCAATCTAATTCTGAAGTCGAGAAGAGTGACTCAAATAACATCCCCCTCTCCCGAAAAACCAGAAGAAAGTTGATAGTAACTCCTTCCCAGTCTGAAGAGGAAGGAGGTAATGCACCTACAGAAAAAGAAGGATCATCTTCCGGCTGGCTGAGTCTAATGCGGAAAGTGACCATGCTCCTCCATCACCAAAAGGGGGGCAGGAAATAGTTACCCAGGTTTCTAGGGGCTTAGAAACTAGGACCGAGTTAGGAGATGAGGATGGTTCAGGGTCTGAGCACAACCAACAATAGAGGTGGAGGGTGATGCTGACACCGATACAGAAACTACTACTCTAAAAAGGGAGACTCTTTCACCCACTCCGTTTAGCCCTGGCGCAACACTGGTACTTGCTAAGGAGAGAGCTAGATGAAATGTCGAAGGGTCAAATAAGATATTTGATTATGGCCTCGAGGTAACAGCAAGAGGAAATCTGAGATGACCCATCACTGAGGAATAGAGGATAGATTTATTCAAGCTTAAAAATTTCCCCAAGCTGTATGAGTACTTCTGGTACTACAAGTTGGGCTGGACTAGTAAGCCACTTCCAAATTTCTAGCCAACTCTCATGAGAGAGTTTTATGCAAACTATCAGGCCATCTAGAAAGTTTATGTAAAAAGGGCCAGAAGATTGCAGTCTCTCCCGCTCTTGAGAGCATACCGGTAAGAGGTGTCCCGGTCAATATCTCAATCGAAACCCTAAATAGATTTCTCTTTGGGCCTGAGTTTGTGGTGACCACAGATACCTTTGACTATGACTATCAGGTTAAGAATAAGCTAAAACGGACAAAGTGGTTGGATAAGCGCCTAACGACGACTGGGACACTAAAGTGGCTCGACAAAATTCTAGTGGGCACTGGTGCGACTCCAGCTCATACCGACAGGTGCTGATAATTTGCTGACTCTTGAACGGGCCATCCTAATGGCTAGTTTGATGTCCAAGTACAATCTGAACTTTGGGAAAATCATCACCAAAGAAATTTTGGATAGAGTCACCAAGATCAGTTCATCCTACCCATTCCCCTACCTCATAACTGAATTGTGTGAGGAAGCTAATGTCCCAAAGTATGCAGGGATTGATCGTGCTGAATGAGCCACACGGACACATCATCCGGAGAGGTCCAAAGATGAGACCAGAGTGCTAGGTTTGAGAGGTACGTCCAAACCACTGGCTCTCACCATAGAGGCACATGTACCGACTCTGAAGGTGACAACGTCCCCTATGGCTATGCCCATCCCACAGGGTAGCCAGTCTGAGCACACCACAGTTGGTCCATCTTCTTCTATAGAACCTTCAATGGAGGAATCTGACTTCATCTTTGATTTTCATCCGGCAAATTTTGCTAACACAGTCCAAAGGACCATTGAGCTGAAAGGACAAATGAAAATGTTTATAGAGCAGTTTCAGCTGATTGCTAATGCATCAATTCAGAGAGCCATAGCACCTTTTCTCAATGTGAATGCCCAGATTGATGCACTGGAAGATAGGGTGGATAAGAAGCTGAAAGAAATGGGAGTGGTAGAGCTTACAAAACTCAAAAGGCAGATAGCGGAGCTTAGGGACAACGTGGATCAGTTGAAGAACCCTCTACCTTCTCAGGCTAGGGCTCCAGTAGTCTTACCACAGATTACTTCAGAGCCTACGCTCGATTTATGGGACTTTGTATATCCCGAGGTTTGTCCAGTTAGACTGATAAAGGAAGTAAAAGCTATAAAGGAACCAGAAAAAGAGGCTGACAAAGAGTCCTCGGAGCCTCAGAAAAAGAGTAAAAGAAAAGTGAAGAATGTTCAAAAAGATGCGGCTCCACTTAGCCCAAAATTTCAAAAGAAAAAGAAGGAGAGGGACACAAAGAGGGCCAGGAAATTGTTAGAGAGGGCATCAAAAGAGTCCATGGCTATGCATCAGATTGAGATTGATGGCGTTGGCACTGGTGGTTCAGCTAGTGGTGCTGCTGGCAATGTGGATATACCTTCTTTAGACCCCATTATGGGAGTTAGTGATGTTGATATTGCTCGGGAAGCTGATAATGATGTTGAGAGGTCTGCGAAGGCAGCCTTTGTTGGAGATAGTACTTTGGGCACCAATGCAGTAGGCTCGGTTACTACTACACCTGATGACCGTGCTTAGGCTCCACATGTATGCCTTGTATCCCTTATTTTACTATTTTTTTAGTGCATTGGGGACAATGCACAACTTTCTAGATGGGGTAGGGGCACCTGTGGTCATCTGGTTTTTTTTTTGTAGAGTGTTTTGGCAAAGTTTGAGTAGCCAAAACACTCATGTCATGCCGCGATGTTAAATCAAGCGTTGTATGGGAGGTAGCCCATGCGGGTATCCATATGGTATCTGCGTCCTTGGGGTTTTCTTGCCTGTGTTCTTTCCCTAAGGACTCTTAATTTCTATTGAATCGGCATGTTTAGTATAGCATGTGTGTTTGTAGAAGTGAATTAGAAACTGAATGTAGCCATGGTTTGATTTTTGAAAAAAAAATGGAAACCCCTCCAAATTTTTGTGCACTAAGGTGTTAGAACTGACCTTGATAGATCCGTAAATGACAACATGTATATAACTGAGATAAGTAGCTTAAGCTAAAGCATGAACCGGTAGTTAGCTAATCTGTAGTCTAAACTCTGTGCCATGTGTGAAGTGAGCTGCTTAGTATCTGTTCTTGCTATACTGTGCAATCTAGAACCTGCCTGGTTAGTCATGCTGTGGTTGTAGAATGGGTTAGTTAGGACATGATCATAGGCCGTTTTTGAATTAGTCCACTTCAGCCAAATGACTTACCAAGTGAAAAATAATCACTTTGATCCCTGAATTTGAGCCTAAAGTTGAACCTTTTTGTTGTTAGCCTATTCACCTTCCTTGTTTCCTATAAATCTCTATTTTAGCTCTGGTCCCTCCTTGGACATTGTGCACCTCAACTCAGGCTAAAAGCCTAAGTTGAGGGTGGCTACTGTGGGGGTAAGTAGGAAGTGTTGGGTATGAAAAGAGTGGGTTAGTTATAAAAAGAAAGAAATTGGGTGTGGTTTGTGTGCTAAAAAAAAAGAAAAGAAAGAAAGATATGAATGTAAAGAAAAGTGCAAAAATGCAATAGAAGCCACACCCAAAGCTTGATAAAAGTAAAAAGGTTTGAAAGAAAGGAGGATAAGGGAGGAAGACTGTAAGGCCTGAAAAGTGTAGAAAATAAAGAAGTAAGTGTAGTTTCAAGGAGGGCATAGTCACTATTTACTCAAATGTACCACTCCCGTCCCTAAGCATACATTACAAGCCTAACAAAGTCCTATAGTGATCCTAACTGAGTTGTTTGAAAGGCTAATCATAGAAAATAAGGGCAAGCCTATGGTATTGTGCATGTGCAGCTTGAACTTCTTTATAAGAGTGAGCGAATTCCCAATCCCTGTTTGTTCAATGAATATTCTGTGTGATTCGGGACTTCTTTGTTGTGAGGGCACTAGAGTAGACTGCGATTGCTAATTACTTGGTTTGAATGTCTGCTGTGTATGCTAGCTTACTCATGAATATCGTATTGTCACTCATGGATCCGTTTTGTGTTGTTGTGATAACTTGATAAAATGCACTGGTTTTGAGATATTGAGGAGTGGGTACTATTCTGAGTTTTGAGAGGTTAATGAATCATGTTGCTGCCGTAGTTTCTGGTTTCCTTCTACTTAAGCGTCTTCGTTAGTTTTTGTGTTTGTTTATTGCTTGAGGACAAGCAAACATTTTAAGTTGAGGGTGTTGATGTGCCGGGATTTCACAGCACTTTCGACGCTTAAAACTAAGGATTTTTGGGAGTTCTTAAATACATTCTATTGGATTTGATGTCGTTTGTTACATGTATAGGGAAAGTATTGAAAATATGAAAATGCCAAAGTGTTGCAAATTTCTGGGCAAAAAGTCATGCCCTACGGGCATCACACCATGACGGCCCTTAGGAGAAGGCGTCTGAGCAAAACAGAGCACCCATATGCCCAAGGCATCCCCCACGCCCTACCTCGACTGGCGTCGGTCCAGCCACAGGACATCACATGGCTCATCATACTGGACCAGTGGAGCTGGAGCTACCAAGGCTTAAGTGATGAGCTACCACAATGCCCGTGAGAGACACGATGGGCTGTCGTAGAAGCCCATCAAAATGTGCTAGAGGAGATGGGAGATTGAGTCGACCAGCCGATGAGAGGTCCACGATGGGCATCACAGCCACGACGTCCCGTCACCTCAGCCCGTGGAATCAAGGCAGGAAGCCTGGAACCAAGACCTGAAGAGACCCGACGAGCACCCACAATAGCCGTCGCATCCACGATGGCCCGTGGGACATCCTGTCAGCAGTGTTGCATCCAAATTTCCTAGATTAGTTAGGATTTGGTTTCTTTTATCTATAAATACTTCCCCTTAGGTTTTATTTTCGTGGGTTACTCATTATTTTTCGTACAAGCACTACATTGTTACGTTTGTTTGACTTTATTACACAAGTTCTTGAGATTAAAGATTGTTCTTGATTCATTAAAGCGTTCTTGAGACTTTCTTCAGGATTTTTAATTTCTTTACTTCTCATTGTAAGTATCTACTAAAGATTGTTCCAACAACCATTAATTGTTTACATATGAACATGAGTAGGTAAATCCACAACTAGGGTTGTGGTAACCATGAAGGATTAACAAAGTATGCAAAGTACATGGTAATTCTAGGGCGGTGTTTATGCATATATTGTTCTTCTCTTCGTTTTGATTGCTTTTTAATGGTGGCCAACGTTAGAACTCGCTTTATCCTTACTTGCCGGACCAAGGAGGTAATGGATGGGAAAAGGGTTGTTTAACAATAGAGATTTGAGGCTATCAACCCTCATCTAATAGCTTGACCTTGTCCAGGAATAGCTAATCTGGGATTTAGAGTAAGGGTTAGTAAATCATACACCCATGGTCGGACCAAGGCGTGTGGTGAAATTCATCTGTCTGACGGACCAAGGATTTAGGTGAACCAAACTTACAGATTTTGCATACTAAGCACCAATCTAGTTTACTAAGTACAAACTCCTTACTAAGTTATGATCTCATGGGGAATACTACCCTAGTCGCTTCTCTTATTGATAAAAACTATTGAAATTAATAATTGTTACTTGTTACAAATCTAAGTCACTATTAATCTGTTACTTAAAACCCCCCCCTTTCAAGGGAAATAAATGGCTAATAGCGCAAGTAAACATTAATCAACCAAACTCCTACCGTATTCCCTGTGGGATCGACCCCAACCTTTGTTGGGTTCTATATTTGAACAGCGACCGCTTACGCTTCTAAAATGAGGTGTAATTTAGGCGTATCAACACCAAGAAAAACCTCACATTTAAATATAAACACTCGGCCTCTCATGGACTATATGCAGAAATTATAATTCAAGAATACAACCCGGTCTACTCATGGAACCATCAAAAAAACACAACAATACAAATAAAACAACCTGTACCAGGCGTGGTATCCGAGCCAACCATTATGAATTCTCATACCAGGCATGGTACCCGAGCCAACCGTTAGTATTCCCGTACTAGGCGTGGTACCCAAGCCAATCGTTAGTATTCTTGTACCAGGTGTGGTACCCGAGCCAACCATTAGTATTCCCGTACCAAGTGTGGTACCCAAGCCAACCAAATATCACACCAAGTCCAATCAATCACAACAATAAGCAAACATACTTGTAAACTAACAAGCAATAAACAAGTTTATTTCACAAGACTGATAACCGGATAATTAGACATTCATAATTCAATCCCTAAGCATGCAACTCATATAATACTAAATAATGGTACATGAACACATAATGCATATTGGGAATCAATAACCATCACCTACCTCGAAGTTCTCGAAGCTCTATTGAACCGGAGCCTTCCCGTTTCCCAAATCCTTTGCTTGTTCTTGGTCTAGCAACAAACATACAACAACTACAATCAAGTTACTGGCCTAAAATACTTGAATTATGCAAAATCCCAATCCCCAGGCTAAACTATGATCATTCCACCCATTCTCGGGATTCTCTACCATGAATTCACCTAAGTTCATCATTTTTATGAATACTTTTAGAGAATTATGGCTAAGTGATCATAACCCAACAATAATATACAAGACCCAAGAACTGTAACACCCTAGAATCCCCCTTTTCCCCAGATTCTACCATTCATAGGTTAATCCAAACCTTTCCCCAAGTCCATAACTAGCAATTCTACTCCATAGGAAAGATAGTACTAAGTTAAGGGAGTAGAAACCTTACCTTTAGGACAAAAAATGGTGGAAAATGGAGTAAGTTTGCCCAAAATAGCCTTGCCCTTCTCCCAAAACATTCTTGATGAAAACTGAACATTTTGGGGAAGTTTTCTGCGTTAAATCCTGACTCGTTCGCTATAGTGGTCCATACTCTACTATAGCGTTACTGCCGTAGCGGAACCGTCCGCTGTAGTGGTGTTGACCGACGTTGACTTCCACTATAGCAGTAATATCTCTGCTATAGTGAAGGTTGCTGTAGCAATGTTTCAATTGCTATGGCAGTTAACATGAGACAGAAAGTCATAAAGTTCCCCAAAAGTGCCTATTTTACAACACACTTAATTTCCTGATGTTCCGGAATAACCCCTTCACGTCAACCTTCATACCGAGAGTTTTACTTACCCAAATTCAATTCTAAAAAGTCCCTCGGACTCCATTATGTATTAGCTAAAAGGAAGACTAGCTCAATACAAGACACGTTATCCAATCCTCACCCAAATTGCCCTAGACCATACCTCACTGCAAAATTGACCTAGACTAGCCTAGCCTAGAAATTTCAACTCCCAAACCCGGAGGTCTTCTAACTCAAAACTTTTCATGAAAGGTTTACCTATAATGGCAAACCCGGTTGTTACAATTATCTAGCCTAGCATGATTGTTTTTTACTTATATCCTTTCTGTGCTAGCTTCCATGTGTTTGTTCATTGTTTCTGTGACTACTTGCTTCTTTTCTGCTATATTATTGCTTTTATATTTTATATATGCCCAGTCAGCCTATGATACCTATTGGGTACCTGTTGTTTTGCAATTGGTTCTCATACTACACTTCTGCATCTTTTGGTGTAGATCCGAGTATGAGTTTTTACCGCTAACTGCACTACCTCGTGGGAGGTGTTTTGGACTATCCGAGACTGAGGGTGAGCTCTTGGCAACCGGGGCTTAGCTTTTAGTTCATCTACTATACTATGTACTCCTTTATCATTCAGAGACATATGTATATCTCTTTTTTGGATTCTTTGTACTCTGTTAATGTAGTTTCGGCTGTTATACTATGATACCAGATTTTGGGGTTTTGTTTTGCTTTCATATATGTATATATGTATATATGTATATTCTTGTTGTCCCTTTTCTTTACTTATTTTCCCTTACTTCTGCATATTTATTCTATTCTTTCGATTGGTTGTATGATAGTATCCTATTACTAACTATTACGGGCTACGGGGAGTAGTTCGCCTACTTGAGGGTTGTTTCCATCATGATCGAGAAATCGGGTCATGACACAAATTTCCCAATTTTAGAGCTTTAACTTAGGAAATCATTGACTTTAGTCAACATTCTTAGCTAACATGCTCGAAATTGAATTCTGATAGTTCTGTTAGCTCTGGATCATGGAGTTTGGTCTAGTTGGACCTTTTGTTGAGGCCTGAGAACTTTTGGTGTGGTTTTGTGTTGCTTTTTCTATTTTTAGGCCAGTTAGAGTTGGAAGTGTAACTTTTGTCAACTTTCGATGATCAGAGCATCAGATTCAAAATACGACGACTCCATCAGCTCTAGAATGTTGAGTTTGGGTTAGGTAGGTGGTTGGTTCAGGTCCCGGGTGATCCACGCTCATTTTGGGTGTTTGGTTGGTTTTAGTTAGTGTTGAATTGGGTCAACATTCCTCTTAAACGACCTCATATGGAAGTTTCATCAACTCTGTTGAGTCTGAAACATCATTCCATTCTAATAGCATGTGTGGTTTTTGAGTATCGGGTTCCGATTGTGCCCGAAATACCATGTAAAAGTTTTTAGCTCAGCTAGTTTTCTGCAACTGGTGGCCTTCAGTGCCAATGGCGCCAAGGCAGCGCGATAGCGCCCAAGCGCCCACTCGCCTGCCAGCGCCGATGGTGCCCTTACCGCATAATTGCGTGCGTGTGTGCCTAACCACCCTGTAGAGAGATGGCGCCGTGATGCCCTAGCGCCTACCTGCCCTGATGCTCTAGCTCCTACCTGCCCTTCAGCGCTATGCCGCTCTTCTAGCGCAGATGACGCTGGACTGCGGCCAGGCCTATAAACTTCCCCCTCATCATTTTTCCAGCTTTTATATCATAATTTTCTCAACTCCAAACTCATTTTCTCTCAACTCAAATTGCACCAAACCAGTTCTTGACTGGGGGATTCTTCAATTGATGGACTACCTTTCTTTCCTCTTCATCTTAGTAAGTTTTCTTCTTCCCCATAGTTCTTCTTCTTAAACCAAAACCTCTATTGATGAGTTCTTCTCAAAGATTGAGTTTTCTTTAGTTGTAGCTGCTCAATTGGCTTTGTTTGTTCGAAATTGAAAGGATTTCTCTCCATAATCTTGTTCCGCTAGTCGTGGTAAGTAGATTCTTACTTTAATTTCTGGTTTTAATTCTTTAAATTTCCCTCTTTAAATCCTTAATTGAGCAGGCTATTTTGATCCCTTTTTCTTGGCCAAATCTGCTCAAACTTTGAGCATGCACTCTTGGGCTTATTGTGGTCATTGTACGTCTTTCTATTTCTGATTTTGAGTTATGGTCCCACAGGCCCTCTTGTGACTCGAATTTTAACCCGGCTATAATTATAGAAATATGGATATGATTGGTCTTATTTTAATACGTAATTTATGTCTATGATAGTTTGATTGTGTTTTGAGACTTCTCAAAGTGGTTCGGGCTTGGACATTGTTATTCTAGCAGCTTGTCACCGGACGACAGATAGGTTACGATTTAAATCTACTAGAATTTGTGTATATAGGCTATAATTGTACTAATTAGCATCCTTGGGTTGGGTTTATTAGATTGGCACCCCCAGACCTTGTTCGCTGCGTCATGTCTGTCTTATTTTTGCTTCGATGATTGTAGTATTCATTGTAGTTGATAGAATCACTCTTGTGGTCCTGTGTGGCCTTGTATTTGACTCTGGACCATAGATGGTGGGTTATTTGGTAATGTACGTGAGTCCCAAACATCGATATTTATTTGTAGAGCTGGTTATATTTTCTATAGAGCAATTGGAGCCTGTGTAGGGCCGATAGGTTGACTGTGAGTTGTTGGGCTATTGTTTGTGATTGGGCATATCATTATCATGCATATAAAGAAGTTTCCTACATGTTTTACTACTGTTTTGGCTTTGGGCCGACTATTAATGGTTTTCTAAACCTTGCATGGCCCCGAGGGCCCATATTTGGTAAAAATGACTATAAAAGGTTTGGAACTGATTTTCATGGATCTTCTTGGGGTAAGAGAGTTTAAAAGATGATTTCATCATAGTTTTTCACATTTATACTAGACCCAATTGATCTGAGGTGCTAGACATGCTTTACTATTGGTTTGAGATTGTATTAGACTCGGTCGAGCCGAGCATCAGACTTATTTTACCACTGTTTAAGACTCGGTTTTGTACGGGGACTCTTGATTGAGTTTTTGAGACTTGATTCATTGTTTTAGACCCGAATAGAACCCGAACATGCATTTTTGGAACTTTGGCTACATATTTGGATCCGAATACACTCTGGACTACTATATTGAGATTCTAAGATTTAGTATATGGTCGGGGACCTCCATGAACCTTCCCCATCTGGACCAAAGGCTACTTGCTGAATGTGCCAGAGAAAGTTTATATGGTGTAGTTGAGGTATACAGGCCGTGTCTTTCTGTTGATCTTACCTATTGGGCCTATAAGAACCGGGGTACATACAGAGTTACTGTTCCACCTAGTTTTCACTATTGCATCATATCATTCATTTGCGTGAGATTCCACCCTTGTTTGCTATTTACTGATTTACGCTCCGGTAGTGGGATGCCGAAGGGTTTGTCTTCACTTGTATGTGTTCCTCAGGTGTATGGGCACCCTTTGGGACTGTAGGTAGACTTATTATTATCCTATCACAATTTTGGTTCTGATTATGGTTACATTCTTATTTTACTTGATGATTTACATTTGGGAGATTGTGTTGCTTATACTTTATCATCACACTTTGATTATTGGCATGATTAAGTTTTTAGAATTGGGTCTCAATCATGAGTTTGTTTACTTGTTTTCCTTCTTTCCCCTTTTTACTTGAGGTTACCAATATATTGTCTTCTTCTAAACTTTCTTTATATATATATATTGTTATTGCAAGGACCCCAGGTGCGTTCTTTCTTTCCTTCATCTATGTCTGTGAGATATGTATTTCTAGTAGCTAGCCAAGTATGTTATTTTCTTCTTGTATTCTTCTGTGCTAGCTTTCGTGTACCTATTCGTTGTTTCTGTGACTACTTACTTCTTTTCTGCTATATTATTGTTCCTATATCTTATATGCACTCAGTCGGTCTATGCTACCTACTGGGTACCCGTTGCTTAGCAATTAGTGCTCAAACTACACTCTGCATCTTTCTGGTATAGATCCTAGTGTGGGCCATCACCACTGATCCGTTAAAGACTTATGCTGGCTAATTTTTTAAACTATCCGAGGCTGAGGGTGAGCTCTTAACAACCGGGGCTTAGATTTTAGCTCATCTTTTGTATCTTGTACTTTTTTACTATTCATAGACAGATGTGTGTATATATTTTTTTGGATCTTGTGTACTCCGTATATTTAGTATCGTCTCTTGTACTATGATACCAGGTCGTGGCTTTGGTTTAGATTACGCTTTTTTATATTCTAGTTGCATATTTCTTATCTTATATCTCTTGCTTTCACTTATTTATGCTACTCTTTCGTATGCTTGTTAGATAGTAGCCCATTACTAACCATTCTGGGCTACAAGAATTGGTACACATATAGGAGGGTTATAGGTGCCATCATGACTGATAAATCAGGTCGTGACAAGTTGTATCAGAGTGTAGGTTCACCGGTGTCACCGTTATAGGAGCCAATGTCTAGTAGAGTCCTGCAGATCGGGGTGAAGATGTTTGTACTTAATCTTTGGGAGGCTACAGTGGCATCTTAGGAAATATGAACCTTTTCTTGCTTCTGTATCGTGCGTCTTATCCTTGATGGTTTCCTGAAATCTCACTTATTGAAGTTTATTCTCCCGCAGATGGTTCATATGAGATCGTCGACATCAGGCGGGGGTGAGACTTCGACTCCAGCTAGGGGTCAGGGAGGTCATAGAGGTAGAGCTAGGGGATGTGCCAGAGCAGCGGCACTAGTTAGAGCTCCTAGGGTCAAGGTTGAGCCTGCGTATAAGCTCAAGATTGTTCCAGAGCAGCAGCCTGTGGATTGGGGGACAGCCCTGGTACCACCAGTGCCAGTACCAATTTCTATGCTAGCTTTCGCCCCAGCTCCTTTTTCAAATATTCGAGGGTTACTTCTTCAGTTGTTGGGTATGATAGAGGGACAACCTTAAGATGTGGCGCAGACATCTGCTCAGGGGAAACCCTGGGTGTACAAAGTTCAAGAGCGCATTCTGCTACTGCAGCTCCCCATGCTCAGATTATTTTGGTACCATCTGTTGCATAACCTCCTGCTCCTCGCCTAACTATGATAGAGATGGAGCATAAGGCGTTGGGTAGATTTTCGAGATTGGCTCCACCAAGATTTGATGGTGTACCTGGTCAGGATCCTTATGATTTTATCTCTACCTGTGATTAGATGCTACACCATTTGGGTTTGTTGGAGACTCATGGTGTTGGATACACTACTTACCAGCTGGAGGGCCCAACTAAGTTATGGTGGAGGGCCCAGGTTGCTTGCAAACCATCTTCGTCTCCTCCGTTACTTGGTCAGAGTTTTATAAGGCCTTTATGGCCAATTTATTTCCTCAGAGCCATAGAGAGCATCATTGGGAGTAGTTCACCAGACTTATGCAGGGTTCTATGATCGTATCTAAGTACGAGACTCACTTCCACCAGCTTGCTTCATTTGGGGCCATGATTATCCCTACCAAGCCAGATAGAGTTCGTAGATTTGTTTGGGGGTTAAGATTAGAGTTCATAAAGATAGCTGAGGTGTTAGTTGCTAACGGTCATTCCTTCTAGGCTATAGCTAATCATGCTTCTACTATAGAGGATTTGCACCGTCATGATACGGAGGGCAGAGATAAGAGGCCATGTTATTAGGGTAGCTACAGTGGTTCCTATTGTAGGGGTAGAGGTTCAGGCCAGTGGGGCCAAGGTTATAATCCACAGCATCACCAGGGTCAGTCTAATCGACCAGTTCAGGCATCGCTCCAGGCTTTCAGTAGTTCTCAGTTTGAGCAGGGTCAAAGTAGCCGTCAGGGTTATGGTGGTCAGACTCTGAGGGGTATAGTTTCTTGGGCATCAGGCCATAGTGGCCACACTGATGTAGCTAGTTCATCCAATCAGGGTAGGCTGTCAGGGCCTTATTATGAGTATGGGGTCACCGGCCACTTTGCTAGAGATTACCCATAGTAGGGTACAATTCAGCCAGTTTCTCAGACAGCTCAGCCTATTCATGCAGTTCAACCACCGACTATAGTAGGTAGTGTTCAGGGTCATGGTGGTTCCCCACATGGCAGGACAGATGGTAGGGATGGCAGTCGGTTAGGAGGTTGTCATCATCAATTTTATGTGGTCTCTGGGAGACCAAAGGCAGAGGCCTCAGATGATGTGATCACATGTATGATTTCTATATGCCGCCAGTCAGCTTTGGCTTTATTTGATCCTGGATCTACTTGCTTATATATTTCTGCCTACTATTTTCCTTGTTTGGGGTAAGCTAGTGAGCTGTTATCTATACCTGTATCTGTTTCAACCCCAGTAAGAAATTCTTTAGTAGTGGATCAGATTTTGAGGTCCTATATGATTTCCATTGGTGATTTAGAGACTTGGGGTGATTTGATGATTCTTGATATATTAGACTTTGATGTGATTCTGGGCATGGACTGGTTATCCCCTCACCGTGAGGTTTTGGATTGCTATGCCAAGACTATTTCCATAGCCATGCCCGGTGTATCCCCGGTTGTATTGCAGGGTTTCTTTAGCCGCACACCATCTGGGATCATCTCTTGTCTTTGAGCTAGGAAGTTGATTTCTCATGGGTGTTTGGCTTATCTAGCATATGTTCGAGATGCTAGTGTTGACCCTTCTTTCATTGAGTCAGTTCCTATGGTTAGAGATTTCCTAGATATGTTTCCCATCGATATGCCAAGCTTTCCACCTGAGAGAGATATTGACTTTGCTATTGAGTTAGAGCCGGGCATCAGACCCATTTCTATTACTCCTTACCATATGGCTACAGCTGAGTTGAGGGAGCTTAAGGGGAAGCTCTAGGACTTTTTAGCTAAGGGTTCATTAGGCCGAGTGTATCACCTTGCGGTGCTCCAATTCTATTTGTGAAGAAGAAAGATGGGTCATTGAGGATGTGTATTGATTATAGGCAGTTGAATAAGGTGACTGTGAAGAATAGGTATATGATGCCACACATAGATGATTTGTTTGATCAGCTTCAGGGTTCAGCCGTGTTTTAAAGATAGATTTGAGGTCAGGCTACCACCAGTTGTGGATTAGGGTGGAGAACATCTCTAAGACAGCATTCAGGATATGTTATGGCCACTATGAGTTCCTGGTGATGTCTTTTGGGTTGACTAATGCCCCCGCAGCTTTCATAGACTTGATGCACAGGGTGCTTAGCACGTACTTGGACTCATTTGTGATATTTTTCATAGATGACATCTTGGTATACTCGCGGATAGAGATGAGCATGAGTAGCACTTAAAGATTATACTCCAGACTTTGAGAGATCATCGATTTTATGCTAAGTTCTTAAAGTGCGAGTTTTGGCTTGAGTTAGTAGCATTCTTAGGACACGTGGTGTCTAAGGATGGGATTAGAGTGGACCCAGGAAAGATATCAGCAGTTTGTGATTGACCAAGACCTACTACTCCTACCGAGGTTTGCAGCTTTATTGGGTAAGCAGGGTACTACAGGAGGTTCATTGAGGAGTTTTCTTCCATAGCAGCACCTTTGACTAGGGTGACTAGGAAGGATGTCCCATTTCAGTGGTCGGATCAGTGTGAGGATAGCTTTCAGAGGCTTAAGGCCTTTTTGACTTCAGCCCCAGTGTTGACTTTGCCAGTTAAGAGTCAGAGTTTCTCGGTATATTGTGATGCTTCAGGGGTTGGTCTTGGTTATGTATTGATGCATCAAGGTCATGTGATAGCATATGCGTTGAGACAACTGAAGGTCACGAGCGCAACTACCCCACTCATGACTTGGTGTTGGTGGCGGTAGTCTTCACGCTCAAGATTTAGAGGCACTACTTATATGGGGTTCACTATGAGATTTTACCGATCATCATAGTCTTCAGTACATTACGAGTCAGTGAGAGTTGAACTCTAGGCAGCGGTGATGGTTTGAGTTACTGAAGGATTATGATTTCACTATTTTGTATCATTCGGGCAAGAAAAATGTGGTAGCAGATGCCTTGAGTCGGAAGATGGTGAGTATGGGCAACCTAGCTTCACTTTTAATTTCAGAGAAGCCGTTGGCCTTGCACATCCAGTCCTTGGCTAACCGTTTAGTTAGGATTGACTTATCAAATCCTAGCACAGTTCTCGCCAGTATTGAGGTTTGTTCTACCTTGGTTGATCAGATTCAGAGTCGTCAATTTGAGGATCACTGGTTGTGTGACCTTCGTGATTGGGTTGTTTGGGGTGAGGCTAGCTGGGCTACTATAGATTCAGATAGTGTTATGAGGTTTGATAATTGTCTTTGTGTTCTGGGAGTTGGTTATTTGATTCAGTTGATTCTCTGTGAGGCGCATTCTTTTAGATATTCCATTTATCTTGGCGCAGATAAGATGTACAGAGATTTGAGACACCTTTACTGGTGGAGTGGTATAAAGCAGGACATAGCAGAGTTTGTATCTCGATGCTTGAACTATCAGCAGGTTAAGTTCGAGCACATAAAACCTAGTGGATTGATGCAGTGACTTCTCATTCCTGGGTGGAAGTAGGAAGGGTCACTATGGTATTTGTAGTTAGATTACCACATACTTCTTGAGGGTTTGACTCCATTTGGGTGGTTGTTGATAGGCTGACTAAGTCAGTGTACTTCTTGCCAGTTCAGTCTATTTACAGTGTAGAGAGGTTGGCTCAGATTTACCTTCGTGAGATTGTTCATTTGCACGGGGTCCCAGCTTCTATCATTTTAGATCGCAGCACTCAGTTCACATCTCAGTTCTGGAGGGCTATTCAGTGAGATTTAGGTATAGAGGTTTGGCTTAGTACCGCATTCCACCCTCAGACAGATAGCCAGTCCGAGAGGACTATTTAGGTCTTTGAGGACATGCTTCGGGCCTGTGTTCTTGACTTTGGAGGTTCATGGGATCAGTTTGTGCCTTTGGCCGAGTTTGTTTATAATAATAGTTTCTATTCGAGTATTGGCATGGCACCTTTCGGGGTATTGTATGGTAGGCATTATAGATCGTCGGTGGGTTAGTTTGATGGTTTGGAGTCTAGGTCATAAAGTACAGACTTGCTTCGCGATTCCTTAGATAGAGTCTGAGTGATTCAGGACAGTTTTCGAGCAGCTTAGAGCAGGCAGAAGAGCTACGCTAATCGTAGACTTCGTGCCTTCGAGTTTAGTGTTAGTGACTTGGTGTTCCTCTGTGTATCAACCATGAAGGGCGTGATGAGATTTGGTAGGCGGGGCAAGCTTAGCCCCAGGTATATTGGGCTATTTGAGATTTTTAGAGGGTTGGTAATGTTGCTTACATGTTAGCTTTGCCTCTGATGTTTTCATCTATGAAACCAGTTTTCCATGTATCAATGCTGAGGCGTATGTTCTAGATGAGTCTCATATGTTGCAGTGGGATATGATTCAATTGGATGAGATTTTAGCCTTTGTTGAGGTTCCAATTACTATTCTGGACAGAGATGTCAGGAGGTTGAGATCTAGAGAGATTCCAGTTGTAAGGCTCAATGGAGGCACTATCCAGTCGAGGAGGCTACCAGGAGACCAAGAGAAAGATGCAGGCTCAGTATCTGCAATTGCTTGAGCCTTCAGGTACTTCCTTGTTCTTGACTTTCGAGCACGAAAGCCCTTTAGTAGTGGATAATGTAATGACCCTATCGGTCATTCCTGCATTTATGCTTTCTTTGTACTATTAGAGCTTGCCTATAGCGTCCCCAAGTCATTTATGGCTTGTTGGGATCGGTGGTCTGGTGCCCTGGCCGTTCGTATAGTGGACATTTCCCAGTTTTAGAGCTTTAACTTAGGAAATCATTTACTTTAGTCAACATTCTTAGCTAATGTGCTCAAAATAAAATTCTTATAGTTTCATTAGCTCTGGATCATGAAGTTTGGTCTAGTTGGACCTTTAGTCGAGTCCTGAGAACTTTCAGTGTGGTTTGTGTAGATTTTTCTATTTTTAGCCCAGTTAGAGTTGAAAGTGTAACTTTGATCAACTTTTTGTGATCAGAGCATCAGATTCAAAATCTGACGATTCCATCAGCTCTGGAATGTTGAGTTTGGGTTAAGTTGGTGGTTGGTTCGGGTCCTAGGTAAGCCGGGCTCATTTTGGGTGTTTGGTTGGTTTTAGTTAGTGTTGACTTGGATCAACATTCCTCCAAAATGGCCTCGTATGGATGTTTCATTGATTTTGTTGAATCCGAAATGTTGTTTCCACTCAAATAGTGTAATAACTGGGTCCGTTGTTATGGGTTAACCATTCGTGCCAATTTTTAGAGTTAGAAAACTCTAGGTTCAAGAGTTTGAAATTATGGGCTAGGCTAGCCTCGGACAGTTTTAGAGCGAGGTATGGTCTAGGGCAATCTGGGTAAGGATTGAGTAACGTATCTAATTTTGATCTAGTTTTCCATTTAGCTAAGACATAAAGGAGTCCAGGGGACTTTTAAGAATTGAATTTGGGTAAGTAGAACTCCCGGTATCGAAGTTGACGTGAAGGGGTTATTTCAAAACGTCAGGAAATTGAGTATGTTGTAAAATAGGGCAATTTGAGGGACTTTACGACTTTCTATCCCATGTCAACTACCGTAGCGGTTGACACACCGCCATAGCAACCTCCGCAAACTACCGCTACAGTGGAAGTCAACATCAGTCAGCCTCTGCCATAGCAGTCGACTCCGCTATGGCGGTACTACTATAGAGGAATGGACCGCTATAGCAGAGCATGATTGGTTTTAATGCAGAAACTTCCCCAAAATAATCAGTTTTCAACAAAGACATTTTGGGAGAAGAAGAGGGCGATTTCCATTAATTTTTCACCGTTTTTCGTCCTAAAGGTAAGGTTTATACTCCCCAACCTTCATACTATCTTTCCTACGCTTTAGAATTGCTAGGGGAGGACTTGGGGGAAGGTTTGGAATAACCTAGGAATGGTGGAATCCAGGGAAAAAGAGGATTCTAGGGTGCTAGAGTTCTTGGGTCTTGGTTATTAATGATGGGTGATGATCACTTAGCCATAATTCTCTAAAGGTATCTGTTAAAATAATAAATTTAGGTGAATTAATGGTAGGAAATCCCGGTAAAGGGGTGGAATGATCATGAATTGGCCTGGGGATTGGAATTTTGCATAATCCAGGTAATTTAGGCCAGTTAATTGACTATAGTTCTTGCATATTTGTTTCTAGATCAAGAAAAAGCAAGGGATCCTGAAAAGGGAAAAGCTCCGGTTCAATAGAGCTTGGAATATTTCGAGGTAGGTAATGGTTATTGATTCCTATATGCATTGTATGTTTGTGTACTTTTTTCTAAGTGTTGTATGAGCTGCATGCTTAGGGAATGATTTAGGAATGTCTAAGGGTACTATTATCAGTCTTGTGAAATGAACTAGGTGTTGTTGATTGTTGGTTTACAAGTTTGATTGTTCATTGTTTGTGACTGTGGATTATGTGTGACATTCAGTTGGCTCGGGTACCACGCCTAGTACAGAATACTAACGGTTGGCTTGGGTACCACGCCTAGTACGGGATGACAAATGGTTGGCTCAGGTACCATGCTTGGTACGGGATATTAACTGGTTGGCTCAGGTACCACGCCTGGTACGAGTTTACTTATTGCATTGTGCATTGATTTTGGTTCCATGAGTAGACCAGCTGTGCTTATGATTTTTGATATTGCATATGGTCCTTGAGAGGGTGGATTATTATTATTGGTCTGTGAGTTGGTCTTGGTTTAAACTGGGTTGCATGTCTAACACTTAGGTATTGTTTAGGGGGATCCCAGGGTGGGTCCGGGATACGTAAGATGGTATAATTATTGATTAGTATTGATGGTTGATCATGGTTATAAGGGTGGGTTACATGTGGGAACAAGCTAGGAAGAGACTTATAGTCTAGGGGATATCTGTTGGCTTGTTTACATGTTTCCTATACTTCTACTTGGCTATTGTACTGTTCATATATTGCTTATTTGGAACTGGCTGATGATCCTACTAGTACACGGTGATTGTGTATTGATTCTGCACTTGCATTTATTTTTTGTGAGTACAAGAAATCTTCCAGCAGTTGACGCACGACCTTACCTGTAGGCCTAATGCATCAAGACATCAAGGGTGAGCTATTTTGATCAAGCTGCCTTGGTTTCTTTTGCACTAGTTATAGCCCACTTATTTCGGGCTTAAACTCTGCTTATTTACATTGGGGTTGTATCCCCGTACTCTAGATTTTGGTAGTGTTTTGGTACGCTGACTTTCAGGTTCTAGGGAGGGATTTCCGTAGATTATTTATAATAGTGTTGGCTTTGATTATTTGTTGCTAGTTTACTTATTTGCACTGGTTTTGAGCTGTTAGAATGATTAAGTTCAAGCTCATTAATGGTTCGCTCACCTGGGGGTTGGGTGGGTGTCAATCACGGCGGTCTAGGTCATGACAAAGATGGTATCAGAGCCCTAGGTTCGTTGATCTTGTCGCACCAAAACAGGTCTAGTAGAGTCATACAGAATAGTGTGGAGACGTCCGTACTTTTCTTCAGGAGGCTATAGGACTTTAGGAAAACTATCTCTTCTTCCTTCCTTCATGCTATAACTTGATTCCAATTGGTATCTGGCAATACAAATTGGTATCTGACTTTTTCACTCTTCTGTCCCCAGATGGTTAGCACAAGGAATAATAGAGCAAGACCAGCGATCCCAGCCGCGGGTCCAGAAGTCAGAGGCAGAGGCAGGGGTAGGGGGCAGAGCCACACCCATCAGGGGTGGAGCTTAAACAGTGAAAGGAGAGCGAGAAGCAACCCCTGCCCTACCTCAGGAATAGGTTGTCAAGGAAGTGGAAGTTGTTGTTGAGGATGGAGGGGCGCAGGAGGAGGTAGCACCGGCTGGAGGTGCGGGCCTTCCCCCTATGACACCCGAAGCATTTTAGCAGGTTTGGAACTTCCTGAGTAGTTTGGTTAGTGCCAGATCCACCCCCGCGGGTGTTGCAGATAAGGTTCTGGCCACTCAGCCAGCGGTTACTACAGCTCCTAGGGTGGATGCAGCTTCAGGTACTGGTGACTTCTTCAGACCAATGTTAGGCCCGGTAATGACAGGGAATGAACATGAGATGCTGACTAAGTTCCTCAAACTGAAACCTCCTACGTTTTAGGGTACTGATAAGGAAGATGCCTATGATTTCATCTTGGATTGATATGAAAGGTTGCACAAGCTGGGCATCATGCGACATCATGGGGTTGAGTTCGTCACATTTCAGCTGCAGGGTGATGCTAAGCAATAGTGGTGGTCTCATGTGGAATGTCGCCCATCGACCTTGCCTCTATTGACTTGGGAGGAGTTTCATGCTCTCTTCTTGGAGAAGTATGTACCCCGTTACTTTGAGGGACAGGAAAAAGGATGAGTTCTTGAATCTGGAACAGGGTAGCATGTCGGTCTATTTATGAGGCAAAGTTTCATGCCTTGTCTCATTTTTCTACGCATTTGTTGGGGTCTGAGGAGGAGAGAATTTGACTATTTGTGAAGGGCTTGAACACTGATTTACAAGAATTATTTGTGCACATGACTTCATCAGGGAAGGGCTTTAATAAGGTAACGGATTATATTAAGAAGTTAGAAGGGGTCAAGCAAATGGGGCAGGCTAAAGTGTTAGCCATGAAGCCCCGGAATGATGGAAAGTTCAGTGGCTCGTACTCCAAGGGCCATAATCAGCAGGTATACTCAGCCCTTCCTATTCATTCAGCTCTGCCAGTTGCTACAGGTGGTCGTCCAGGAGCTAATCAACAGCTTTCATCTCCTAGAGGCTAGGGAGCTTCTTACACATCTTCCAGCAAGCCTACACTTGATCATGGTTGTTTCCATTATGGTGATTTGGGCCACTTTAAGAGGGATTACCCTCACAGGAAGACTGGTAATTAGGTTCAGTACCAATCTAAGGCCGTGATCTCGGCAGGTAGATGTGGTTATGCTAGAGGTCATCTACAGGGTGGGCGAGGTAACTTTCAAAGAGGCTGAGAAGACAGAGAAAATGGAAGCGCGGGCAAGGGTATGGCGTAGCTAGCTAAAGAAGTAGCTCAGATTGATAACCGGGCTTAGTGTTATGCATTCCCAGGAAGGCCCGAGGCTGAGGCATCAGACGTGGTGATCGCAGGTACCATTCTAGTCTGTGATAGGATAGCTTCCGTGCTTTTCGACCTAGGTTTTATATATTCATATGTGTCTGTGAATTTTGCTTTGGCTCTGGATTTGATATATGATATCCTTGATTCCCCTATCCATGTTTCCACCCCAGTTGGAGAGTCCGTGATTGTTACTTATGTCTATCGTAATTGTTCTGTTGTATTTATGGGGTTGCATATTTGGGTAGACTTGGTAATTCTGGATATGGTAGACTTCGATGTCATTTTAGGCATGACTTGGTTATCCCCTTATCATGCCGTGTTGAATTGTAACACCAAGACTGTGGCTCTAGAAATATCGGGTAAGGATAGGCTATAGTGGGAAGGTGTGTACAGGCCTAAGCCGGCCAAGATAATATTATTTGTTCAGGCTAGGAAGCTAGTGGGGAGAGGGTGTCTCGCCATTATGGCTCATCTCCAGGATGACAGTGTGGAGTCCCCATCTATTGAGTCAGTTCCAGTTGTTCCAATATTCCGAGAGGTGTTTCCAGCGAATTTGCCTGGTATGCATCTGGACAGGGATATCGACTTTTGTATTGACTTGTAGCCGGGCACTTGCCCAATTTCCATTCCTTCATATCGTATAGATCCGGCAAAGTTAAGTGAACTTAAGACTCAGCTTTATGAACTTCTAGATAAGGGATTCATCCATCCCAGTGCTTCGCCGTGGGGTTCTCCAATCTTATTTGTGAAGAAAAAAAATGGTAGTATACGAATGTGCATAGATTACAGGCAATTGAATAAGGTGATCATCCAGAATAAGTACCCTGTACCCCATATAGATGATCTGTTTAACCAGTTACAGGGTGCATCTGTGTTCTCAAAAATTGACTTGAGGTCAGGGTATCATCAGTTGGAGATTAGGCCCGAGGACATTCCTAAGACTGCTTTTCAAACCCGATATGGTCATTATGATTTCTTAGTAATGTCATTTGGGTTGACTAATACGCTGGTAGCATTCACGAGTTTGATGAATGTGGTGCTTAAAGCTTATTTTGATTCATTCGTCATCATTTTTATTGATGATATTTTGATCTACTCCAAGAGTATGGAGGAGCATGCCAGACATCTTCGTATTGTGTTGGAATTGTTGAGGCACCAGAAGCTTTATGCGAAGTTCTCCAAGTGTGAATTTTGGTTGACTTTGGTCGCATTCTTAAGGCATATGGAGTCAGAAAAGGGGGTGATGGTGGATCCCCAGAATATTGAGGCAGTCAAGATTTGAGTAAGAAAAGGGGGTGATGGTGGATCCCCAGAAGATTGAGGCAGTCAAGATTTGGGTCTGGCCCAGTTCTGTGACTAAAGTAAGGAGTTTTATTGGGCTTACAGGCTACTATCGTAGGTTTGTCAAGTACCTTGCATCTATTTCTACTCCTTTGATAAGGCTGACTCAGAAAGAGGTACCATTTGTGTGGTCTGACAAGTGCGAGGAGATATTCCAAAAGCTTAAGATACTTCTGATCATGGCTTATATTTTGTCTTTGTCAGTTGAAGGTAAGGACTTTATTATTTATTGTGATGCTTCACATTCAGGTTTGGGTGTTGTGTTAATGCAGGATAGGAATGTGATAGCCTATGCATCCAGGCAGCTGAAAGTTCATGAGAGGAATTACCCAACCCACGATTTAGAGTTGGCAGCGGTGGTGTTTGCACTCAAGATTTGGAGATAATATCTCTATGGTGTCAAGTGTGAGGTGTTCACTGATCATCACAGTTTGCAACATGTTTTCACTCAGAAGGACTTGAATCTGAGGTAGAGAAGGTGGATGAAGTTGTTAAAGGACTATGATGTGACCATTCAGTACTATCCGAGTAAGCTAATGTTGTGGCAGACACATTGAGCCAAAAGACAGTCAGCATGGGCAGTTTGGCTTATTTGGGGGTGTCCAAACGATCGTTGGCAAAGGAGATTCAGGGTTTGGAATCTAAGTTCATGCACCTGGGTATCTCAGAATGGGGTGGAGTGTCATTTAGTATTGAGGTCAAATCCACCTTCGTAGAGGAGATAAAGACCAAACAGTTTCAGGATTCACAGTTGAGCAGGCCTCGGAGCAAGACAATATTCGAAGAGTCTAGGGATGCCACATTGGATTCTGGTAGCGTATTAAATTTTAAAGGGAGGATTTATGTTCCTCGAGTTGATGAAATCATTCAGAAAGTGTTAGTAGAGGCTCATGGCTCACGGTATTTGATTTATTTAGGTGTTACCAAGATGTACAGGAATTTGAGGCAGTTTTACTGGTGGCCCAGGATGAAAAGGGACATAGCTGAGTTTGTGTCCAAATGTCAAAATTGCCAGCAGGTAAAATATGAGCACCAAAGTCCTGCAGGACTACTATAGAGGATGTCCATTCTAGAGTTGAAGTGGGAAAGTATAGCCATGGACTTCGTGGTGGATCTTCCTAAGACCTTGGGGAAGTATGACTCTATTAGGGTCATTGTCGACAGGCTGACCAAGTCAGCTCATTTCATTCTGGTCAGAGTGGATTACAATTCTCAGCAATTGGCTAAGATTTATGTGAAAGAGATTGTGAGATTGAATGGGTACCACTCTCCATCATATCATACAGGGGTACACAGTTTACCTCTAAGTTATGGGGTAAGTTACATGAAAAGTTAGGTACATAGCTCACTTTTAGTACAACCTTCCATCCTTAGACTGATGGTCAGTCGGAGAGGACGATTCAGGTATTGTAGGACATGCTGAGAGCATGTGTGATTGACTTTGGGGTCATTGGGACCAGTTTTTACCATTGTGTGAGTTCTCGTACAATAATAACTACCACTCCAGTATCGACATGGCACCATTCGAGGGCCTATATGGGAGGGGTTATAGATCACCTATAGGGTGGTTTAAGGAAGGCGATGTAAACCCTTTGGGCATGGACTTGGTAAGGGAAGCACAATAGAAGGTCAGAGGTATTACGATCAAGTTGCTAGCGGCCCAAAGCAGGCTGAAAGAATATGTGGATCGCAAGGTAAGGGACATGGATTTCCATGTTGGTGAACAGGTATTGTTGAAAGTGTTGCCAATAAAGGGGGTTATGCATTTTGTCAAGAAGGGCAAGCTCAGCCCTCGGTTCATCAGACCGTTTGAAGTTCTTGAGATCATGGGGCCAGTGGCTTACAGATTAGCACTACTACCTAGTTTGTCGGGTGTCCATCCAATATTATATGTATCCATGCTAAAGTGGTACCATGGGTATGGGGATTACGTCATCAAGTGGGATAAGGTGTTATTTGATAAGGATCTTCGCTATGAAGAGGAACCAATTTTGATTCTTTATCGGGATGTCTAAAATTTAAGGACAAAGGTGATCAGTATGGTAATTGTCCAATAGAAGCATCATCCAGTTGAGGAAGCCACTTGGGAAACTGAGAAGGACATGCGGGACAAGTACCCTCACCTGTTTGAGGATACAAGTACTACTCCTTCCTTTCTTTATTTTCCGTATTTTTTGGCTTGATCACTCAGGGATGACTGATGGGTAAATTGGTATCTATTGTAATGACCGGGTCCATCATTATGGATAAACTGTTTGTGCCAATTATTAGAATTAGAAAACTCTGGGTTTGGGAGTTTGAAATTCTGGGCTAGACTAGCCTCGGTCAGTTTTGGAGTGAGGTATGGTCTAGGTCAATCTAGGTAAGTATTGGGTAATGTATCTAGTTTTGAGCTAGTTTTCTATTTAGCTAAGACATAAAGGAGTCCAGGGAACTTTTCGAAATCAAATTCGGGTAAGTAGAACTCCCGGTATCGAAGTTGACGTGAAGGGGTTGTTACGGAAACTCAGGAAATCAAGTGTGTTGTAAAATAGGGCAATTTGAGAGACTTTACGACTTTTTTCCCATATCAACTGTTGTAGTGTTTGACACACCGCAAGGGTAGAGGTAGGGGTCATGGACGCCTCAGAGCAGCGGCACCTGCTAGAGCTGCTAGAGTTGAGATAGAGGCCGAGTTTGACTACGAGCCAGAGTTTGCTCCAGAGCAGCAGCATGTGGACCCGGGGATAGCCCAGATGCCACCATCTCCAGTACCAGTTCCAACACCAGTTTCTATGCCAGCTTCATCCCCAGCTCAGTCTTCGGATATTAGGGGTTTACTTGTTCAGCTTTTGGGTATGATTGGAGAGAGATCTTTGGAGGTAGCACAGACACCCGCTCAGGGGGAAGCCCTGGGTGTTCAGAGTGTCGGAGCGCAGCCTGCTACTACGGCTCCCCGTGCTTAGGTTATTCCGGTCCCTTCAGTTTCACAGCCTCTTGCTCCTCGCCCAGCTATGACAGATGGGGAGCAGAAGGTGTTGGGTAGGTTCTTGAGATTGGCACCACCGAGGTTTGCTGGTATGTCGCGTCAGGACCCGCACAATTTTATTACTACCTTTGAGAGATATTGCACCATCTGGGTTTGTTGGAGACTCACGGAGTCGGTTATACCATCTATCAGCTAGAGGGTCCAGCGAAGCTATGGTGGAGGACACAGGTTGCTTGCAGACCTTCTACATCGCCTTAGTTGAGTTGGTATGAGTTCTATGAGGCCTTTATGGCCAAGTTCTTGCCACATAGATACATGGAGCATCAAAAAGAGGAGTTCACTAGACTTGCTCAGGATTCTATGATCGTATCAGAGTATGAGACCCATTTTCATCATCTTACTCCATTTGGGGCCATGATTATGCCTATCGAGGCTGACAGGGTCCATAGATTTGTTTGGCGGCTACGGAGAGAGTTTAGAGAGCCTATAGAGATATTGGTTGCTAGTGGTCAGTCTTTCTAGGCTATTGCAGACAATGCCCATACTATAGAGGATTCGCGTCATCATGACACCGAGGCCAGAGATAAGAGGCCTCGACATTAGGGTGTCTATAGGGGTTCCAGACATGGTGGTAGAGGTTCAGGCCAGTGGGGCTAGGGTTATCAGCCACAGCAACACCAGGGTCAGTCCAGCCAACCGATTAGGCTTCACTTCAGTCTTCTGGTAGTACCCAGTTTGAGCAGGGTCAGAGCAGCCATTAGGGCTACAGCGGTCACTCTTCGAGGGATACAGCTTCTAGGGCATCAGGTCGTGGTGTCCATACGGGTTCTGCTAGTTCATCCAGACCGAGTAGGTCATCAGGGGATTGTTTCACCTATGGTATTATTGGTCATTTTGCTAGAGATTACCCCCATCAAGGTACGGTTCAGCCAGCTGCTCCATTGGCTCAGCCTATTCGCTCAGTTCAGCCACCGGCTAGAGAGGGTGGTGGTCAGGCAAGGGGTGGTGCCCCACATGGCAGAGTAGGTGGTAGGAATGGCGGTTAGGCAGGTAGAGGTCATCGTCAGTTCTATGCAGTCCCTGGGAGACCGGAGGTAGAGGCCTCAGATGCTATGATTACAAGTATGATTTCTATGTGCCATCAGTCTGCTACGTCTTTATTTGATCCTGGATCCACTTGTTCATATGTATCTGCCTACTTTCTACCTTGTTTGGGGTTGGCTAGTGAGCCATTATCTGTTCCTATTTCTGTTTTGACCCCAGTAGGAGATTCTTTAGTAGTGGATCGGATTGTGAGATCTTGTGTGATATTTGTTGGTGATTTGGAGACTTGGGGTGATTTGATGATCCTTGACATGTTAGATTTTGATGTGATACTGGGCATGGACTGGTTATCCCCTCATCGTGCAATTTTAGATTGTTATGCCAAGACCGTTACCATAGCCATGCCCGGTGTATCCTCGATTGTGTGGCAGGGTTCTGTTAGCCATTCACCGTCTGGGTTCATCTCCTGTCTTTGAGCTAGGAAGTTGATTTCCCATGGGTGTTTAGCTTATCTAGCATATGTATGAGATGCTAGTGTTGATCCTTCGTCTCCTGAGTCTGTTCCTGTGGTTAGAGACTTCCTAGACGTATTTCCTACTAACCTGCTAGGACTTCCACCTGAGAGAGATGTTGATTTTTCCATTGAGTTAGAGCTGGGCACCACGCCTATTTCTATTCCTCCTTACCGTATGGATCCTGCTGAGTTGAGAGAGCTTAAGGAACAGCACCAGGATTTGTTAGCTAAGGGGTTCATTAGACCGAGTGTGTATCCTTGGGGTTCTCCCATTCTCTTTGTGAAGAAGAAGGATGGGTCGGTGTGGATGTGTATTGATTATCGACAGTTGAATAAGGTGACAGTAAAGAATAGGTATCCGATGCCAAGGATTGATGACTTATTTAATCAGCTTTAGGGTTCCACCGTGTTTTTGAAGATTGATTTGAGGTCCGGCTACCATCAGTTAAGGATTAGGGTGGAGGACATCCCTAAGACAACATTCAGGACACGTTATGGCCACTATGAGTTCCTTGCGATGTCTTTTGGGTTGACTAATGCCCCCGCAGCCTTTATGGATTTAATGCATAGGGTGCTTAGCCCGTACTTAGATATGTTCGTGGTAGTCTTCATTGATGACATTCTAATATACTCGAGGAGTAGGGACAAGCATGAGCAGCATTTGAGGACTGTACTTCAGACTTTGAGAGAGCATCGGCTTTATGCCAAGTACTCAAAGTGTGAGTTTTGGCTTGAGTCAGATGCATTCCTAGGACACGTGGTATCTAAGGATGGGATTAGGGTTGATCCGGGTAAGATTTTTGTGATTCATGATTGGCCTAGGCCTACTACTCCTATCGAGGTTCACAACTTTGTTGGTTTAGCCAGGTACTACAGAAGGTTCATTGAGGGATTTTCTTCCATAGCAGCACCCTTGACTATGCTGACTAGGAAGGATGTCCAATTTCAGTGGTCTGATCGGTGCGAGGATAGCTTCCTGAGGCTTAAGGCCTTATTGACTTCAGCTCCAGTTTTGACCTTGTCGGTTGAGGGTCAGAGTTTCTTCATGTATTGTGATGCTTCAGAGGTCGGTCTTGGTTGTGTGTTGATGTAGCAGGATCGTGTGATAGCATATGCGTTGAGGCAGCTGAAGGTTCGTGAGCACAACTACCCCACTCATGACTTAGAGTTGGCGACGGTAGTCTTTGCGCTCAATATTTGGAGGCACTACTTGTATGGAGTTCACTTTGAGATATTCACCGATTATCATAGTCTTCAGTACATTACGAGTCAGCGGGAGCTGAACTCGAGGCAGAGAAGATGGGTTGAGCTACTGAAGGACTACGATTTCACTATTCTATACCATCCAAGCAAGGAAACGTGGTAGCGGATGCCTTGAGTCGAAAGGCAGTGAGTATGGGCAGCCTAGCTTCACTTTCAGTTTCTGAGCGACCATTGGCCTTGGATATCCAGTCCTTGGCTAACTGATTGGGTAGGCTTGACTTGTCATATCCTAGCAAAGTTCTTGCCAGTGTTGAAGTCTGTTCTACTCTAGCTGATCAGATTCAGAGCCGACAGTTTGAGGATCAGAGTTTGTGTGACCTTCAGGATCAGATAGTTCAGGGTGAGGCCAGCCAGGCTACATTAGATTCTGATGGTATTCTGAGGTTTGATGGTCGACTTTGTGTTTCGAGGGTTGGTGATTTGATTCAGTTGATACTCAGTGAGGCACATAGTTCTAGTTACTCCATTCATCCTGGTGCAGCAAAGATGTATAGAGATTTGAGGCAGCTTTACTGGTGGTGTGGTATGAAGTGGGATATAGCAGAGTTTGTATCTCGGTGCTTGAACTGTCAGCAGGTGAAGTTCAAGCATATGTGATCGGGTGGCTTGATGCAACAACTTCCCATTCCTGAGTGGAAGTGGGAAGGTATTACTATGGACTTCGTTGTTGGTTCACCTCATACTTTTCGTGGGTTTGATTCCATTTGGGTGATCGTTGATAGGCTGACTAAGTCATCACACTTCTTGCCGGTTCAGACTTCTTATGGTGCAGAGAGGTTAGCCCAGATCTACCTTCGTGAGATTGTTCGGTTGCATAGGGTCCCAGCTTCTATCATTTCAGACCGCGACACTCAGTTCATATCTCAGTTCTGGAGGGCTATACAGAGGGATTTGGGTACATAGGTTCATCTTGGTACTGCTTTCCACCCTCAGACAGATGGCCAGTCCGAGAGGACTATTCAGGTCCTGGAGGACATGCTTTGGGCTTGTGTTCTTAACTTTGGAGGTTCATGGGATCAGTTTGTGCCTTTGGCCGAGTTTGCTTATAATAATAGTTTTCATTCGAGCATTGGCATGGCACCTTTCGAGGCTTTATATGGTAGGAATTGAAAATCGCTGATTGGTTGGTTTGATGGGTTAGAGTCTAGACCGCAGAGTACATATTTGCTTAGAGATTCCTTGGACCGAGTCTATTTGATTCAGGACAGACTTAGAGCAGCCCAGAGTAGGCAGAAGAGCTACGTTGATCGTAGACTTTGTGCCTTGGAGTTCAGTGTTGGTGACTTGGTTTTCCTTCGAGTATCGCCCGTGAAGGGCGTGGTGAGATTTGGTCGGCGGGGCAAGCTTAGCCCCAGGTTTATTGGGCCGTTTGAGATACTACAAAGGGTTGGTAGTGTTTCCTACATGTTAGCTTTGCCTATGATGTTTGCAGCTGTTCATCCAGTTTTCTATGTCTCGATGTTGCACCGATATGTGCCAGATGAGTCTCATGTGTTGCATTGGGATTCAGTTCAGTTAGACGAGAGTTTGCTATTTGTTGAGGAGCTGATAGCTATTCTGGCCAGAGATATCAGGAGATTGAGATCTAGAGAGATTTCGATTGTGAAAGTTCAGTGGAGACACCATTCGGTCAAGGAGGCTACTTGGGATACCAAGGGTGAGTTGCGTGCTCAGTATCCGCAGTTGTTCGAGCCTTCAGGTACTCCCTTCTTCTTGACTTTCGAAGGCAAAAGTTTTTTTAGTAGTGGATGTTGTGATGACCCTTTCGGTCATCTTCGCATTTACGCATTCATTGTATTGTTAGAGCTTTCTTGTAGCAGCCCTGAGTCATTTATGGCTTGCTGGGACCGGTAGTTTGGTACCCTGATCGTTTGTTTGGTTGTTTTTCCCTTTTTCCTATTTTAGAGATTTAACTTAGAATATCATTGACTTTAGTCAATATTCTTAGCTAACGTGCTCGGAATTGAATTCTGACAGTTTCATTAGCTCTGGAGCGTTGAGTTTGGTCTAGTTGGACCTTCAGTTGAGGCTTGAGAACTTCCAGTGTGGGTTTTGTGTTGCTTTCTCTGTTTTCAGGCCATTTGGAGTTGAAAGTGTAACTTTAGGTGGCTTTTGATGATCGGAGTGTCGGATTTGAAATCCGATGATTCCATCAGCTACGGAATGATTAGTTTGGGTTAGAAAGGTGGTTGGTTTGGGTCCCGGGTGAGCTGGGCACATTTCAAGCCTTTGGGTTCTTATTCGTTAGTGTTGACTTGGGTCAACATTTCTCCTAAATGACCTCGTCGATTCCGTTGAGTCCATAACATCGTTTCCACTGTGTTAGCATTATTGGTTTTTGAACATCGATTTCTGATTATTTGTGGAATGCCCCGTCGAGTTTTGAAAATTTGTAGATTTCTGGTTGTTGCCGGTGCAGGACTCAGGCCGTAATCGCGATCTCGAGACTCTTTGTTACGACCACGATGAAGTGACTGGCTTACTGTGCTTCGCGATCGCGACGTCCCATGTCGCGACCGCGATGTCCCATGTCGCGACCGCGATGAAGTCCCTTCCCCTTTGTTCTTCGCGACCACATGGCTAGCCTTCGCGATCACGATGAAGGACCCCTGAGCAATATATAAGTTTTCCAACTTAGTCCCTTTCATTCAAAACTCATTTTCTCCATTGTTGACAGCTCCAAACTCGTACAAACTCGGTAATTGACCAATTTTGGGTGTTGGGTTGCTAATTCCTTGGCCTTGATCGTTCCTCCATCATAATTGGTAAGTTTTATCCGCTTTAATCCATCAAATTATCTTTTTTGATTCTCAAATTGTTCCTTGTGTGGGCTGGCTGGTTTGAGCCATTTCCTTGGCCAATTTACCTCTAAAATCTGACCATGCACACCTTGGAGGGTAGTGATCATCGTGCTTCTTTCATTTTTGGTTTAGGGTTGTGGGCCCCGTGGGCCTGCTTTTGACCTGGATTTCGACCCGGCTACAATTATAGCAATATGGGTATCGTTAGACTCATTTTAACATATTATTTATGTGTGTGATAGTTTGACTATCATTCGAGATCTCTCAGAGCGATTCAGGCTTGGACATTGTTGTTCGTGCAGCTTGTCGTCGGACGACAGGTAGGTTACGCTCTAAACTCCCTAGACTTAGCATATATCGGATAAAATTGTACTAGCCGGCATCCTTGGGTTGGGTTATTATGTTGGTACCACAGACCTTGACCATTTTATTCATGTCCGCCTACTTTCCTTCCTTCGATGTTTGTAGTACTTGCTTGATACGTTTTATCCACACTTGTGGTCCTGTGAGGCCTTGTTGACTCTGGAATAGAGAAAGTGGGTTATTGGGAATGTCCGCATGTCCCGGACATAGAAATATCCTTCTAGGCTGGTTATGCTTGTTGAGTAGCTTTGGAGCCTGTGCAGGGCCGATAGGTTGATTGTGAGCTGCTGGGCAGCTATTTGTGTTTGATCATATCATTTCCATACATATAAAGAGGAGTTATCTACGTTTTACTACAGTTTTGGCTTTGGGCCTACTGGAATTGTTTTCCAAACTTTGCATGGCCCCGAGGGCCCATTTTTTATGGAAATGAATTGGAAATGGTTTGACTTAACTTGTGGATCTTTTTGGGGTAAAAGAAAGTTATATTATGATTTCTATCAGCAATTTTACTATTAATGCTAGACTCGGCAGGGTCGGGGTGCTAGTTGAGTTTTCTTACTGATTTGAGATGATTTTAGACCCGGTTACGCTGGGCACCCTTGGAGGGGTTTTCGAGACATTTTACCCACTACTTTAGTCCTGTACAGGGTCTAGGCATGCATATTCGAGACTGGGTCTCTATCTTGAACTCAGACTTGCTTCCGGATGACATATTTGATACTGAGTTTTAGTATGGGGTCCGGGACCTCCATGGACCTTATTGTTCCGGACCTGGGTCCTAGGGTTGTGTGTGCCGGAGGGAGGGTATACGACGGAGTAGAGGTATATGGGCAGTGTCCTTCAATCAAACCTACCTGATGGGCCCGATCCACACCGGAGGGGGTACATACTGAGTTACCATTTCACCCTGAGATCTTCATGCATCATAACATTCATTGTTTAAGGTCCCACCCTTGTTTGCTATTTGTTGAGTGTATGCTCCGATTGTATGGGCGGTCGGAGGGTTTGTTTTCACTTGTTTACGTTCCTCGATTGTATGGGCGGCTAGGGGACTGTAGGTATACTCTTGTTGCTTTATCGTGGTGTTATCCCCTGTTACGGTTATGCTTTATCGTAGGTATACTCTTGTTGCTTTATTGTATGGGCGGCTAAGTTGTTACTTGTTGGATTTAAGATTGGTATGATTAGTTGGGTTATTGATTCCTGTTTCCGAGCATGTCTATCTTTACTCTACTCCTCCTTCCCTTATACTTGAGGTTACCGGTATACCGTCCATTTCTAAAACCTATTATGTATATATTGTTATTGCAAGGATCTCAGGTGCGTCATTTCTTACTTTCACCTGTGCTTGTTGTGTATATATTCTACTTGCTAGCCTTGTATGTTGTTATATTGTCTTCTCTCCGGGCTAGATTCTGTGTACTTGTCATTGATTTCTGTGATTACCTGCTTCTATTCTGTCTGTTACTACGCTTTTATCTTATATGTGCCCAGTCAGCCTATGATACTTACTGGGTACCTTATGCTTCGCATTTGGTGCTCATACTACACACTGCATCTTCTGGTGCAGATCCTAGTGTGAGCCATCGTCGCTAGCTCGTGGGAGACTCGTGCTTGGAGCTTTTGTGATATTCTGGACAGAGGGTGAGCTTTTGGCGACCGGAGCTTAGCTTTTAGTTTATCTTTTGATTATGTACTTTATTTCTACTCGGAGACAGCTTGTATATATTGTTTTGGACCCTTGTACTTCTTATGTAGATCCGGCTTTTATACGTTATGATACCAGGTTTTGGGTTTCGTTTAGCTTCCGCATTGTGTTTATATTACTCTTGTTATCTATTTTCTTCATCTTGTTCCCTTACTTCTGCTTATTAACTGTTCTTCCGTTTTAGTTGATAGAATGTGGCCCATTACTAACCGTTCCGGGCTACGGGGATTGGTTCACCTACTGGGGGTTGAAGGTTCCATCAGGGGCGGACCTACATTGTTCCAAGTGGGTTCAATTGAACCCGCTTGGTTCGGAAAAAATTAATATTTACATGTATAAATTATGTAAGAAAGTGTTGATATAAAATAAATGAACCAGCATGAAACAAATAGAAAGCACAGCTCGATGGTCTTGTGGGTTCAATTAGTTGCTGCTAGTCCCGTGATCGAGACTTCCCATAGGCATTTTATTTCCTTTTGTTTTTTCGAAATCATTAAGGGTTCATTAACTCATTGCTCATTAGTCATTATTCATTAAATAACTCTAGTGTATGTGTATCCCGAGAATGTCATATTTAGCTTCTTCTCCATTTATTGTTTTTGTTTAATTAGTTCAATGCATTTAAAAAATTAGCTTACATTTTATTTTAAATTTAATATTTGAGAATTCTATTAAAATTGCTTAAGATTGTTAGAATAATATAGGTTATATTATTTAATGTTTGCAAACAATACTACTTTTTATTTTATTTAGTTTAATGCTTTTCTAACTTATGAAGTTATATCTTTTTTATTTTATTTACAACAATATAGGTTATATTATTTATGTTTATTTATTTATTCCTTTAGTAAATTGCTTGTTTATCTTTTATGGTCTTTCAAAATTTCTGTATTGTTCTTATTGCTAAAACTAATTATAAGAGAAGCAAAAAAATTGAATTGAAGAGAAAATTTGAAGTCCGATATACAGATAGTAATTTTTTTGGTATATTGTATAAAATAATGATATTTAATTTATCTAATTATTTATTGTACTGCTAAAAGAACAAGTATTTTCAACAAATTCGCCCATCGATGTTTGAGATTTTGGATAAAAATTCTGTTGAAAATATTTTTGATGAGCAAATTTTGACGAAATTTGTGGTTTTTTACTAGTATTTATTTTTCAAAATGACAGTAATCATTCGGTGGTATTATGGGAAATATTATGGGAAATATATAAAAACATAGTAATCTTTACCGTCGATTATCATTTGTAAGTTCAATATTTATTTGAACCCGCTTGAAGAAAATTTAGGGTCCATCACTGGGTGTCATCATGACCGAGAAATCGGGTCGTGACATGAACGAACGAATATATAAAATTTAATTATCTCATAATATTATTTTGGGGAGTTCAATTTATTGGTCATAAAACTTCATAACATAAACTATAGTTGAAACTTCTGGCTTCCCTTACTCATTCTATAACTACAAGGAAGACTATGTCCGATTATAGCCTTGCGAGTCGAGCTTAACGGCTAAAAGGACACAATTTAAACCTTGTTAAATCTTCTCTATTTTTTAATTAATCCTATATGTAAATTTATGTTATACGATATATATTATTTGTTAGTTAAAACACTAAACGACCAAAAAGTTTAAACCTAGTTGAATCTTCTGTCTTCTTTTTATATTTCTACTAGTAATTTAACCGGCACGATGCACGGTCAATATTAAATGAGAATTCATCAAAGCATATTATTTTTCTCGACTCATTGAGCACATCAAATCTAATTGTTTCAACATAATGCAACAACCATTTTAATTATTCACACAATGTATCAAATATATTTAATAACTCCCTAACTTATCTTTTTTTACGTTATTTTTATATTTCTTGACATGCTTACAATGGTAAGCCTTAAAATATATTAATACTTCATAAAATATTCGTATCGACAACATTTGATTAACACATATTGATTAATATGAATTTTTTTAATATATATATATATATATATATATATATATATATATATATATATATATATATATAGAGAGAGAGAGAGAGAGAGAGAGAGAGAGAGATTTTGCATGTTGCATAATTTATCGTAGTCGGACAAAAGAACCTCAATGCTAATAAAAGAAAAAATATTTAATTAAAATTTTTGACTTTATAATAATCTTTCTCAATAACTTGTATCAAAGCAATCAGTACATAGATAATTGAAAAACATACTAAAATTATGAACTAGCTGAAGAGAATTTTATGTAGAACCCTCTCCGACTGTCTTTGTTTTCATCGTTTCGCATACCTGTTTGAGTTTTTGGTTAATTAGATAACACATATCATTGAGATCATAAGGGTGTATATCAATGGGAATATCTTTCCCCTTCAACACTTCATACATCATGTTTGTGATTTCCCTTCCCTTGTTTTCCTTCCTTATCTTATGTTGTTGGTCCTTCATCTTTCAAGTCAACACTTAAAAGGAGAAAGAGATGGTGAAACGTGTATTTTTTGATGGGGATCAAATAGCTTTGTTGTTATTTTGTGTTTCATTGCCTAGAATTGGCTCCTATTTATAAGAAAATTTTAGATTATGTAAATGTTTGATTAGTTTAAATTAGAGAATTCTTAATTGTTAGTACTAACTATTTTGGCATAAAATTAAATAAAGGTGTATTAGATACCTAATTAGATGTTATCATCTAGACATCTATGTATTTTATGACTCTGACCATATGTTGATCAATTTTATTGGGTCAATTTTTTTTTATTAGGAAGATAATTCAGTGTAATTAAAATTTGAGTAAGTAGTACAATTATAAAGTAATAACAAATGAGTTTTCTAATTCATTGCAGTCATCAAGAAAGTTACTTTTATTTTTAGTAAATTTTAGTTTGTGATATAAAAAATAAAAGATTGAAACAAGCAAACATTTTAAATATTGACTAAGAATTTTGAAATATCAATTTCAACAAAATTTAAATAATAATCAATTTAATGGTTAATTTTTTAAAAATACAAATATTTACTGAATATTAAATGGTTATATGTGTATGTTTATAACTGTTGCAACGCTTATTGAAGCACATTATTATTGTATCCAACTTAAAATAAGCTTTATTCGTAGAAATTTTACGCTCTTTTAAAATAAATTTTAAAATAAAATCTTGCTTAAATTTAGTGTTATTGTCTGGTACTCACCAACCTATCACTCGACTCGCATTGAAATTTTTTCTAAATTATTTTTGAGATAAATTAATATGAAGTAATTTCACAAAACACTTGTCAAAATTATGTATTTACACATATGGGGAAAAGAAAAAAAGAAATTTTAAGAGAATTATTCAAGAAGAAGTGAAATTAGTTGCATATTGTCTTATTAATGTATTATTAAATGAAAATATACATATTAGTCTCACGAAATTTTCTCTTTTTATTGTGACTAAGTTAAATTTTAATCATCTTGAAATTCATATTTAAGTTTATTCAATCCTTTTCGGCTAATTTTAATCTGTATTAATCAAAGAGGAAAAAGAAATGATAAATTTATTGAGTTTATGCCATATATTATAATTTTGTCACGTTGTGTTTAACAAATGAAAGTTCACGAGCAAACCTAGTTAATTTTCTTTCACCAAATCAATTTTTAGTGAAAGACAATCAAGTTTCTCTATCAAGAAATGAAAAGGTCTTGGCTTTTGATTAAGTTAATTCATTCACACAATATCTTTATCCTGTTTCATCTCACCTTTCCTTTATTAACTCAATAAAAATGTATCTTCGTATAATTAAAAATGAACGAAAGAATATATAGAATTTAATTATCTCATACTATTATTTTGGAGAGTTCAATTTATTGGCCATAAAACGTCATAACATAAATTATAGTTGAAACTTCTGGCTTCCTTTACTCATATTATAACTACAAGGAAGACTATGTCCGATTATAGCCTTGTGAGTCGAGCTTAACAGCTAAAAGGACACAATTTGAACCTAGTTAAATCTTCTGTATTTTTTAATTAACCCTATATGTAAATTTATGTTATACGATATATATATTATTTTTTAGTTAAAATACTAAACGACCAAAAGGTTTAAACCTAGTTGAATCTTCTGTCTTCTTTTTATATTTCTACTAGTAATTTAACCTGCACGATGCACGGTCAATATTAAATGAGAATTCATCAAAGTAAATTATTTTTCTTGTCTCATTAAGCATATCAAATCTAATTGTTTCAACATAATGCAACAACCATTTTAATCATTTACACAATGTACCAAATATATTTAATAACTCCCTAACTTATCTTTTTTTACGTTATTTTTATATTTCTTGACATGTTTACAATGGTAAGCCTTAAAATATATTAATACTTCATAAAATATTCGTATCGACAACATTTGATTATCACATATTGGTTAATATGAATTTTTTAGTATATATATATATATATATAGATAGATAGATAGATAGATAGATAGATTTTTCATGTTGCATAATTTTTTGTAGTCGTACAAAAATAAATATAAACTAATTACTTAGAGATTTATAATCAATTCATTTTATACAAAATTTCTTTTTGACTTGTCCAATAGCTTTTATTAATTCTTTTTATATCACACTGATTTTTTCAAATGCAAATATATAGACACACATACCTTATAAAAATAATAAAGTGTATCAAAAGAACCTCAATGCTAATAAAAGAAAATATATTTTATTAAATTTTTTGACTTTATAATAATCTTTCTCAATAACTTGTATCAAAGCAATCAGTATATAGATAATTGAAAAACATACTAAAATTATGAACTAGCTGAAGAGAATTTTATGTAGAACCCTCTCCGACTGCCTTTGTTTTCATCGCTTCGCATACCTGTTTGAGTTTTTGTTTAATTAGATAACACATATCATTGAGATCATAAGGGTGTATATCAATGGGAATATCTTTCCCCTTCAACACTTCATACATCATGTTTGTGATTTTCTTTCCCTTGTTTTCCTTCCTTATCTTCTGTTGTTGTTCCTCCATCTCTCAAGTCAACACTAAAAAGGAGAAAGAGATGGTGAAACGTGTGTTTTTTGATGGGGATCAAATAGCTTTGTTGTTATTTTGTGTTTCTTTGCCTAGAATTGGCTCCTATTTATAAGAAAAAAATTAGATTATGTAAATATTTGATTAGTTTAAATTAGAGAATTCTTAATTGTTAGTACTAACTATTTTGATATAAAATTAAATAAAAGTGTATTAGATACCTAATTAGATGTTATCATCTAGACATCTATGTATTTTATGACTCTGACAACATGTTAATCAATTTTATTGGGTCAATTTTTTTTATTAGGAAGATAATTCAGTGTGATTAAAATTTGAGTAAGTAGTACAATTATAAAGTAATAACAAATGTGTTTTCTAAGTCATTGCAGTCATCAAGAAAGTTACTTTTATTTTTAGTAAATTTTAGTTTATAGATAAAAAAAAGATTGAAACAAGCGAACATTTTAAATATTGACTAAGAATTTTGAAATATCAATTTCAACAAAATTTAAGTATGCGTAAAAATAATAATCAATTGAATGGTTAATTTTAAAAAAATACAAATATTTACTGAATATTAAATGGTTATATGTGTATGATTATAACTGTTGCAATGCTTATTGAAGCAATAATTATTGTATCCAACTTAAAATAAGCTTTATTCGTTGAAATTTTACGCTCCTTTCAATTAAATTTTAAAATAAAATCTTGCTTAAATTTAGTGTTATTGTCTGGTACTCACCAACCTGTCATTCGACTCGCATTGAAATTCTATCTAAATTATTTTTGAGATAAATTAATATGAAATAATTGCACAAAACACTTTTAAAAATTATGTATTTACACATATTGGGAAAAGAAAAAAAGAAATTTTATTTATTTTTAGAGAAATATTCAAGAAGAAGTGGAATTAGTTGCATATTGTCTTATTAATGTATTATTAAATGAAAATATACATATTAGTTTGGCCAGATTTTCTCATTTTATTGTGACTAAGTTAAATTTTAATCATCTTAAAATTCATATTTAAGTTTATCCGATCTTTTTCGGCTAATTTTAATCTCTATTAATCAAAGAGGAAAAAGAAACGATAAATTTATTGAGTTTATGCCATATATTATAATTTTATCATGTTATGTTTAACAAATGAAAGTTCACGAGCAAACCTAGTGAATTTTCTTTCACCGAATCAATTTTTAGTGAAAGACAATCAAGTTTCTCTATCAAGAAATGAAAAGGTCTTGACTTTTGATTAAGTTAATTCATTCCCACAATATCCTTATCCAGTTTCATCTCACCTTTCCTTTATTAACTCAATAAAAAAGTATCTTCGTGTAATTAAAAATGAACGAACGAATATATAGAATTTAATTATCTCATACTATTATTTTGGAGAGTTCAATTTATTGGCCATAAAACGTCATAACATAAACTATAGTTGAAACTTCTGGCTTCCCTTACTTATTCTATAACCACAAGGAAGACTATGTCCGATTATAGCCTTGCGAGTAGAGATTAATGGCTAAAAGGACACAATTTAAACCTAGTTAAATCTTCTATATTTTTTAATTAACCCTATATGTAAATTTATGTTATACGGTATATATTATTTGCTAGTTAAAACACTAAACGATCAAAAGGTTTAAACCTAGTTGAATCTTCTGTCTTGTTTTTATATTTCTACTAGTAATTTAACATGCACAATGCACAGTCAATATTAAATGAAAATTCATTAAAGTAAATTATTTTTCTTGTCTCATTAAGCACATTAAATTTAATTGTTTCAACATAATGCAACAGCCATTTTAATTATTCACACAATGTACCAAATATATTTAATAACTCCCTAACTTATCTTTTTTTTATGTTATTTTTATATTTCTTGACATGTTTACAATGGTAAGCCTTAAAATATATTAATACTTCATAAAATATTCGTATCGACAATATTTGATTAAGACATATTGGTTAATATGAATTTTTTAGTATATATATATATGAATTTTGCATGTTGCATAACTTTTTGTAGTCGGACAAAAATAAATATAAACTAATGACTTTGAGACTTATAATCAATTCATTTTATACAAAAAAAAAAATTGACTTGTCCAATAGCTTTTATTAGTTCTTTTTGTATCACATCAATTTTTTCAAATGCAAATATATAGACACACATATCTTATAAAAATAATAAAGTGTATCAAAAGAACCTCAATGCTAATAAAAAAATAATAATTTAATTAAATTTTTTGACTTTATAATAATCTTTCTCAATAACTTGTATCAAAGCAATCAGTACATAGATAATTGAAAAACATACTAAAATTATTAACTAGCTGAAGGGAATTTTATGTAGAACACTCTCCGACTGCCTTCGTTTTCATCGCTTCACGTACCTGTTTGAGGTTTTGGTTAATTAGATAACACATATCATTGAGATCATAAGGGTGTATATCAATGGGGATATTTTTCCCCTTCAACACCTTATACATCATGTTTTTCCTTCCTTATCTTCTATTGTTGTTCCTCCATCTTTCAAGTCAGAGATGGTGAAACGTGTGTTTTTTGATGGGAATCAAATAGCATTGTTGTTATTTTGTGTTTCATTGCCTAGAATTGGCTCCTATTTATAAGAAAAATTTAGATTATGTAAATATTTGATTAGTTTAAATTAGAGAATTCTTAATTGTTAGTACTAACTATTTTGGCATAAAATTAAATAAAGGTTTATTAGATACCTAATTAGATGTTATCATCTTGACATCTATGTATTTTATGACTCTGACCATATGTTGATCAATTTTATAGGGTCAAATTATTATTATTAGGAAGATAATTCAGTGTGATTAAAATTTGAGTAAGTAGTATAATCGTAGAGTAATAACAAATGTGTTTTCTAAGTCATTGCAGTCATCAAGAAAGTTACTTTTATTTTTAGTAAATTTTAGTTTATAGATATAAAAAATGAAAGATTGAAACAAGCGAACATTTTAAATATTGACTAAGAATTTTGAAATATCAATTTCAACAAAATTTAAGTATGCGTAAAAATAATAATCAATTTAATGGTTAATTTTTTTAAAATACACATATTTACTGAATATTAAATGGTTATATGTGTATGATTATAACTGTTGCAATGCTTATTGAAGCACATTATTATTGTATCCAACTTAAAATAATCTTTATTCATAGAAATTTTACGCTCCTTTCAATTAAATTTTAAAATAAAATCTTGCTTAAATTTAGTGTTATTGTCTGGTACTCACCAACCTGTCACTCGACTCGCACTGAAATTTTTTCTAAATTATTTTTGAGATAAATCAATATGAAATAATTGCACAAAATACTTGTCAAAATTATGTATCTACATATATTGGAAAAAGAAAAAAAGAAATTTTATTTATTTTTATAGAATTATTCAAGAAGAAGTGGAATTAGTTGCATATTGTCTTACTAATGTATTATTAAATGAAAATATACATATTAGTCTGACGAGATTTTCTCCTTTTATTGTGACTAAGTTAAATTTTAATCATCTTGAAATTCATATTTAAGTTTATCCGATCCTTTCCGGCTAATTTTAATCTGTATAAATCAAAGAGGAAAAAGAAATGATAAATTTATTGAGTTTATGTCATATATTATAATTTTGTCACATTATATTTAACAGATGAAAGGTCACGAACAAACCTAGTGAATTTTCTTTCACCGAAACAACTTTTAGTGAAAGACAATCAAGTTTCTCTATCAAGAAATGAAAAGGTCTTTGCTTTTGATTAAGTTAATTCATTCACACAATATCCTTATCCAGTTTCATCTCACCTTTCCTTTATTAACTCAATAAAAAAGTATATTCGTACAATTAAAAATGAACGAACAAATATATAGAATATAATTATCTCATACTATTATTTTGGGGAGTTCAATTTATTGGCCATAAAATGTCATTACATAAACTATAGTTGAAACTTCTGGCTTCCTTTACTCATATTATAACTACAAGGAAAACTATGTCCGATTATAACCTTGCGAGTCGAGCTTAACGGCTAAAAGGACACAATTTAAACCTAGTTAAATCTTCTGTATTTTTTAATTAACCCTATATTTAAATTTATGTTATACGATATATATTATTTGTTAGTTAAAACACTAAATGACCAAAAGGTTTGAACCTAGTTGAATCTTCTGTCTTCTTTTTATATTCCTACTAGTAATTTAACCTGCACGATACACAGTCAATATTAAATGAGAATTCATCAAAGCAAATTATTTTTCTTGTCTCATTAAGCACATCAAATCTAATTGTTTCAACATTTTGCAGCAACCATTTTAATTATTCACACAATGTACCAAATATATTTAATAACTCCCTAACTTATCTTTTTAACGTTTTTTTTTTATATTTCTTGACATGTTTACAATGGTAAGCCTTAAAATATATTAATACTTCATAAAATATTCGTCTCGACATCATTTGATTAACACATATTGGTTAATATGAATTTTTTAGTATATATATATATATATATATATGTGTGTGTGTGTGCGCGCGCGCGCGCGTGTGGATTTTGCATGTTGCATAATTTTTGCAGTTGGACAAAAATAAATATAAACTAATGACTTTGAGACTTATAATTAATTCATTTTATACAAAATTTCCTTTCAGCTTGACCAATAGCTTTTATTAATTCTTTTTATATCACACTGATTTTTTCAAATGCAAATATATAGACAAACATATTTTATTAAAATAATAAAGTATATCAGAAGAACCTCAATGCTAATAAAAGAAAAATTATTTAATTAAAATTTCTGACTTTATAATAATCTTTCTCAATAACTTGTATCAAAGCAATGAATGCATAGATAATTGAAAAACATACTAAAATTATGAACTAGCTGAAGGGAATTTTATGTAGAACCCGCTCCGGCTGCCTTCAGTTTCATCGCTTCGCGTACCTATTTGAGTTTTTGGTTAATTAGATAACACATATCATTGAGATCGTAAGGGTGTATATCAATGGGAATATCTTTTCCCTTCAACACTTCATACATCATGTTTGTGATTTCCTTTCCCTTGTTTTTATTCCCTATCTTCTGTTGTTGTTCCTCCATCTTTCAAGTCAACACTAAAAAGGAGAAAGAGATGGTGAAACGTGTATTTTTTGATGGGGATCAAATAGCTTTATTGTTATTTTGTGTTTCTTTGACTAGAATTGGCTCCTATTTATAAGGAAAATATAGATTATGTAAATATTTGAATATTTTAAATTTGTAATGACCGAGTCCGTCATTACAGGTAGTCCAATCGTGCCAAGTTTTAGAGTTAGAAAACTCCAGGTTGGGGAGTTTGAAATTCTGGGCTAGGCTAGCCTCGGCCGGTTTTGGAGCGAGGTAGAGTCTAGGGAAATCCGAGTAAGGATTGGTCTATGTATCTTGTTTTGAGCTAGTTTTCCACGTAGCCAAGACATAAAGGAGTCCGGGGGACTTTTTGGAATCGAGTTTGGGTAAGTAGAACTCCTAGAATCGCGTTTGACGTGAAGGGGTTGTTTCGGGTCGTCGAGGAAAGCAGGTGTGTTGTAAAATGGCCAAAACTGGGAAATTTCTGGACATTCTGTCCGTGACGAGTGCAATGATCCGCCGTAGCGACCTCCGCTATAGCGGTGCAAAATACCACTATAGCGGTGTTCAAGGCGGTCAACACCCACTATAGCGGGATCGCTATAGCGGAGAGGGGACCTCTATAGCGGGCAGACGGGTTTTTAATGCAGAAACTTCCCCAAAATAGTTCAGTTTTTTACAATTCATTTGGGAGAAGAACTAGGGAGATTTCAGGCGATTTTCCTCCTTTTCCTTCAGGCGGTATGGACATTACGAGTTTTTAGTAATGTCGTTTGGTTTGATCAATGCGCCGACCATATTCATGAGTTTGATGAATGGTGTGTTTAAGTCCTACTTTGATTCCTTCGTTATCGTGTTCATCGATGATATTTTGATATACTCTAAGAGTAGGGAGGAGCATGCTAATCACTTTCGTATTGTGTTGGATATCTTGAGACACCAAAAGCTTTATGCAAAATTCACAAAGTGTGAGTTTTGGTTGAATTCCATGGAATTCTTGGAGCATGTAGTGTCAGAAAGGGGGGTGAAGGTGGATCCCCAGAAAACTGAGGCAGTCAAGAGTTGGGTTCGGCCTAGCTCTGTGACAGAGGTTAGGAGTTTCATTGGGCTCGTGGGGTACTACCAGAGGTTTGTTAAGGATTTTTCTTCTATTGCTACTGACCTGACCAGGCTGACACAGAAAGATGTACCATTCGTGTGGTCCGACAAGTGCGAAGAGAGCTTCCAAGAGCTCAAGACACTTTTGACCGCGGTTCCTATATTGTCCTTGCCGGTTGAAGGTAAATACTTTGTTGTTTACTGTGATGCTTCCCATTCTAGTTTTGGTGCTGTATTGATACAAGATAGGAATGTGATAGCCTATGCATCCAGGCAGTTGAAGGTGTATGAGAGGAATTACCCGACTCACGACTTAGAGTTGGCAGCGGTGGTTTTCACATTAAAAATTTTGAGACACTACCTTTATGGTGTCAAGTGTGAGGTGTTCACAGATCATCGCAGTCAGCAACACGTATTCATTCAGAAGGATTTGAATTTGAGGTAGAGGAGGTGGATGGGCTATTGAAGGATTACAATGTGACCATTTAGTACCATCCGGGTAAGGTTAATGTGGTGGCAGATGCATTAAGCCGAAAAACTATTAGCCTGGGTAGCTTGGCTTGTTTGGGGGTGTCCAAACGACCACTAGCAAAGGAAATTCGGGTGTTGGTGGCCAATTTCATACACTTGGGTGTTTCAGATCAAGGTGGGTTGTTGGCCAGCATTAAGGTCAAAGCCACCTTCATAGAGGAAATAAAGGCCAAACAATTTCAAGACCCAAAACTGAGTAAGTTGCGAGGTATGGTAATATCTAGGGAGTCCAGAGACGTCATGTTAGACTCTGGTGGAGTGTTGCATTTTAGGGAGAGGATTTATGTTCCTCGGGTGGATGATATGATTCAGAAAATCTTGGCAGAAGCCAATGGTTCGTGGTACTCAATTCATCCGGGTGTGACTAAAATGTACAGGAGATTGTGAGACTGCATGGGGTACCACTGTCCATCATTTCAGACAGAGGTACGCAGTTTACTTCAAAGTTTTGGGGCAAGTCACATGAAAAGTTGGGTACATAACTCACTTTTAGCACGACCTTCCATACTCAGACTGATGGTCAGTCGGAACGGATGATCCATGTATTGGAGGACATGCTGAGAGCATGTGTAATGGACTTCGGGGGTCATTGGGATCAGTTTCTACCATTATGCGAATTCTCGTACAATAATAACTACCACTCCAGTATTGACATGTCACCGTTCGAGGCATTGTATGGGAGGAACTGCAGATCACCACTTGGGTGGTTTGAGGAAGGCGATGTAAAGCCTCTGGGCGTAGACTTAGTAAAGGAAGCGTAGGAAAAGGTAAGGGGCATTCAGACCAAGTTGCTGGCTGCTCAAAGCAGGAAGAAGGAGTATGCAGACCGCAAGGTCCGGGAAATGGACTTTCAGGCTGGTGAACATGTATTATTGAAGGTGTCACCAATGAAAGGGGTTATGTAATTTGGTAAGAAGGGCAAGCTTAGCCCTCAGTTCATCGGTCCGTTTGAAGTTCTTAAAATTATGGGGCCAGTGGATTACAGGTTAGCACTGCCACCTAGTTTGTCAGGCGTCCATCCGGTATTCCATGTATCCATGCTTAAGCGATACCATGGGGATGAGGATTACATCATCAAGTGGGATGAGGTACTTTTTGATAAGGATCTGCGTTATGAGGAGGAACCTGTTTTGATTTTTGCTCGGGATGTCGGGAGGTTGAGGACAAAGGTGATTGATTTGGTGAAGGTTCAGTGGAAGCATCATCCGATTGAGGAAGCCACTTGGGAAACCGAGAAGGACATGCGGGACAAGTACCCTCAACTGTTTAAGTATTCAGGTACTACACTTCCCTCATTTTATTTTCATAATTTCAGGTTTGATCGTTCGGGGATGAACGATGGGTAAATTGGTATCTGCTGTAACGACCGGGTCTATCATAATGGGTAGTCCAATCGTGCCATGTGTTAGAGTTAGAAAACTCCGAGTTTTTGAGTTTGAAATTCTGGGGTAGGCTAGCCTCGGCTAGTTTTGGTGCAAGGTAGAGTCTAGGGAAATCTGGGTAAGGATTGGTCTATGTATCTTATTTTCAGCTAGTTTTCCATGTAGCAATGACATAAAGGAGTCCGGGGAATTTTCAGAATCAAGTTTGGGTAAGTAGAACTCCTAGAATCGCATTTGACATGAAGGGGTTATTTCGGGTCGTCGGGGAAAGCAGGTGTGTTGTAAAATGGCAAAAATTGGGAAATTTCTGGACATTCTTTCAGTGATGAGCACAATGGTCCGCCGTAGACCTCCGCTATAGCGGTGGAAAATACTGCTATAGCGATGGTCAAGGCAGTCAACACCCACTTAAGACCGATATAGCGAAAGTCGTCCGCTATAGCGAGACTGCTATAGCGGAGAAGGGACCGCTATAGCGGGTCGATGGGTTTTTAATGAAGAAACTTCCCCAAAATAGTTTAGTTTTCTACAATTCATTTGGGAGAAGAACTAGGGCGATTTCAGGTGATTTTTCTCGTTTTTCCTTTGAATTTCTTCCCTAAGGTAAGGTTTTTACTACCCAATCTTTGTACTACGTTTCCTATGTGGTAGAATTGCTAGGAGGGAACTTTGGGAAAGGTTGGAATAACCTAGGAATGGTAGAATCCGGGGAGGGAAGGGGATTCCAAGCATGAATGTTCTTGGGCATCGTTAAAAGTATACTATTATGATCATAGGTTGTTAAATTCTCTATTTTTATCCGTAAAAATGATAGAAGTAGGTGATTTAATGGTGGAAAATCCCGGGAAAAGGGTGGCATAATCATGGGTGGCCTGAGGTTTGGGGATTTGATGTAATCCAGGTATTGTGCAGGCCTTGTGTGTTAGTTGTACGTACTTGTGTGTTATTTTAGACCAAGAACGAGAAAGGAATCAGAAACACGGGAAAGCTCAGGTTGAATAGAGCTTGAATCATTTCGAGGTAGGTGATAGCTTATGATTTCTGTGAGTGTTGTATATTCTTGTACTCATATCTAAGTAATTGTATGAATTACATTGCTTAGGTAAGTTCCGTAGAATGTCTAAGGTTCCTGCTTTACAGTCTGTGTTTTGAACGGTATTTGCTTGTTGGTTTACAAGTTGTTTGTTCATGCATTTGACTATGGATTATTGACATTCGGTTGGCTCGGGTACCACGCCTGGTACGGGTATAACAAATGGTTGGCACGGGTACCACGCCTGGTACAGGAATATTAACGGTTAGCACGGGTATCATGCCTGGTACGGGTTTACTTTTGTTGCATCATTGCATTTTTATTGTTGTGTTGCATTGATTGATATTGGTTCCGTGAGTGGACCGGGCTGCTTATTGAAACGTGTTATTGGTTTGGTGGCCCTTGAGAGGCCGGGGAAATTCTGTAGAACTGATGTGTTGGTCTTGGTTTAGGCCAGGTTGTTCATTGATTATTGTGTTGTCTAGAGGGGATCCCAGGGTGGGTCCGGGCTAGACGAAAAGGTATAGTTATTGGTATAGGGTTGTGTCTCAGAGTATAGGTGGTGGATTCATGCGGGAACAAGCTAAGTTGAGACTGGTAGTCTAGGTGTGTCAGTTGATATTATTGCATGTTTTCCATACCTATTACTTGATATTGTCGTACTGTTTCTATACTGTTTATCTGAAAACTGGCTGATGATCCTACCAGTTCACAGTGGTGGTGTACTGATACTGCACTTGCTTTTCTTTTGGTGACTACAAAAAATCTTCCAGCGGCTGAGATGCGACCTCATCTTTAGCACCGATGATTTCTGACTTCAAGGGTGAGCTGTTTGATCAAACTACCTTGGGCTTATCTTTAGAGTTGCAGTCCACTTGTGTCGGACTTGAAACTATTTTCGTATTTTCTTTTGGGGTTGTATCCTCGTATTATAGATATTGGTAGTGATGTTTGGTACAACGACTTTAAGTTTCTAGGAGGGATTTTCCGCAGGATATATATATAAGCTTTCATTTTTGCATTGTTTAATTGCTAGTTTATTTTCTGTTTACTGGTTTTAGGCTGTTAGTCTAGGCAAGAGGTTGAACTCTACTGGTTCGCTCATCCGGGGGTTGGGTGGGTGCCACTCACGACAGTCTGGGTCGTGACAAAATTAGAGATTTCTTAATTGTTAGTACTAACAATTTTGGCATAAAACTAAATAAAGGTGTATTAGATACCTAATTAGATGTTATCATCTAGACATCAATGTATTTTATGACTCTGACCATATGTTGATTAATTTTATTGGGTCAAATTTTTCTTATTAGAAGATAATTCAGTGTTATTAAAATTTGAGTAAGTAATATAATCATAGAGTAATAACAAATGTGTTTTCTAATTCATTGCAGTCATCAAGAAAGTTACTTTTATTTTTTGTAAATTTTAGTCTATAGATATAAAAAAAAAAATATTGAAACAAGCGAACATTTTAAATATTGGCTAAGAATTTTGAAATATCAATTTCAACAAAATTTAAGTATGCGTAAAAATAATAATCAATTTAATGGTTAATTTTCTTAAAATACAAATATTTACTGAATATTAAATGGTTATATGTGTATGACTATAAATGTTGCAATGCTTATTGAAGCACATTATTATTGTATCCAACATAAAATAAGCCTTATTCGTAGAAATTTTACGCTCCTTTCAATTAAATTTTAAAATAAAATCTTGCTTAAATTTAGTGTTATTTCCTGGTACTCACCAACCTGTCACTCGACTCGCATTGAAATTTTTTCTAAATTATTTTTGAGATAAATTAATATGAAATAATTGCACAAAACACTTTTCAAAATTATGTATTTACACATATTGGGAAAACAAAAAAAGAAATTTTATTTACTTTTAGAGAATTATTCAAGAAGAAGTGGAATTAGTTGCATATTGTCTTATTAATGTATTATTAAATAAAAATATACATATAAGTCTGACGAGATTTTCTCCTTTTATTTTGACTAAGTTAAATTTTAATCGTCTTGAAATTCATATTTAAGTTTATCCGATCCTTTTCGGGTAATTTTAATCTGTATTAATCAAAGAGGAAAACGAAACGATGAATTTATTGAGTTTATGCCATATATTATAATTTTGTCACGTTTTGTTTAACAAATGAAAGTTCACGAGCAAACCTAGTGAATTTTCTTTCACCGAATCAATTTTTAGTGAAAGACAATCAAGTTTCTCTATCAAGAAATGAAAAGGTCTTTGCTTTTGATTAAGTTAATTCATTCACACAATATCCTTATCCATTTTCATCTCACCTTTCCTTTATTAAATCAATACAAAAGTATCTTTGTATAATTAAAAATGAACGAACGAATATATAGAATTTAATTATCTCATACTATTATTTTGGAGAGTTCAATTTATTGGCCATAAAATGTCAACACATAAACTATAGTTGAAACTTCTGGCTTTCGTTACTCATTCTATAACTACAAGGAAGGCTATGTCCGATTATAGCCTTGTGAGTCGAGCTTAACTGCTAAAAGGACACAATTTAAACCTAGTTAAATCTTATGTATTTTTTAAATAACCCTATATGTAAACTTATGTTATACGATATATATTATTTGTTAATTAAAACACTAAACGACCAAAAGGTTTAAACCTAGTTGAATTTTCTGTCTTCTTTTTATATTTCTACTAGTAATTTAATCTGCACGATGCACAGTCAATATTAAATGAGAATTCATCAAAGTAAATTATTTTTCTTGTCTCATTAAGCACATCAAATCTAATTGTTTCAACATAATGCAACAACCATTTTAATTATCCACAATGTACCAAATATATTTAATAACTCCCTAACTTATCTTTTTTTAACGTTATTTTTATATTTCTTGACATGTTTACAATGGTAAGCCTTAAAATATATTAATACTTCATAAAATATTCGTATCGACAACATTTGATTAACACATATTGGTTAATATGAATTTTTTAGTATATATATTATTAATAAATAATATATATTATTATATTATAATATTACTATAATATATATATATGAATTTTGCATGTTGCATAATTTTTTATAGTCGGACAAAAATAAATATAAACTAATGACTTTGAGACTTATAATCAATTCATTTGATACAATTTTTTTTTTGACTTGTCCAATAGCTTTTATTAGTTCTTTTTATATCACACCGATTTTTCCAAATGCAAATATATAGACATACATATCTTATAAAAATAATAAAGTGTATCAAAAGAACATCTATGCTAATAAAAGAATAATTATTTAATTAAAATTTTTGACTTTATAATAATCTTTCTCAATAACTTGTATCAAAGCAATTAGTACATAGATAATTGAAAAACATACTAAAATTATGAACTAGCTGAAGGGAATTTTATATAGAACCCTCTCCGACTGCCTTCGTTTTCATCGCTTCGCGTACCTATTTGAGTTTTTGGTTAATTAGATAACACATATCATTGAGATCATAAGGGTGTATATCAATGGGAATATTTTTCCCCTTCAACACTTTATACCTCGCTATAGCGAAAGTCGTCCGCTATAGCGGGACCGCTATAGCGGAGAGGGGACTGCTATAGTGGGAAGACGGGTTTTTAATGCAGAAACTTCCCCAAAATAGTTCAATTTTCTACAATTTGTTTGGGAGAAGAACTAGGGCAATTTCAGGCGATTTTCCTCCCTTTTCCTCCGAATTTCTTCCCTAAGGTAAGGTTTCTACTCCCCAATCTTTGTGCTATATTTCCTATGCGGTAGAATTGCTAGGAGGGAACTTGGGGAAAGGTTGGAATAACCTAGGAATGGTAGAATCCAGGGAGGGAAGGGGATTCCAAGCATGAAAGTTCTTGGGCATTGTTAAAAGTATGTTATTATGATCATATGTTGTTAAATTCTCTATTTTTATCCGTAAAAATGATAGAAGTAGGTGATTTAACGGTGGAAGAGCCCGAGAAAAGGGTGGGATGATCATGGGTGGCCTGGGGTTTGAGGATTTGGTGTTATTCGGGTATTGTGCAGGCCTTGTGTGTTAATTATACGTACTTGTGTGTTATTTTAGACCAAGAACGAGAAACGAATCCGGAACACGGGAAAACTCGGGTTGAATAGAGCTTGGATCATTTCGAGGTAGGTGATGGCTTACGATTTCTGTGAATGTTCTATATTCTTGTACTCATATCTAAGTGATTGTATGAAATACATTGCTTAGGGAAGTTGTGTAGAATGTCCAAGGTACCTTCTTTACAGTCTGTGATTTGAACGGTATTTGCTTGTTGGTTTACAAGTTGTTTGTTCATGCATTTGACTGTGGATTATTGACATTCGGTTGGCTCGGGTACCACGCCCGGTACGGGTATAACAAATGGTCGGCACGGGTACCACGCCTGGTACATGAATACTAATGGTTGGCATGGGTACCACGCGTGGTGCAAGTTTACTTTTGTTGCATCATTGCATTTTTATTGTTGTGTTGCATTGATTGATATTGGTTCCGTGAGTGGACAGGGCTGCTTATTGAAATATGTTAGTGGTTTGGTGGCCCTTGAGAGGCCAGGGAAATTCTGTAGAACTGATGTGTTGGTATTTGTTTAGGCAGGGTTGTTCATTGATTATTGTGTCGTCTAAAGGGGATCCCAGGGTGGGTCTGGGCTAGACTGAAAGGTATAGTTATTGGTATAGGGTTGTGGCTCAGAGTATAGGTGGTGGATTCATGCGGGGACAAGCTTAGTTGAGACTGGTAGTCTAGGTGTGTCTGTTGATATTGTTGCTTGTTTTCCATACCTAATACTTGATATTGTCGTACTGTTTATATACTGTTTATATGAAAACTGGCTGATGATCCTACCAGTACACAGTGGTGGTGTACTGATACTGCACTTGCTTTTCTTTTGGTGAGTACAGGAAATCTTCCAGTGGCTGAGACGCGACCTCATCTTTAGCACCGACGATTTCTGACTTGAAGGGTGAGCTGTTTGATCAAGCTACCTTGGGCTTATCTTTAGAGTTGCAGTCCACTTGTCTCGGCCTTGAAACTATTTCCGTATTTTTTTTGGGTAGTATCCCTGTATTCTAGATATTGGTAGTGATTTTTGGTACAACGACTTTCAGTTCCTAGGAGGGATTTTCCGTAGGATATATATTAAAGCTTTACTTTTTGCATTGTTTAATTGCTAGTTTATTTTCTGTTTAATGGTTTTAGGTTGTTAGTCTAGGCAAGGGGTTGAACTTTACTGGTTCGCTCATCCGAGGGTTGGGTGAGTGCCACTCACGACGGTCTGGTTCATGACAAAAATGGTATCAGAGCCTAGGTTCGTTGATCTCATCGTACCAAACAGGTCTAGTGGAGTCTTGCGGAACGGTGCGAAGACGTCCTTACTTTTCTTCGAGAGGCTATGGGGCTTTAGGAAAATTTATCTCCTCCTTGTTTCCTTCGTGCTATAACTTGATTCCAATTGGTATCTGGTGATACAAATTGATATCTAGCCTCATTCACTCTTCTGTCCGCAGATGGTTACTACAAGGAACAATGGAGCAAGGCCAACGGTCACAGCAGCGGGCCTAACAGTTCATGGCAGAGTTAGGGAAAGGGGCAGGGGACGATCTAGAGCCACACCCTCCAGGGGTGGAGCTCAAGATGCTGCCGAAGTTCGTGAAGCGACCCATCCCCCACCTCAGGATCCTGTGGCATAAGAGGTGGAAGTGATTGTGGAGGATGAAGGGGCACAAGTGGAGGCGACACCAGATGGGGGGGAGGCCTTCCTTCTATGACACTGTAAGCTTTTAAGCAGGCGTGGGATATTCTGAGTGGGTTGGTTGGTGCTGGAGCCATACCCGCAAGTTATGCAAATCAGGCCTTGGATAATCAGCCAGCCGTTACTACAACACCTAGGATGGACGCAGCTTCGGGCACGAATGATCTCCTCAGGCCAATGCTGGGCCCAGTGATGACAGGGAATGAGCATAAGATGCTGAATAAGTTCCTTAAGCTGAAACCTTCGACGTTTCAGGGTACAAACAAGGAGGATGCCTATGAGTTCATCTTGGATTACCATGAGAGGTTGCGCAAGTTGGGTATTGTACGTCAGCATGGGGTTGAGTTTGTCACTTTTCAGCTGTAGGGTGATGCCAAGCAGTGGTGGAGGTCTTATTTTGAGTGTCGGTCTTCTGTTCTACCTCCACTGACTTGGGAGCAGTTCCATGTCTTTTTCTTGGAGAAGTACATCCCCCGTACTTTGAGGGACAGGAAGAAAGATGAGTTCTTGAACTTGGAGCAGGGAAACATGTCAGTCTCGGCTTATGAGGCTAAGTTCCAAGCATTGTCTCATTTTGCTACATAGATGTTCGGGTCTGAGGAGGAACGGGTTCGGTTGTTTGTCAAGGGTATGAATAGTAAACTGCAGGTACTTTCACTGCATATGACTTCTTCAGGAAAGGGCTTTAATGATGTGGTGGATTATGTGAAGAAGATAGAGGGAGTTAGGCAAGAGGGGCAGGCTTAGGCTTTAGCCTAAAAGCCCCAGAATGAGGGAAACTATGGTGGATCGTACTCCAGGGTCCAGCATCAGTACGCTTACTCGTCCCGTCCTATTCATTCGGCTCTACCAGCTACTATAGGTGGTCATCAGGTAGCTCAGTCTTCAGCTCCTAGAGGCCAGGGAGCGTCTTATACATCAGCTAGCAGACCTACTCTTGACCGTGGTTGCTTCCATTGTGGTGAGCTGGGCCACTTTAAGAGGGAGTGTCCATATAGGCAGACAGGTAATCATGGTCAGCAGCAGACTAGAGCAGTGGTTCCGGTAGGCAGAGGCGGTAATGCTAGGGGTCGTCCACAGGTTAGGCGAGGTAATTTTTAGGGAGGCTGGGGAGACAGGGGGAACGACAGCGCAGGCAAGGGTGCGCCGTAGCCGGCCCGAGAATTGGCTTGGATTAATGATCGGGCTCATTGCTATGATTTTCCAGGGAGGACCAAGGCATAAGCCTCAAATGCGGTGATCACAGGTACCATTCTTGTCTGCGATAAAATGGCTTCGATATTATTTAACCCAGGTTCTACATATTCTTATGTGTCTGTGAGTTTTGCTTTGGGGCTGGATTTGATTTGTGATATCCTTGATTCCCTATCCATGTTTCTACCCCGGTTGAAGAGTCTGTGATTGTGACTCATGTATATCGTGACTGTTCTGTTGTGTTTATGGGGTTGCATACTTGGGTAGACTTGGTAATTCTGGATATGACTGATTTTGATATTATATTGGGTATGACCTAGCTATCTGCTTATCATGCTGTGTTGAACTATAACACCAAGACTGTGGCTTTAGAGATTTCGGGTAAGGATAGACTAGAGTGGGAGGGTGTGTACATGCCTAAGCAAGTTAAGATAATATCGTTTATTTGGGCTAGGAAGCTAGTGGGGAGGGGGTGTATAGCCTTATTGGCTCATCTCCGGGATGATAGTGTGGAGTCCCTGCCTATTGAGTCAGTTCCAGTGGTTTTCAAATTTTTAGAGGTGTTTCCAGTGAACTTGCCTGGTATGCCTCCGGACAGGGATATAGATTTTTGTATTGATTTGGAGCCAGACACTCATCCCATTTCCATTCCTCCGTATCGTATGGCTCCGGTAGAGTTAAGGGAACTTAAGACTCAGCTGCAGGAACTCCTAGATAAGGGATTTATACGTCTCAGTGCTTCGCCTTGGGGTGCTCCGGTTTTATTTGTAAAGAAGAAGGATGGTAGTATGCGGATGTGCATATATTATAGGCAGTTGAACAAGGTGACCATCCGGAATAAGTACCCTCTACCCCGTATAGATGATTTGTTTGACCAACTTCAGGGTGCATCAGTGTTTTCAAAAATCAACTTGAGGTCGGGGTACCATCAGTTAAAGATTAGGCCTGAGGACATTCTGAAAACTGCATTTTGGACTCGGTATGGACATTACGAGTTTCTAGTAATGTTGTTTGGTTTGACCAATGCGCCGACAACATTCATGAGTTTGATGAATGGGCTGTTTAAGTCCTACTTGGATTCCTTCGTTATCGTGTTGATCGATGATATTTTGATCTACTCTAAGAGTAGGGAGGAGCATGCTAATCACTTTCGTATTGTGTTGGATATCTTGAGACACCAAAAGCTTTATGAAAAATTCACTAAGTGTGAGTTTTGGTTGAATTTCGTGGCATTCTTGGGGCATGTAGTGTCAGAAAGGGGGGTGATTGTGGATCCCCAGAAAATTGAGGCAGTCAAGAGTTGGGTTCGACCTAGCTCTGTGACAGAGGTGAGGAGTTTCATTGGGCTCGCGGGGTACTATCGGAGGTCTGTTAAGGATTTTGATTCTATTGCTACTCACCTGACCAGGCTGACATAGAAAGGTGTACCATTCGTGTGGTCCGACAAGTGCGAGGAGAGCTTCCAAGAGCTCAAGACACTTTTGACCACGGTTCCTATATTATCCTTGCCGGTTGAAGGTAAAGACTTTGTTGTTTACTGTGATGCTTCCCATTCTTGTTTGGGTGCTGTGTTGATGCAGGATAGGAATGTGATAGCCTATGCATCTAGGCAGTTGAAGTTGCATGAGAGGAATTACCCGACTCACGACATAGAGTTGGCAGCGGTGGTTTTCGCATTAAAAATTTAGAGACACTACCTTTATGGTGTCAAGTGTGAGGTGTTCACAGATCATCGCAGTCTGCAGCACGTATTCACTTAGAAGGATTTGAATTTGAGGCAGAGGAGGTGGATGGAGCTATTGAAGGATTACAATGTGACCATTCAGTACCATCCGGGTAAGGCTAATATGGTGGCAGACGCATTAAGCCGGAAAACTATTAGCATGGGTTACTTGGATTGTTTGGGGGTGTCCAAACGACCACTAGCAACGGAAATTCGTGAATTAGAGGCCAAGTTCATGCACTTGGGTGTTGCAGATCAAGGTGGGTTGTTGGCCAACATTAAGGTCAAAGCCACCTTCATAGAGGAAATAAAGGCCAAACAGTTTTAGGACCCGAAATTGAGTAAGTTGCGAGGTAAGGTAATATTCGTGGAGTCCAGATACATCATGTTAGACTCTGGTGGAGTGTTGCATTTCAAGGAGAGGATTTGTGTTCCTGGGGTGGATGATATGATTCAGAATATCTTGGCAGAAGCCCATGGTTCGTGGTACTCATTTCATCTGGGTGTGACTAAAATGTACAAGAACTTGAGGTCGCGTTACTGGTGGCCCGGGATGAAAAGGAACATAGTTTATTTTGTTTCCAAATGTTAGAACTACCAGTAGGTAAAGTATGAACATCAGAAACCTGCAGGACTACTTCAAAGGATGCCAATGCCAGAGTGGAAGTGGGAAAGGATAGCCATAGATTTCGTGGTGGGTCTCCCCATGACATTGGGGAAGTATGACTCAATTTGGGTCATTGTTGACAGGCTGACCAAGTCTGCTCATTTCATTCCGGTCAGGGTAGATTACAATTCCCAGCAATTGTCTAAGATCTATGTGAAGGAGATTGTGAGACTGCATAGGGTACCACTGTCCATCATTCCAGACAGAGGTACGCAGTTTACTTCTAAGTTCTGGGGCAAGTTACATCAAGAGTTGGGTAAACAACTCACTTTTAGTATGGCCTTCCATCCTCAGACTGATGGTCAGTCAAAAAAGACGATCCAGGTATTGGAGGACATGCTGAGAGCATGTGTAATGGACTTCGGGGGTCATTGGGACCAGTTTCTACTATTGTGTGAATTCTCGTACAATAATAGCTACCACTCCAGTATTGATATGGAATCGTTCGAGGCATTGTATGGAAGGAACTGCAGATCACCGGTTGGGTAGTTTGAGGAAGGCGATGTAAAGCCTCTGGGCGTAGACTTAGTAAAGGAAGCGCAGGAAAATGTAAGGTGCATTCAGACAAAGTTGCTGGCTGCTCAAAGAAGGAAGAAGGAGTATACAGACCGCAAGGTACGGGACATGGACTTTCAGGCTGGTGAACATGTATTGTTGAGGGTGTCACCAATGAAAGGGGTTATGCGGTTTGGTAAGAAGGGAAAGCTTAGCCCTCGGTTCATCGGTCCATTTGAAGTTCTTGAAATTGTGGGGCCAGCGGCTTACAGGTTAGCACTGCCACCTAGTTTGTCAGGCGTCCATCCGGTATTCCATGTATCCATGCTTAAGCAATACCATGGGGATGGGGATTACATCATCAAGTGGGATGATGTACTTTTTGATAAGGATCTGCGTTATGAGGAAGAACCAGTTTTGATTCTTGCTCGAGATGTCCGGAGGTTGAGGACAAGGGTGATTGATATGGTGAAGGTTCAGTGGAAGCATATTCTAGTTGAGGAAGCCAATTAAGAAACCGAGAAGGACATGCGGGACAAGTACCCTCAACTGTTTGAGGATTCAGGTACTACACTTCCCTCATTTTATTTCTGTAATTTTGGGTTTGATCATTCGGGGATGAACGATGGGTAAATTGGTATCTGTTGTAATGACCGGGTCCATCATTACGGGTAGTCCAATCGTGCCAAGTTTTAGAGTTAGAAAACTTTAGGTTTAGGAGTTTGAAATTCTGGGCTAGGCTAGCCTCAGCCGGTTTTGGAGCGAGGTAGAGTCTAGGGAAATACGGGTAAGGATTGGTCTATGTATATTGTTTTTAGCTAGTTTTCCACGTAGCCAAGACATAAAGGAGTCCGGGGGACTTTTCGGGATCGAGGTTGGGTAAGTAGAACTCCTGAAATCGCGTTTGACGTGAAGGGGTTGTTTTGGGTCATCGGAGAAAGCAGGTGTTTTGTAAAATGGCCAAAACTGGGAAATTTCCGGACAATCTGTCCGTGAAGAGTGCAACGGTCTGCCGTAGCGACCTCTACTATAGCGGTGGAAAATACCGCTATAGCGGTGGTCAAGGGGGTCAACACCCACTTAAGACCGCTATAGAGGAAGTCGTCTGCTATAGCGGTACCTCTATAGCAGAGAGGGGACCGCTATAGTGGGCCGACGGGTTTGTAATGCAGAAACTTCCCCAAAATAGTTCAGTATTCCATAATTCATTTGGGAGAAGAACTAGGGCGATTTTAGACGATTTTCTTCCTTTTCCCTTCTAATTTCTTCCCTAAGGTAAGGTGTCTACTCCCCAATCTTTGTACTACGTTTCCTATAAGGTAGAATTGCTAGGAAGGAACTTGGGGAAAGGTTGGAATAACCTAGGAAAGGTAGAATTCAGGGAGGGAAGGGGATTCCAAGCATGAATGTTCTTGAGCATCGTTAAAAGTATGTTATTATGATCATAGGTTGTTAAATTCTCTATTTTATCCGAAAAAATAATAGAAGTAGGTGATTTAACGGTGGAAAAGCCCGGGAAAAGGGTGGGATGATCATGGGTGGCCTGGAGTTTGGGGATTTGATGTAATCCGGGTATTGTGCAAGCCTTGTGTGTTAATTGTACGTACTTGTGTGTTATTTTAGACCAAGAACGAGAAACGAATCCGGAACACGGGAAAACTCGGGTTGAATAGAGCTTGGATCATTTCGAGGTAGGTGATGGCTTACAATTTCTATGAATGTTGTATATTCTTGTACTCATATCTAAGTGATTGTATGAATTACATTGCTTAGGGAAGTTGTCTAGAATGTCTAAGGTTCCTACTTTACAGTCTGTGATTTGAACGATATTTTCTTGTTGGTTTACAAGTTGTTTGTTCATTCATTTGACTGTGGATTATTGACATTCGGTTGGCTCGGGTACCACGCCTGGTACGGGTATAACAAATGGTTGGCGCGGGTACCATGCCTGGTACAAGAATACTAACGGTTGGTACAGGTACCACGCCTGATATGGGTTTACTTTTGTTGCATCATTGCATTTTTATTGTTGTGTTGCATTGATTGATATTGGTTCCGTGAGTGGACCGGGCTGCTTATTGAAACGTGTTATTGGTTTGGTGGCCCTTGAGAGGCCGGGGAAATTCTGTAGAACTGATGTGTTGGTCTTGGTTTAATCCGGGTTGTTCATTGATTATTGTGTTGTCTAGAGTTGATCCTAGGGTGTGTCCGGGATAGACGGAAAGGTATAGTTATTTGTATAGGGTTGTGGCTCAGAGTATAGGTGGTGGATTAATGCAAGAACTAGCTAAGTTGAGACTGGTAGTCTAGGTGTGTCTGTTGATATTGTTGCATGTTTTCCATACCTAATACTTGATATTGTCGTACTATTTATATACTGTTTATCTGAAAACTGACTGATGATCCTACCAGTACACAGTGGTGGTGTACTGATACTGCACTTGCTTTTCTTTTGGTGAGTACATGAAATATTCTAGCGGCTGAGACGCGACCTCATCTTTAGCACCGACGATTTCTGACTTCAAGGGTGAGCTATTTGATCAAGCTACCTTGGGCTTATCTTTAGAGTTGCAGTCCACTTGTCTCGGACTTGAAACTATTTCCGTATTTTCTTTTGGGGTTGCATCCCCGTATTCTAGATATTGGTAGTGATGTTTGGTACAACGACTTTCAGTTCCTAGGAGGGATTTTCCGCAGGATATATATTAAAGCTTTAGTTTTTGCATTGTTTAATTGCTAATTTATTTTCAGTTTATTGGTTTTAGGCTGTTAGTCTAAGCAAGGGGTTGAACTCTACTGGTTCGCTCATCCGGGGGTTGGGTGGGTGCCACTCACGACGGTCTGGGTCGTGACAAAAGGTCTTGGCTTTTGATTAAGTTAATTCATTCACACAATATCCTTATCCAGTTTCATCTCACCTTTCCTTTATTAACTCAATAAAAAAGCATCTTCGTATAATTAAAAATGAACGAACGAATATACATAATATAATTATCTCATACTATTATTTTGGAGAGTTCAATTTATTGGCCATAAAACGTCATAACATAAACTATAGTTGAAACTTATGGCTTCCCTTACTCATTCTATAACTACAAGGAAGACTATGTCCGATTATAGCCTTGCGAGTCAAGCTTAACGGCTAAAAGGACACAATTTAAACCTAGTTAAATCTTCTGTATTTTTTAAATCAACCCTATATTTAAATTTATGTTATACGATATATATTATTTGTTAGTGAAAACACTAAACGACCAAAAGGTTTAAACCTAGTTGAATCTTTTGTCTTCTTTTTATATTCCTACTAGTAATTTAACCTGCACGATGCACTGTCAATATTAAATGAGAATTCATCAAAGCAAATTATTTTTCTTGTCTCATTAAGCACATCAAATCTAATTGTTTCAACATTTTGCAACAACCATTTTAATTATTCACACAATGTACCAAATATATTTATATTTAATAACTCCCTAACTTATCTTTTTAAAGTTTTTTTAAATATTTCTTGACATATTTACAATGGTAAGCCTTAAAATATATTAATACTTCAATATTCGTCTCGACAACATTTGATTAACACATATTGGTTAATATGAATTTTTTAGTATATATATATATATATATATATATATGTGTGTGTGTGTGTGTGTGTGTGGATTTTGCCTGTTGTATAATTTTTTACAGTTGGACAAAAATAAATATAAACTAATGACTTTGAGACTTATAATTAATTCATTTTACACAAAATTTCTTTTCGGCTTGTCCAATAGCTTTTATTAATTATTTTTATATCACACTGATTTTTTCAAATGCAAATATATAGACACACATATTTTATTAAAATAATAAAGTATATCAGAAGAACCTCAATGCTAATAAAAGAAAAATTATTTAATTAAAATTTCTGACTTTATAATAATCCTTCTCAATAACTTGTATCAAAGCAATGAATGCATAGATAATTGAAAAAAAAATACTAAAATTATGAACTAGCTGATGGGAATTTTATGTAGAACCCTCTCCGGCTACCTTCGTTTTCATCGCTTCGCGTACCTGTTTGAGTTTTTGGTTAATTAGATAACACATCACTGCGATCGTAAGGGTGTATATCAATGGGAATATCTTTTCCCTTCAACACTTCATACATCATGTTTGTGATTTCCTTTCCCTTGTTTTTCTTCCCTATCTTCTGTTGTTGTTCCTCCATCTTTCAAGTCAACACTAAAAAGGAGAAAAAGATGGTGAAACGTGTATTTTTTGATGGGGATCAAATAGCTTTATTGTTATTTTGTGTCTCTTTGCCTAGAATTGGCTGCTATTTATAAGGAAAATATAGATTATGTAAATATTTAAATAGTTTAAATTAGAGATTTCTTAATTGTTAGTACTAACAATTTTGGCATAAAACTAAATAAAGGTGTATTAGATACCTAATTAGATGTTATCATCTGGACATCAATGTATTTTATGACTCTAACCATATGTTGATCAATTTTATTGGGTCAAATTTTTCTTATTAGAAGATAATTTAGTGTGATTAAAATTTGAGTAAGTAGTATAATCATAGAGTAATAACAAATGTGTTTTCTAATTCATTGCAGTCATCAAGAAAGTTACTTTTATTTTTAGTAAATTTTAGTTTATAGATATAAAAATATAAAATATTGAAACAAGCGAACATTTTAAATATTGGCTAAGAATTTTAAAATATCAATTTCAACAAAATTTAAGTATGCGTAAAAATAATAATCAATTTAATGGTTAATTTTTTTAAAATACAAATATTTACTGAATATTAAATGGTTATATGTGTATGATTATAAATGTTGCAATGCTTATTGAAGCACATTATTATTGTATCCAACATAAAATAAGCCTTATTCGTAGAAATTTTACGCTCCTTTCAATTAAATTTTAAAATAAAATCTTGCTTAAATTTAGTTTTATTGTCTGGTACTCACCAACCTTTCACTCGACTCGCAGTGAAATTTTTTCTAAATTATTTTTGAGATAAATTAATATGAAATAATTCCACAAAACACTTGTCAAAATTATGTATTTACACATATTGGGAAAATAAATTTATTTATTTATTTATTTTTAGAGAATTATTCAATAAGAAGTGGAATTAGTTGCATATTGTCTTACTAATGTATTATTAAATGAAAATATACATATTAGTCTGACGAGATTTTCTCCTTTTATTGTGACTAAGTTAAATTTTAATCATCTTGAAATTCATATTTAAGTTTATCCGATCCTTTTTGGCTAATATTAATCTGTATTAATCAAAGAGGAAAAAGAAACGATAAATTTATTGAGTTTATGCCATATATTATAATTTTGTCACGTTATGTTCAACAGATGAAAGTTCACGAACAAACCTAGTGAATTTTCTTTCACCGAATCAATTTTTAGTGAAAGACAATAAAGTTTCCCTATCAAGAAATGAAAAGGTTTTGGATTTTGATTAAGTTAATTCATTCACACAATATCCTTATCTAGTTTCATCTCACTTTTCCTTTATTAACTCAATAAAAAAGTATCTCTGTATAATTAAAAATGAACGAACGAATATATAGAATTTAATTACCTCATATTATTATTTTGGGGAGTTCAATTTATTGGCCATAAAACGTCATAACATAAACTATGGTTGAAACTTCTGGCTTCCCTTACTCATTCTATAACTACAAGGAAGACTATGTCCGATTATAGCCTTGCGAGTCGAGCTTAACGGCTAAAAGGACACAATTTAAACCTAGTTAAATCTTCTGTATTTCTTAATTAACCCTATATGTAAATTTATGTTATACGATATATCTTATTTGTTAGTTAAAACACTAAACGATCAAAAGGTTTAAACCTAGTTGAATCTTCTGTCTTCTTTCTATATTCCTACTAGTAATTTAACCGGCATGATGCACGGTCAATATTTAATAAGAATTCATCAAAGAAAATTATTTTTCTTGTCTCATTATTTTTCTTGTCTCATTAAGCACGTCAAATCTAATTGTTTCAACATATTGAACAACTATTTTAATTATTCACACAATGTACCAAATATATTTAATAACTCCCTAACTTATCTTTTTTACGTTATTTTTGACATGTTTACAATGGTAAGCCTTAAAATATATTAATACTTCATAAAATATTCATCTCGACAACATTTGATTAACAGATATTGGTTAATATGAATTTTTTAGTATATATATATATATATATATATATTTGTGTTTATGTGTGTGTGTGTGTGTGTGTGTGGATATTGCGTGTTGCATAATTTTTTACAGTCGGACAAAAATAAATATAAACTAATGACTTTGAGACTTAAAAATAACTCCATAAGTTATCTTTTTTTACGTTATTTTTATATTTCTTGACATGTTTACAATGGTAAGCCTTAAAATATATTAATACTTCATAAAATATTTGTATCGACAATATTTGATTAACACACATTGGCTATTATGATTTTTTTAGTATATATTTATATATGGATTTTGAATGTTGTATAATTTTTTATAGTCGGACAAAAATAAATATAAACTAATGACTTTGAGAATTATAATCAATTTATTTTTTACAAAATTTCTTTTTGACTTGTCCAATAGCTTTTATTAGTTCTTTTTATATCACACTGATTTTTCCAAATGCAAATATATAGACACATATATCATATTAAAATAATAAAGTGTATCAAAAGAACCTCAATGCTAATAAAACAAAAATTATTTAATTAAATTTTTTGACTCTATAATAATCTTTCTCAATAACTTGTATCAAAGCAATCAATACATAGATAATTGAAAAACATACTAAAATTATGAACTAGCTGAAGGGAATTTTATGTAGAACCCTCTCCGACTGCCTTCGTTTTCATCGCTTCGCGTACTTGTTTGAGTTTTTGGTTAATTAGATAACACATATCATTGAGATCATAAGGGTGTATATCAATGGGAATGTCTTTCCCCTTCAACACTTCATTCATCATGTTTGTGATTTTCTTTCCCTTGTTTTCCTTCCTTATCTTCTATTGTTGTTCCTCCATCTTTCAAGTCAACACTAAAAAGGAGAAAGAGATGGTGAAACGTGTGTTTTTTGATGGGGATCAAATAGCTTCGTTGTTATTTTGTGTTTCTTTGCCTAGAATTGTCACGACCCAGACCATCGTGAGTGGAACCCACCCAACCCCCGAATGAGCGAACCAGTAGAGTTCAACCCTTAGCCTAGACTAACATCCTAAAACCAGCAAACAGAAAATAAACTAGCAATTCAAATAATGCGAAAGGCCTTTCATTGAAATTAAATCTGAATTCCCCTAGAATCTGAAAGTCATTGTACCAAACACTACCAATACTAGAGTAGAGGGATGCAACCCCAAAACTTAAAACAATAAAGAGATAGTCTAAGCCCAAAACAATTGGGCTACAACTCAAAAATAAACACCAAGGCGGCTTGGTCGAACAGCTCACCCTTGATATCTGAAACAGTCTGGCCTACAAGTGAGGTCGTGCATCAACCGCCGAAAGATTTTTTGTACTCACAAGAAAAACAAGCAAGTGCGGTATCAGTACACAACCACCGTGTACTAGTAGGATCATCAGCCAATTTCAAATAAAACAGTGTATAATCAGTACAACAAATCAAGTATAAGTACGAAAAATATGCAACAAGTCAATAGGCTCCCCAAGACGACAAGTTTCTACCTAGCTTGTTCCCGCATGAAATCCACCTTTTATAATTATAACGACCGGGTTCGTCGTTATATAAATTTTTCCGCTTTCATAAATTTGGGAAGAACGATTAAAATATTTTTGAAGTAAGTAGTGTGACGTCATGGAAATTTTTTGATTTTCGAAAATAATTTGGGCTGACGTCACTCCGCTATAGCGGTAGTTTTTCCACTATAGCGGAGGGTCGAACCGCTATAGCGGAACGACGGGAGGCAATATCCTCAAACGGGATTTTATTAAAAAGTTTCACCTCCTCAGTTAAAAAACATATGAGGGTTTCTCCAAAAATCCTCCCATGCTGCTCCAAGGCTAGGGAACCATGAGGAGGAGGGACCATGGCTGGAGGGATGCCAAATAGCGGATTCCAGGACCATCGTTCAGCCGGGAATGCCTTCATGGAGCCAAAAATGCACCAATGCAGCTGCTTGGCGCCAAGGTAGGCTAGGTTTTCATGAGTAGTTAGACCTGTTTACTTTTCGTACTTTTGTATAGTGAAACAGAGAATCCATGTTTTAGGCCTCTGGGCACGGAGTCTGGCGGATTCAGGTTTGGTTATGCTTAGTCTAGGATGTATGGAGTAATTGGCTGGTCTTGTGACATGTGAACATGTGGTTAAGTTGTTGTATTGGTATGACAATATGTTAGGCTCAGGGACTAGTGTGTCGGGAAGGTTCGGGAAACCGAGGGAGAAAGGCTTGGAATCACGGGTAGTGGGAATGAGGAACTCCTAGGTGGGGTTCGTGGATGTAAATGGCATGAGGTGTAGTTGCGGGTCTTACTAAAGGCTAAAAAAGGGGAATCATTTAGCCGCTATATAATTAAAAAGGGGAATTCACTTGTTGCATATTTAAAAATGGGTGAACCGGTGTTACTCTTCGGACGGGATTTGATGGTTCATTTTGTACCCAGAATAGGATAGGTGATGGCTTACAAATTCCTGTGAATGTTGTATATTTTGTACTCTTATATAAGTGTTTGTATGAATTCCATGACTTAGAGAAATTGTGTAGAATGTCTAAGGGTCCTGTTTTACAGTCCGTGAATTGAACGGTGTGTTGCTTGTTGGTTGACAAGTTTTTTGTTCATTATTTTGACTGTGGATTGTTGACATTAAGTTGGCTCGGGTACTATGCCTGGTACGGTTATAGTAACGGTTGGCTCGGGTACCACGCCTGGTACAGGAATAACAAATGGTTGGCACAGGTACCGCGCCTGGTACGAAATACTAACGGTTGGTCGGGTACCACACCTGGTACGAGTTTATTTTACTGCATTATTGCATTAGTATTGTTGCATTACATTGATATTATCGTATTGCATTGACTGTTATTGGTTTCGTGAGTGGACTGGGCTGTTTTAATAAAATGTGATACTTGTTTTGGTAGTTCCTGAGTGACCGGGAATTTCTATTATAATTGTGGAGTTGGTCTTGGATTAGGCCGGGTTGTTTCATTGACACTTAGGTGTTGTTTAGAGGGGATTTCGGGGTGGGTCTGGGCTATGTGAAAGAAGAGGTTAAATATATATATTTTTATCGTCATTGAGTGTGTCATTGGCGGTCGGGGATTACTTGTGGTAAATAATCTAAGGGTTGGTCTTGGTGTAGATCGGGGTAGCCTATTGAACACTTAGGTGTGTTTGGGGGGATCCTTGGGGGTCCGGGTTATGTGATTCAAAAGAGATTTAGATGTAACTCTGTTATTGTCATTGAATGTGTCGATGGTTGCTAGGTGGGTTTCATATGATTGGAAAATTGGGAGAAAGACTGAGAGTCTGGGTTTGTAGTTTCCTGGTTGTTATAAATAGGTTGGGGAGTGGTCCTAGAGGTCCGTGAAGGGTCTGGACACTGGTAAGCGATGCTACAAGTATAAGTGGTTGGGTCGGGCAGTTAGGCAGGATAAGTCTGATTGTCTAGTCAGAGTAGTTGACCTGGTAAGGGATGGGGAGTCCATGTGTGGGAATGGATATTTGTAAAAGATAAGTGAGGCTTGAGAAGTCTAAGAGTAGGTAACTTAGGAGTCTTAGGTTAGTGTGACTCGGAAGTCCTGAGAATGAGGGGGTTGGTAGCGGAAGAATATGGGGGAATGGAAGTTATTGTATTATGTTTATGTTTTTCCCTGTTTCTTATATGATGGTAGGAGTGGATTCGGGTCGACCGATAATGCCTACCAGTACGTGTGTTTGTACTGATTCTACTCTTGCTAAGCCTTTTTTGGGTATAGTCTGGTTGCAGGGTTGATGATGTTTCATAGGTTCGCGGGGATGAGGATCTCCAGCAACTTCTGTCCTTTAGTTCCATGGCAGAAGTTGTGTCTTTTCTTTCCTTTGCATCATCTTGTAGTAGCTCTTATACTTGTTTATACTAGATCCTAGGGAGGGGTGTTATCAACTGTAAAACTGCTTTCTATTTTTCGGTGTTGTCATAAAAAGGTTTTATAAGTAAAGGTAAGGGTTATTTTGCTACTTTATACTTTTTTCTGTATGTTACCTGCTGGACGGGTGGTGAGGGTTCATTTATCTAGGTGGTTAGAGTAGGCGCCCGCATGAACCGGTGGGTTGGGTCGTGACAGATGGTATCAGAGCCTAGGTTACCGGTCTCCCAGTACAAGAGCAAAGTGTCGAATAGAGTCCTACGAATTGGTGTGTTGACGTCCACATCTAATCCTTGGGGAGCTATGAGTCATTCTAGGAAATATCTCCCTTATTTCATTCTTTCGTGCAGGTCTCTTACTTGCTTGTATGGGTTGAGTCCAATTGGTATCTCTCGATTCCAATTGGTATCTCAGCAAGGTAAAGGAGGTCTCCGAACTTCAGTTGCGATAGGACAAGAAAGAGGAATAGGAACTCGCAAGGTTCCAATTGGTATCTGGCCTGAGAGGCTGTGGCAAGCATGGATAACCGACTAATGTTCATCCATGGTACGGACGAAGGTGAAACTTCGTGGATTTATTGGTTGTGAGTTGATTTAGTTGCGATTTTATTTGGTTATGACTTAAAGTTGAAATGTTGTGTTGTACGATTTTGGTGTGACTTATTTGGAATGTGTGTGAATTGTTAGTTGATGTGCCTGTAGAGTCTGCAGAAAGTCATGAAGTGGAAAATTTTGTGTACCTTAGGCTGTGGTAATCTGTTAAACGTTCTGATTTAAGGAGTGGTACTGCATGTTAAAAAGGGGCTTATCATCGGTTAAGATGATAAGGGATTGGGAACTGTGACTGTAGGGAAGCTTTGATTTCAGGACAGTCGGGACTTGGTTGGGAACAATGGGAACAAAGGAGTCATTAGTGTGTAATGGCGGGGAGATATTGTCTAAACCAATTGTTTGTTGTGATTTCCTTGTAATTGATAATGTGATTTGCCTAATTGTGATGCGTTTGATGACAGGAAATGGTCTTAAGGGTGGTTTAAAACTATAGCGGGGTTTACAGGCCTAGGCAATGTTGATCGGGAAGGGGGATGAGTACACTTAGCTGGAAATCGAATTTCCTGTACTATTACCGTCGGGACCGCTATAGCGGAAGCCAACCGCTATGGTGGAATCGCTATAGCGAAGTGACCATTCGCTATAGCGGAGGTCAGCGAGGCAGTGAACCTGCTCTGTTTTCCCCTTATTTTGTCCCTTTTTCGGGGACAAGATAAAAGCAGGTATTAGCTACGAAACCACTGTGTAAAACCAAGGAAAAGCAAGACTATATATATATATATACGCAAGAAAGGAAAATAGTGTCTAAAACGGGCATCCACGTGCCAAAATGAAAAGGGGAAAGGGAAATACTGTCTTAAACAAGCCTCAAACGGGGGCAACCCAAACAGTAAATGATCAGTAATAAATGGGGGAGGGGGGGAGGTCCTAAGCCTCATCATCGCTCAGGAAAGGGAACTCCTGCACGTCCTCGGGCTCGAGGGTGGGAAGCTTCTGACCCGGGGCAACACAAGAGAACATGACCTTGATGGTCTTCCACATCTGGGCAAACATACAGCCCCGAGAGCGTCTCTTCCTCTTTTATTCCTCTAACTCCCTACGGAGTGCCGCAAGCTCCTAAGTAGATGGGTATGGGTCTGCACCTCCAGTGTTAGGATCCTCTATGAACCTCCGGACAACTGCAGAATTCTCCTCCAGCTTGGCTCTAGAGATCGGGGGCTGGTACTGAGAAGGGGCAGGAGTGTTATCATTATCATCATCATCGTCGTCGGACTCCTCCACTGATTGGCTGCTTCTGCCCTCGCCCAACTTCCTCTTCTTCTTGGAGATGTCCTTCATTCGGACGGGGTGAACTCGTCCATGGTCACCTCTGAGTCGGTGTGGTCCTGAGGCACACGAACTCGTCGGCACAACTCTGACACCAACCTAGGTAGATAAGGGTCCTTCCTGTGACCCCGGTAGACCTCCTTCTACTCAGAGATGATTTGCTCCTCCACGTTCATGATTATACCCTGTATAGCACAAGAAATCACCAAGGCCCTGACATGAGTAATGTCAGTCTGATTTCCCAATGGACAGATCCTCTAGGACACCAAGTTCAGCCACCTCCTAGCCTCGGAGGAGAAGTAGACGCTAGTGACGCCCTCGAGGTTGACCCAGTACACCTTATCCCTGAATGCGGGATCCACCAGAGTATTCCTCAGCCAAGTCATGTCCCACAACCGGGCTTTAGCTATGTACGCCTCATTGGAGACGTGGGGCACCCCTAACACCTCGTTTATGGTCTAGGCATCCACAGGAACGTCCACCCCTCAGATCATAATGGTGGGGTTGGGTTCATCCCAATGGATGGTGGGGAGGATAGCATAGAACTCCTGCACCCAACCTGTTAGCGCGGGAGGAGGAGCCACTAGCAAAGGACCCCAACCAAACTCTTGAACCTGGCGGTGAAACTCAGCCACTTTTCCATCCACCCCAGTCATCCTACAGCCCCTCTCATAGCAGAAGCCAAACTTTCGGTAATCCCTGAACCTCTCCCTACTAGCTTCATCGGGGAATCACTCATAATCATATTCATGTCATTATCCCTCAGCCATTGTTGTTTTAGTCCTGCGAGGTAAGGAGGGGCGGGATTAGAAGAGTAATAGAGCACAAAAAGGAAAGAAATTTTTTCTAAGTGTTGGCTTGGGAAGGCCACTATCCTGCGGCCTTCCGCTATAGAGGATGGTGCATCCGCTGTAGCGGAACCGCTATAGCGGAGGGGTACCACTGTAGCGGGACCGCCATAGTGGAGCCCAACCGCTATAGTGTTTCATCGTCCCAGACCTTTAAGGGGTGCATCAATAGCGCCCCTTGGTCCAAAACTCCATTTTTGACATTTCAAATTCAGATCTACCTACCCAAAGTTCCCCATTACTGTTTTCTACAAACAATTGGACATTATAACCCCTATAGATCGTCTAAATCACAACTTTTGTTCAAGAACAACCCTTCACTTTCCCACCTATTTTGGGCCCAGTTTTGGCTAATAATAGCGTAATCCTTACGCCAGAATGCCTTGGAGGCATTGTAAACGTAAGGAAAGCGTCCATGCTTTGGGAATTCAACAAAATCCAACCAAAGGTTCAAGTTATAAAACCCACTCCAAATATACTACAAGTTCCTAGTTTTCTACCATATTCATGTACATAATCGTGCAAGTTAGTAAGGGAAGGAGTGATTATGATTATTACCTGGAAATTTCGACATTGGGAGCGAGAGGATCGGGAGGGAATGTAGTATTTTTGAAGGGAATATGGGGATAATGGGGGATGAAATCCATTTTCTCCACTATTTCATTCTGCTGTCAACTGCTATAGAGGTCGATAGTCTGCTAGAGCGGAATCGCTGTAGCAGTGTGATGTCCATTGTAGCGGACGGTCAGTCAGTTAGTGGTAAAGGAAAGGTTATCCTGGGTCTTTTCAAATTCGTTCCTCCCAATGTAACACGAGACCCGGGATTTCTTGGGTGCTCGAAATGGGAACATATGTAATTTTCTTAAGAGGATCGTAATTTCCTCATCGGGATGGGGTCATAGTAGTCCCTCGGGTCGGTTAGACTCTTAAGGGGAAGGGTTGACAACTTGTGTAGGTTCGTTAAATTACGCGGTCACTTGGGATGGTGAGAGTCCTGGGTTAGTCTCTCTCCTCTAATTTTAATAGGGATCATTCGGGGATGAACAATGGGTAAATTGGTATCTGTTGTAACGATCGGGTCTGTCGTTATATAAATTTTTCCGCTTTCGTAAATTTGGGAAGAACGATTAAAACATGTTTGAAGTAAGTAGGGTAACATCATGGAAAATTTCTGATTTTCGGAAATAATTCAGGCTGACATCACTCCGCTACAGCGGTAATTTTTTTGCTAAAGAAGAACCGCTGTCGCGAAGGGTCGGACCGCTATAGCAGAACGACGGGAGGCAGTAGTCTCAGAATGATATTTTATTAAAAAGATTCACCTCCTCAGTTAGACAATATATGAGAGTTTATCAAAAACCCTCCCATGTTGGTCCAAGGCTAGAGAACCATGAGGAGAAGGGACCATGGCTGGAAGGACGTGGAACAGCGGATTCCAGGACCATCATTCAGCCAGGAATGCTTTCACGGAGCCATAAATGCACTGTTGCAGATGTTTGATGCCCAGGTAGGCTAGGTTTTCATTAGTAGTTAGACCTGTTTACTTTCCGTACTTTTGTATAGTGAAACAGAGAATCCATGTTTTAGGCCTCTGGGCACGGAGTCTGGCGGATTCAGGTTTGGTTATGCTTGGTCTAGGATGTATAGAGTAATTGGCTGGTCTTGTGACATGTGAACATGTGGTTATGTTGTTGTATTGGTAAGATAAAATGTTAGGCTCAGGGACTAGTGTGTCGGGAAGGTTCAGGAAACTGAGGGAGAAAGGCTTGGAATCACGGGTAGTGGGAATGAGGAACTCCTAGGTTAGGTTCGGGGATGTAAATGGCATGAGGTGTGGTTGTGGGTCTTACTAAAGGCTAAAAAGGGGGAATCGTTTAGCCACTAATAATTAAAAAGGGAAATTCGCTTGTTGCATGTTTAAAAAGGGGTGAACCGGGGTTAGTCTTCGGATAAGATTTGACGGTTTGTTTTGTACCCGGAATGGGATAGGTGATGGCTTATGAATTCCTATGAATGTTGTATATTTCGTACTCTTATCTAACTATTTCTATGAATTGCATGACTTAGAGGAATTGCGTAGAATGTCTAAGGATCCTGTTTTACAGTCTGTGAATTGAATGGTGTGTTTCTTGTTGGTTTACAAGTTGTTTGTTAATTATTTTGACTGTGGATTATTGACATTCGATTGTCTTGGGTACCACGCTTGGTACGGGTATACTAATGGTTGGCTCGGGTACCACACCTGGTACGGGTATAACAAATGGTTGGCACGGGTACCACGCCTGGTATAAAATACTAACGGTTGGCTCGGGTACCATGCTTGGTATGGGTTTATTTTACTGCATCATTGCATTGGTATTGTTGCATTGCATTGATATTGTCGTATTCCATTGACTGTTATTGGTTCCGTCAGTGGACTAGGCTGTTTTACTGAAATGTGATACTTGTTTTGGTGGTTTCTGAGTGACCGGGAATTTCTGTTATAATTTTAGAGTTGGTCTTGGATTAGGCCGGGTTGTTTCGTTGACACTTAGGTGTTGTTTAGAGGGGATTCCGGGGTGGGTCTGGGCTATGTGAAAGAGGAGGTTAAATATATATATTTTTATCGTCATTGAGTGTGTCATTGGCGGTTGGGGATTACTTGTGGTAAATAAGCTAAGGGTTGGTCTTGGTGTAGACCGGGGTAGCCTGTTAAACACTTAGGTATGTTTGGGGGGATCCTTGAGGGTTTGGGTTATGTGATTCAAAAGGGATTTAACTCTGTTATTGTCATTGAATGTGTCGATGGTTGCTAGGTGGGTTTCATGTAATTGGAAAATTGGGAGAAAGACTAAGAGTCTGGGGCTGTAGTTTCCTGGTTGTTATAAAACGGTTGGGGATTGGTCCTAGAGGTTTGTGAAGGGTCTGGACACTGGTAAACGATTCTATGGGTATAAGTGGTTGGGTCGGGCAGTTAGCCTAGATAAGTCTAAATGTCTAGTTAGAGTAGTTGACCTGGTAAAGGAAGGGCAGTCCAGGTGTGGGCATGGATATTGGTAAAAGATAAGTAAGGCTTGAGAATTGTAAGAGTAGGTAACTTAGGAGTCTAAGGTTAGTGTGACTCGGAAGTCCTGAGAATGAGGGGGTTGGTAGCGAAAGAATATGGGGGAATGAAAGTTATTGTATTAAGTTTATGTTTTTCCCTGTTTTTCTTATATGATGGTAGGAGTGGATTTGGGTCGTCCGATGATGCCTACCAGTATGTGTGTTTGTACTAATTCTACTCTTGCTATACCCTTTTTGGGTATAGTCTGGTTGCAGGGTTGATGATGTTTCATAGGTTCGCGGCGATAAAGATCTCTAGCAACTTCTGTCCTTTGGTTCCATGGCGGAAGTTGTGTCTTTTCTTTCCTTTGCATCATTTTGTAGTAGCTCTTGTACCTATTTAGACTAGACCCTAGGGAGGGGTGTTATCAACTGTAAAACTATTTTCTATTTTTTGATGTTGTCATAAAAAGGTTTTATAAGTAACGGTAAGGGTTATTTTACTACTTTCTACTTTTTTCTACATGTTACCTGTTGGATGGGTGGTGAGGGTTCGTCTATCTAGGTGGTTAGAGTAGGCTCTCGCATGGCCCGGTGGGTTGGGTCGTGACAGATGGTATCAGAGCCTAGGTTACCGGTTTCCCAGTACAAGAGCAAAGTGTCGAATAGAGTCTTACGGATTGGTGTGTTGACGTCCATATCTAATCCTTGGGGAGCGATGAGGCATTCTAGGAAATATCTCTGTTCTTTCATTCTTTCGTGCGGTTCGCTTACTTTCTTGTATGGGTTGGGTCCAATTGGTATCTCTCGATTCCAATTAGTATCTCAGCAAGGTAAAGGAGGTCTCCGTACTTCAGTTGCCATAGCACAAGCAAGAGGAATTGGAACCGGGAAGGTTCCAATTGGTATCTAGCCTGAGAGGCTGTGGCAAGCATGGATAACCAACTAATGGTCATCCATGGTACGGAAGAAGGTGAAACTTCGTGGATTGATTGGTTGTGAGTTGATTTAGTTGAGATTTTATTTGTTTATGACTTAAAGTTGAAATGTTGTGTTGTACGATTTTGGTGTGACTTATTCGGAATGTGTGTGAATTGTTAGTTGATGTGCCTGTAGAGTCTGCAGAAAGTCATTAAGTGGAATATTTTGTATACCTTAGGCTGTGGTAATCTGTTAAATGTTCTGATTTAAGGAGTGGTACTGCATGTTTAAAAGGGGCTTATCATCGGTTAAGATGATAAGGGATTGAGAACTGTGACTGTAGGGAAGCTTTGGTTTCAGGACAGTCGGGACTTGGTTAGGAACCATGGGAATAAAGGAGTCATTAGTGTGTAATGGCGAGGAGATATTGTCAAAAATAATTGTTTGTTGTGATTTCCTTGTAATTGATAATGTGCTTTGCCTAATTGTGATACGTTTGATGCCAACAAATGGTCTTAAGAGTGGTTTAAAACCATGGCGGGGTTTACAGGCCTAGTCAATGTTGACCGGGAAGGGGGATGAGTACACTTAGCTGGAAATAGAATTTCATGTACTGTTACCTTCGGGACCGCTATAGCGGAAGCTAACCGCTATGGAATAATCACTATAGCAAAGTGACCATCCACTATAGCGGAGGTCAGCGAGGCAGTGAACCTGCTCTGTTTTCCCTTGTTTTCATCCCTTTTCCAGGGACAAGATAAAAGCAGGTATTAGCTACGAAACCACTATGTAAAACCAAGAAAAGCAGGACTATAGACATATATATATATACGCAGGAAAGGAAAAGAGTGTCTAAAATGGGCATCCACATGCCAAAATGAAAAGGGGAAAGGGAAATATTGTCTTAAACAAGCCCCAAATGGGGGCAACCTAAACATTAAATGATCAATAATAAGGGGGGAGCGGGGAGGTCCTAAGCCTCATCATCACTCAGGAAGGGGAACTCCTTCACGTCCTCGGGCTCGAGGGTGGGAAGCTCCTGACCTGGGGCAACACAAGATAACATGACCTTTATGGTCTTCCACATCTGGGAAAACATGCGGTCCTGGGAGCGTCTGTTCCTCTTTTTTTCCTCTAACTCCCTATAGAGTGATGCAAGCTCCTGAGTAGATGGGTGTGGGGATGCACCTCCAGTGTTAGGATCCTCCATGAACCTCCGAACATCTGCCAAATTCTCCTCCAGCTGGGCTCTAGAGATCGGGGGCTGGGGCTGGGACTTGAAAAGGGCAAAAGTGTCATCATCGTCATCATCATCATTGTCGGCCTCCTCCATCGGTTGGCTGCTTTCGGCCTCGCCCAACTTCCTCTTCTTCTTGGAGATGTCCTTCACCCGAAAAGGGTCAAAGGGATCGTCTATGGTCACCTTTGAGTCGGTGTGGTCCGGAGGCACACAAACTCATCGGCACAGCTCTGACACCATCCCATGCAGATAAAGGACCTTCCTGTGACCTCAGTAGAATTACTTCCACTCGGAGATGATTTGCTCCCCCACGTTCATGCTTATACCCTGCATTGCACAAGGAATCACCAAGGCCCTGGCATAAGTAACGTCTGTCTGATTTCCCGATGGATGGATCCTTCGGGACACCAAGTTCAGCCACCTTCTAGCCTCGGAGGAGAAGTAGACACTAGTGATGCCCTCGGGGATGACCTAGTACACCTTATCCCTGAATGTGGGATCCACCAGAGTATTCCTTAGCCAAGTTATATCCCACAACTGGGCTTTAGCCATGTACGCCTCGTTGGAGACGTAGGGTACCCCTAACACCTCATTGATGGTCCGGGCATCCATAGGCACGTCTACCTCTCGGATCCTGATGGTAGGATTGGGTTAATCCCAACAAACGGTGGGGAGGATAGCATAGAATTCCCGCACCCAGCCTGTTAGCGTGGGAGGAGGAACCACTAGCAAAGGACCCCAACCAAACTCTTGAACCCAGCGGTGAAACTCAGCTGCTTTTTCGTCCACCCCAGTCATCCTACAACCTATATCATAGCAGAAGCCAAACTTTCGGTAATCCCTGAACCTCTCCCGACTAGCTTCGTCAAGGAATTGCTCATAATCATATTCGGGCCATTGTCCCTCAGCCATTGTTGTTTTAGTCCTGCGAGGTACGGAGGGGCGGGATTAGAAGAGTAATAGAGCACAAAAAGGAAAGAAAATTTTTCTAAGTGTTGGCTTGGGAAGGCCATTGTCCTGCGGCCTTCCGCTATAGCGGATGGTGCATCCGCTGTAGCGGAACTTCCATAGCAGAGACCAACCGCTATAGCGGTCTTCATCATCCCAGACCTTCAAGGGGTGCATCAATGACGCCCTTTGGTCCAAACCTCTATTTTTGACATTTCAAGTTCAGATCTACCTACCCAAAGTGCCCCATTACTATTTTCTACCAAAATTTAGGCATTATAACCCCTATAAATCATCTAAATCACCACTTTTGTTCAAGAACAACCTTTCACTTTCCCACCCATTTTTTTCTAATTTTTGTCTAATAATAGCGTAATCCTTACGCCAGGATGCCTTGAAGGCGTTGTAAACGTAGGAGAAGTATCCATGCTTCGGGAATTCAACAAAATCCAACTAAAGGTTCAAGTTCTAAAACCCACTCCAAATATACTACAAGTTCCTAGTTTTCTACCACATTCATATACATAATCGTGCAATATAGTAAAGGAAGGAGTGATTACGATTATTACCTGGAAATTCCGGCGTTGGGAGTGGGAGGATCGGGAGGAAATGCAGTATTTTTGAAGGGAATGTGGGGAGAATGGGGGATGAAATCTGTTTTCCCCCTATTTCATTCTGCTGTCAACCGCTATAGCGGTCGACAGTTCGCTATAGCAGAACCGCTATAGCGGTGGGATGTCCGCTGTAGCGGATGGTCAGTCGGCTAGTAGTAAGGGAAAGGTTCTCCCGGGTCTTTTCAAATTCATTCCTCCCAATGTAACACGAGACCCCAGATTTCTTGGGTTCTCAGAATGGGAACACATGTAATTTTCTTGAGAGGCTCATCATTTCCTCATCGGGATGGGGTCATAGTAGTCCCTCGGCTCGGTTAGACTCTTAAGGGGAAGGGTTGACAACTTACATAGGTTCGTTAAATTATGCGGTCACTTGGGACGGTTAGAGTCCCGGGTTAGTCTCTCTCCTCTGATTTTAATTGGGATCATTCGGGGATGAACGATGGGTAAATTGGTATCTGTTGTAACGATCGGGTCCATCTTTATATAAATTTTTCCGCTTTCGTAAATTTGGGAAGAACGATTAAAATATGTTTGAAGTAAGTAGGGTGACATTATGGAAAATTTCTGATTTTAAGAAATAATTCAAGCTGACATCACTCCGCTATAACGATAATTTTTCGGATATAGCGAAACGGCTGTAGTGGAGGGTCAGACCGCTATAGCGGAACGACGGGAGGCAGTAGCCTCAGAATGGGATTTTATTAAAAAGCTTCACCTCCTCAGTTAGAAAACATATGAGGGTTTCTCCAAAAACCCTCCCATGCTGCTACAAGGCTAGAGAACCATGAGGAGGAGGGACCATGGCTGGAGGGATGCGGAACAGCGGATTCCAGGACCATCGTTCAGTCGGGAATGCCTTTACGAAACTACAAATGCATCATTGTAGCTGCTTGGAGCCCATGTAGGCTAGGTTTTCATGAGTAGTTAGACCTGTTTACTTTCCATACTTTTGTATAGTGAAATGGAGAATCCATGTTTTGGGCCTCCGGGCACGGAGTCTGGTGGATTCGTGTTTGGTTATGCTTGGTCTAGGATGTATGGATTAATTGGCTGTTCTTGTGACATTTGAACATGTGGTTATGTTGTTGTATTGGTATGATAAAATGTTAGGCTCAGGGACTAGTGTGTCGGGAAAGTTTGGGAAACCGAAGGAGAAAGGCTTGGAATCACGGGTAGTGGGAATGCGGAACTCCTAGGTGAGGTTTGGGAATGTAAATGGCATGAGGTGTAGTTGCGGGTCTTACTTAAGGCTAAAAAAGGGGAATCCTTTAGCCACTATATAATTAAAAAGGGAAATTCGCTTGTTGCATGTTTAAAAAGGGGTGAACCGGGGTTAGTCTTCGGATGGGATTTGCTGGTTTGTTTTGTACCCGAAATGGGATAGGTGATGGATTACGAATTCCTATGAATGTTGTATATTTTGTACTCTTATCTAAGTGTTTGTATGAATTGCATGACTTAGAGGAATTGTGTAGAATGTCTAAGGGTCATGTTTTACAGTCTGTGAATGGAATGGTGTGTTACTTGTTGGTTTACAAGTTGTTTGTTCATTATTTTGACTGTGGATTATTGACATTTGGTTGGCTCGGGTACCACGCCTGGTATGGGTATACTAATGGTTAGCTCAAGTACCACGCCTGGTATGTGTATAACAAATGGTTGGCACGGGTACCACGCCTGGTACAAAATACTAACGGTTGGCTCGGGTACCACGCTTGGTACGAGTTTATTTTACTGCATCATTGCATTAGTATTGTTGCATTGCATTGACTGTTATTGTTTCCGTGAGTGGACTGGGTTGTTTTAATAAAATATGATACTTGTTTTGGTAGTTCCTGAGTGACTGGGAATTTCTGTTATAATTTTGGGGTTAGTCTTGGATTAGGCCGGGTTGTTTCATTGACACTTAGGTGTTGTTTAGAGGGGATCCCGGGGTGGGTCTGGGCTATGTGAAAGATGAGGTTATATATATATATTTTTATCGTCATTGAGTGTGTCATTGGCGGTCGGGGATTACTTGTGGTAAATAAGCTAAGAGTTGGTCTTGCTGCAGACCAAGGTAGACTGTTGAACACTTAGGTGTGTTTGGGGGGATCCTTGGGGGTTCGGGTTATGTGATTCAAAAGGGATTTAGATGTAACTCTGTTATTGTCATTGAATGTGTCGATGGTTTCTAGGTGGGTTTCATGTGATTGTAAAATTGGGAGAAAGATTGAGAGTCTGGGGTTGTAGTTTTTTGGTTGTTATAAACAGGTTGGGGAGTGGTCCTAGAGGTTCGTGAAGGGTCTAGACACTGGTAAGCGATGCTGCGGGTATAAGTGGTTGGGTCAGGCAGTTAGCTAGGATAAGTCTGAATGTCTAGTCAGAGTAGTTGACTTGGTAAGGGAAGGGCAATCCAGGTGTGGGCATGGATATTGGTAAAACATAAGTGAGGCTTGAGAAGTCTAAGAGTAGGTAACTTAGGAGTCTAAGGTTAGTGTGACTCGGAAGTCCTGAGAATGAGGGGGTTGGTAGCGGAAGAATATGAGGGAATGAAAGTTATTGTATTACGTTTATGTTTTTCCCTATTTTTTATATGATGGTAGGAGTGGATTCGGGTCGAACGATGATGCCTACCAGTACGTGTGTTTGTACTGATTCTACTCTTGCTATGCCTTTTTTGGGTATAGGCTGGTTGCAAGGTTGGTGATGTTTCATAGGTTCGCGGTGATGAGGATCTCCAACAACTTCTGTCCTTTGGTTCCATGGTGGAAGTTGTGTCTTTACTTTCCTTTGCATCATCTTGTAGTAGCTCTTATACCTGTTTAGACTAGATCCTAGGGAGGGGTGTTATCAACTGTAAAACTGTTTTCTATTTTTCGGTGTTGTCATAAAAAGGTTTTATAAGTAAAGGTAAGGGTTATTTTTCTACTTTCTACTTTTTTCTGCGTGTTACCTGTTAAACGGGTGGTGAGCGTTCGTCTATCTAGGTGGTTAGAGTAGGCACCCGCATGGACCAGTGGGTTGGGTCGTGACAATAACTCTAAACAACAATCACAGAATCAATAAATCATCCTTTTTGTCTAGTTCGGACCCACCCTGGGATCCCTTCTAAACAACACCTAAGTGTTAAACAGACAGCCCGACCTAATCCAAGACAACCTCAACTGATATAACAGGATTCCCAGTCACTCAAGTATCACCAACAAATATCACAATTTAATAAAGCAACCCGGTCCACTCACGGAACCAATAACAGTCAATGCAATGCAATAATATCAATGCAATGATGCAGTAAAATAAACCCATTCCAGGCGTGGTACTCGAGCCAACCGTTAGTATTCCATACCAGGCCTGGTACTTGAACCAACCATTTGTTATACCCGTACCAGGCGTGGTACCCGTGCCAACCGTTCGTATACCCGTACCAGGCATGGTACCCGATCCAACCGAATGTCAATAATCCACAGTCAAATAATGAACAAACAACTTGTAAACCAACAAGCAACACACCGTTCAATTCACAGACTGTAAAACAGGACCCTTAGACATTCTACACAATTCCTCTAAGCCATGCAATTCATACAAACACTTAGATAAGAATACCAAATATACAACATTCACAGGAATCGTAAGCCATCACCTACCTCGAAATGATCCAAGCTCTACTCTACTCGAGCTTTCCCGTGTTCCGGATTCCTTTCTCGTTCTTGGTCTAAAACAATATACAAGTGCTCAAACTAACAAACAAAGCCTGCACATTACACGGATTACACCAAATCCCAGACCCCAGACCACCCACGATCATCCTACCCTTTTTCTCAGGCTTCCCTCCATTAATTTCCCTAGTTCTATCATTTTCACGGATAAAAATAGAGAATTTAACAACATACGATCAAAATACTTTACTTTTAACAATACCCAAGAACTTTCATGCCTAGAATCCCCCTTCTTCCCCGGATTCTACAATCCCTAGGTTATTCCAACCATTCCCCAAGTTCCCTCCTAGAAATTCTACCGCGTAGGAAAAGTAGTACAAAGTTTGGGGAGTAGAATCTTTACCTTTAGGACAAAAAATAGTGGAAAACTAGTAGAAATCGCCCAAAATCACCCCCTTCTTCTCCCAAAATGTTTCAAAAAAAATTGAACTGTTTTGGGGAAGTTTCTGCATTAAATCCTGCCACGCTCCGCTATAGCGGTCCCTCCGCTATAGCAGTACCTCCGTAGTAGAGTCGTCAGCTATGGCGGAGGCTGACCGACGTTCACTTCCACTGTAGCGGTAATTTCTTCGCTACACCGGAGGTCGCTATGGCGGAGTGTCAACTGCTATAGCAGTTGAAACGGGACAAAAAGTCATAAAACCTCCAAAACCAGTCCATTTTACAACACACTTATTTTCTCAACGTCTCGAAACAATCCCGTCACGTCGACCTCAATTCCGGGAGTTCTACTTACCCGAATTCGATTCCGAAAAGTTTCCCGGACTCCTTTATGTGTTAGCTACGAGGAAAACTAGCTCACTAAAAGACATCCAACCCAATACTTAACAAGATTTCCCTAGACTCCACCTCCCTCCAAATCTGGCCGAGACTAGCCTAGCCCAGAATTTCAAACTCCCAAACCTGGAGTTTTCTAACTCTAAAACTTGGCATGATTGGGCTACCCGTAACAACAGACCCGGCCATTAAAACATATACTAATTTACCCATCATTCATCCCCGAACGATCAAACTTGAAATTATGAAAATAAAGGAAAGAAAGTGTAGTGCCTAAATCCTCAAACAAATGAGGGTACTTGTCCCGCATGTCCTTCTCGGTTTCCCCAAGTGGCTTTCTCAACTGGACGATACTTCCACTGAACCTTTACCATATCAATCACCTTTGTCCTCAATCTCCGAACATCCCGAGCAAGATTAAGATTGGTTCCTCTTCGTAATGAAGATCCTTATCGAAAAACACCTCATCCCACCTGATAATGTAGTCCCTATGCCCATGGTATCGCTTAAGCATGGATACATGGAATACTGGATGGACACCCAACAAACTGGGCGGCAGTGCTAACTTGTAAGCCACTGGCCCCACAATCTCAACAACCTCAAACAGACCGATGAACTGAGGGCTAAGCTTGCACTTCTTACCAAACCGCATAACTCCCTTCATTGGTGACACTTTCAACAATACCTGTTCACCAACCTGAAATTCCATGTCCCGGACCTTGCGATCTGCATACTCCTTCTGCCTGCTTTGGGCAGCCACCAATTTGGCATGAATTCCCCTTACCTTTTCCTGTGCTTCCTTTACCAATTCCACTCCCAAAGGATTTACATTGCCTTCCTCAAACCACCCAACCGGTGATCTGCAGCTCCTCCCATACAACGCCTCGAATGGTGCCATGTCAATACTGGAGTGATAGCTATTATTGTATGAGAACTCACACAATGGTAAAAACTGGTCCCAATGACCCTCGAAGTCCATCACATATGCTCTCAGCATGTCCTCCAATACTTGGATCATCCTCTCCGACTGACCATCAGTCTGAGGATGGAAGGCTGTGCTAAAAGTGAGTTGTGTACCCAACTCTTCATGAGCTTGCCCTAAAATTTAGAGGTGAACTACGTACCCCTATATGAAATCTCCTTCACTTATATCTTAGCTAATTGTTGCGAATTGTAATCTACCCTGACCGAAATAAAATGAGCAAACTTGGTCAGCCTATCAAGAATGACCCAAATTGAGTCATACTTCCCCAATGTCTTGGGAAGACCCACCACGAAGTCTATGGCTATCCTTTCCCACTTCCACTCTGGAATTGGCATTCTCTGGAGTAGTCCTACAGGTCTTTGATGCTCATACTTTACCTGCTGGCAGTTCTGACATTTGGATACAAAGTCAACTATTTCCCTTTTCATTTCGGGCCACCAGTAACGCTGCCTTAAGTTCCTGTACATTTTGGTCACACCTGGATTAATTGAGTACCGCTAACCATGGGCTTCCGCCAAGATTTTCTGAATTATATCATCAACCCGAGGAACACAAATCCTCTCTCTGAAATTTAGTACTCCACCAGAGTCTAACGTGACATCCCTAGATTCCTCGGATATTACCTCACCTCGAAGCTTACTCAGTTTCGGATCCTGAAACTGTTTGGCCTTTATTTCCTCTATGAAGGTGGCTTTGACCTCAATACTGGACAACAACCCACCCTGTTCTGAAACACCGAAGTGCATGAAAGTTTCCTCCAAAGCCCGAATTTCCCTTGCTAGTGGTCGTTTGGACACCTCCAAACAAGCCAAACTACCCTTGCTAACTATTTTCCGGCTCAATGCGTCTGCCACCACATTAGCCTTACCCGGAATGGTACTGAATAGTCACATCATAGTCCTTCAATAACTCTATCCACCTTCTCTGCCTCAAATTCAAATCCTTCTGAGTGAAGACATGCTGCAGACATTGATGATCAGTGAACACTTCACACTTGACACCATAGAGATAGTGTCTCCAAATCTTGAGTGCAAAGACCACTGCTGCCAATTCTAAGTCATGAGTAGGATAGTTCCTCTCATGCACTTTCAACTGCCTAGATGCATAGGCTATCACATTCCTATCCTGCATCAACATAGCACCCAAACCAGAATATGAAGCATCACAGTAAACAATAAAGTCTTTACCTTCAACCGGCAAGGACAATACATGAGCCGTGGTCAAAAGTGTCTTGAGCTTTTGGAAGCTCTCCTCGCACTTGTCAGATCACACGAATGGTACATCTTTATATTTCAGCCTAGTCAGGTGAGTAGCAATAGATGCAAAATCCTTCACAAACCTCCGGTAGTACCTTGCGAGCCCAACAAAACTCCTCACTTTGGTCACAGAGCTAGCCAGGGCCCAAATCTTGACTGCCTCAATCTTCTGGGGATCCACCATCACCCCCTATTCTGACACTACATGCTCCAAGAATGCAATTGAAGTCAACCAAAACTCACACTGAGTGAACTTCGCATAAAGCTTCTGGCATCTCAAGATGTCCAACACAATACGAAAATGATTAGTATGCTGCTCCCTACTCTTGGAGTAGATCAAAATATCATCGATAAACACAATCACGAAGGAATCCAAATACGACTTAAATACCCCATTCATCAAACTCATGAATGTTGCTGGCGCATTGGTCAAACCAAACAACATTATTAGGAACTCGTAATGCCCATACTGAGTCCAAAAAGCAGTCTTAGGAATGTCCTCAGGCCTGATCCTCAACTGATGGTACCCCGACCTCAAGTCAATTTTCGAAAACATTGATGTGCCCTAAAGCTGGTCAAACAAATCATCAATGCGGGGTAGAGGGTACTTATTCCGGATGGTCACCTTGTTCAACTGCCTATAATCTATGCACATCCGCATACTACCATCCTTTTTCTTTACAAACAAAATAGGAGCACCCCAAGGCGATGCACTGGGATTGATAAATCCCTTATCTAGGAGTTTTGTAGCTGAGTCTTAAGTTCCCTTAACTCTGCCACATCCATACGATACGGGGGAATAGAAATGTGATGAGTTCTTAGCTCCAGATCAACACAGAAGTCGATATCCCTGTCCGGAGGCATACCAGGAAAATTCGCTGGAAACACCTCTAGAAACTCAGAAATCACTGGAACTGACTCAATAGATGGGGACTCCACACTATCATCCCAAAGATGAGATAAGAAGGCTAGACACCCTCTCCCCACTAGCTTCCTAGCCCAAATGAACGAAATGACCTTAACTGGCTTAGGCCTGTACACAACTTCCCACTCTAGTCTATCCTTACTCGGAATCTCTAGAGCCACAGTCTTGGTGTTACAGTTCAACACAACATGATAAGGGGACAACCAGGTCATGCCCAAGATAATATCAAAATCAGCCATATCCAGAATTACCAAGTTTACCCAAGTATGCAACCCCACAAAAACAACAGAACAATCACGATAAACATGAGTCACAATCAGAGACTCTCCAACCAGGGTAGAAACATGGATAAGGGAATCAACGATATCACAAATCAATTCCTGACCCAACGCAAAACTCACAGATACATAAGAATATATAGAACCTGGGTCAAATAATACCGAAGCCATTTTATCACAAACAAGAATTGTATCGCCATTTTATCACAAACAAGAATTGTACCTGTGATCACCACATCTGATGCTTCTGCCTCATTTCTCCCTAGAAATGCATAGCAATGAGCCCGATCATCAATCCAGGAAACTTCCTGGGCCGGCTCCTGCCTGCGCTACCGTTCCCTTTGTCACCTCGGCCTCTCTGAAAGTTTCCTCACCCACCCTGTGGATGAACTCTAGAATTACTGCCTCTACCTGCCGGGACCACCTGATTACCTCTCTACTTGAGTGGGCACTCCCTCTTAAAGTTGCCCAGATCACCACAATGGAAGAAACCACGGTCAAGTGTAGGCCTGCTAGCTGATGTGTAAGACACTCCCTGGCCTCTAGGAGCTGAAGACTGATTATGATCTCCCTGATGACCACCCTTAGCAGCTGACAGAGCTGACTAAATAGGACAGGCTGAGTGTACCTGCTAATTATGACCCCTGAAATACGAACCACCATAATTTCCCTTATTCTGAGGCATTTTGGCTAACGCCTTAGCCGGCCTGACTCCCTCAAGTTTCTTCACATAACCCACCATATCATTAAAGCCCTTCCCTGAAGAATTCATATACACAGACAGTACCTATAGCTCAGTATTAAAACCTTTCACAAACAACCGGACCCGTTCCTCCTCGGAACCCAACATCTATGTGGCAAAATGAGACAAGGCGTGGAACTTAGCCTCATAAGCAGAGACTGACATGCTACCCTGTTCCAAGTTCAAGAACTTATGGGTTCCAAGGTATTCCTTTAATTATTAAGAATTAAGGGATTTATCATTCAAAGGAAAGTAGACTACTCAAGAATTTTCTATTTTATTTGTTGGAATTGAATTTTCCTTCTTTCGGTCCCTCAAAGTATGAGGTACGTACTTCTCTAAAAACGAAGCGTGGAACTGTTCCCAAGTCAGTGGGGGTAGAACAGAAGACCAACAATTCACATGAGACCTCCACCACTGCTTAGCATCACCCTACAACTGAAATGTGACAAACTCAACCCCATACCGACGTATAATACCCAACTTGTGCAACCTCTCATAGCAATCCAAGATGAACTCATAAGCATCCTCCCTATCAGTACCTTGAAATGTAGGAGGTTTCATCTTGAGAAACTTGGTCAGCATCTCATGCTTATTCCCTTTCATCACTGGGCCTAGCATTGGCCTGAAGAAGTCATTCGTGCCTGAAGCTGCATCCATCCTAGGCACTGTAGTAACTGCTGGCTGAGTATCTAAGGCCTGGTTTGCAAAATCCGCGGGTATGGCTCCAGTACCAACCAACCCACTCAAAATATTCCAAGCCTGCTTAAAGGCTTCTGGTGTCATAGTAGGGAGGCCTGCACTCCCAACCGGTGCCGCCTCCTCCTGCGCCTCACCATCTTCAGCAACATGTTCCTAATGTGGTGCAGCTCTACTTCATCCTCTACCCTTTCCCCTACCTCTACCACAGACAGCCGAGCCCGCTGCTGGGACCGCTGCTCTAGCTCCGTTGTTCCTTGTGTTATCCATCTGCGGACAGAAGATTGAATGAGATTAGATATCAATTTGTATCACCAAATACCAATTGGAATCAAATTATAGCACGAAGGAAAGAAGGAAGAGATAACTTTCCTAAAGCCCCATAGCCTCTAGAAGAAAAGTACGGACGTCTCTGCACCATTCCGCAAGACTCTACTAGACCTATTTGGTATGACGAGATCAAAGAACCTAGGGCTCTGATACCATATTTGTCACGACCCAGACCATCGTAAGTGGCACCCACCCAACCTCCGGATGAGCGAACCAGTAGAGTTCAACCCTTAGCCTAGACTAACAGCCTAAAATAGCAAACATAAAATAAACTAGCAATTCAAATAATGCGAAAGGCCTTTCATTGAAATAAAACCTGCAGAAATTCCCCTAGAAACTGAAAGTCATCGGACCAAACACTACCAATACTAGAGTACGGAGATGCAACCTCAAAACTAAAAACAATAAAGAGATAGTCTAAGCCCAAATAATTGGGCTATAACTCAAAGATAAAAACCAAGGCGGCTTGGTCGAATAGCTTACTCTTGATATCTAGAATAGTCCTGCCTGCAAGTGAGGTTGTGCGTCAACCGCCGGAAGATTTTCTGTACTCACAAGAAAAATAAGCATGTGCAGATTCAGTACACAACCACCGTGTACTGGTAGGATCATCAACCAATTCCAAATAAAATAGTGTATAATCAGTACAACAAATCAAGTATAAGTATGGAAAACATGCAACAAGTCAATAGGCTCCCCTAGACTACAAGTCTCTACCTAGCTTATTCCCGTACGAAATCCACCTTTTATAACTCTAAACAACAATCACAGAATCAATAAATCATCCTTTTTGTCTAGCCCGGACCCACCCTGGGATCCTTTCTAAACAACACCTAAGTGTTAAACAGACAACCCGACCAAATCCAAGACCAACTCAACAGATATAATAAGATTCCCGGTCACTCAAGGACCACCAAAGAATATCACAATTCAATAAAATAGCTCGTTCCACTCACAGAACCAATAACAGTCAATGCAATGCAACAATATCAATGTAATGATGCAGTAAAATAAACCCATACTAGGCGTGGTACTCGAGCCAACCGTTAGTATTCTGTACCAGGTGTGGTAACCAAGCCAACCATTTGTTATACCCATACCAGGCATGGTACCAGTGCCAACCTTTAGTATACCCATACCAGGTGTGGTACCCGAGCCAACCGAATGTCAATAATCCACAGTCAAATAATGAATAAACAACTTGTAAACCAACAAGCAAAACACCATTCAATTCACAGACTGTAAAACAGGACCCTTAGACATTCTACACAATTCCTCTAAGACATGCAATTCATACAAACACTTAGATAAGAGTACAAAATATACAACATTCACAGGAATCGTAAGCCATCACCTACCTCGAAATGATCCAAGCTCTACTCAACCCGAGCTTTTCCGTGTTCCAGATTCCTTTCTCGTTCTTGGTCTAAGACAATATACAAGTACTCAAATTAACAAACAAGGCCTGCACATTACCTAGATTACACAAAATCCCAGACCCCCAGGCCACCCATGATCATCCTACCCTTTTTCCCGGGCTTTTCGCCATTAATTTCCCTAGTTCTATCATTTTCATGGATAAAAATAGAGAATTTAACAACATACAATCATAATACCTTACTTTTAACAATACCCAAGAACTTTCATGCCTAGAATCCCCCTTCTTCCCCGGATTCTACCATCCCTAGGTTATTCCAACCTTTCCCCAAGTTCCCTCCTAGCAATTCTACCACTTAGGAAAAGTAGTACGAAGTTTGGGGAGTAGAATCCTTACCTTTAGGATGAAAAATAGTGGAAAATTGGTAGAAATCGCCCAAAATTGCCCCCTTCTTCTCCCAAAATGTTTCAAGAAAAACTGAACTATTTTAGGGAAGTTTCTGCATTAAATCCCATCACGCTTCTCTATAGCAGTCTGCTCTGCTATAGCGATACCGCCTTAGCAGAGTCATTTGCTATGGCAGAGGTTGAACGACATTGACTTTCACTGTAGCGGTAATTTCTTCACCACATAGCGGTTGACGCAAGACAAAAAGTCGTAAGACCTCCAAAACTAGTTCATTTTACAACACACTTATTTTCCCGATGTCCTAGAACAATCCATTCACATCAACCTCGATTCCAGGAGTTCTACTTGAATTCGATTCCAAAAAGTCCCCCGGACTCCTTTATGTGTTAGCTACTAGGAAAAATAGCTCACTACAAGACATTCAACCCAATCCTTAATCGGATTTTCCTAGACTCCACCTCGCTCCAAATCTGGCAGAGGCAAGCCTAGCCCAGAATTTCAAACTCCCAAACCCGGAGTTTTCTAAATCTAAAACTCGGCACGATTGGACTACCCATAACGATGGACCCGGTCGTTAAAAGAAATGTCTCCTATTTATAAGAAAAATTTAGATTATGTAAATGTTTGATTAGTTTAAATTAAAGAATTCTTAATTGTTAGTACTAACTATTTTGGAATAAAATTAAATAAAGCTGTATTAGATACCTAATTAGATGTTATCATCTAGACATCTATGTATTTTATGACTCTGACCATATGTTGATCAATTTTATTGGGTCAAAATTTTCTTATTAGGAAGATAATTTGGATTTGGCTCCTCTCCATTACCCCTTTCCTCCATTTCGTCAAGTACACATCTAGATGAGAGACACGTGTTCTATTTTATTTTTAAAGTTCAAGATTATATTACATTAACAAGCCTTATAACCATAGTTAAGTGAATAAGATTTGGAAAAGCACTTTTCAACTTTGGTAAGAAAAGATAGTCCCCACAAGTTTTGGTTTTCATTAATTTCATTTTATATATATAATATTTAAAACAATTGTCTAACTAATTACCATTAGATAATTTTTTTTGGAAGAACCTAAAAAACACATCTAGAGTAGTTTATCAGTTTTTCCCTGAACTGACGTTTGGTTTTTAAAAAAATTGGGATTATTTTGTACTAAAAGATTAAAAAAATGACAGTTGAAAAATATAACCCCATAATTTTCTCTTAATATTTTTATATTCAACTAACAACCCATGTAACGACTGAGTCTGTCGTTATGGGTAGCCTAATCGTGCCAAGTTTTAGAGTTAGAAAACTCTGGATTTGGGAGTTTGAAATTCTGGGCTAGGCTAGCCTCGGTCAGATTTGGAGCGAGGTGGAGTCTAGGTCAATCTGAGTAAGGATTGGGTTGGATGTCTTGTGATGATCTAGTTTTCCTCGTAGCTAACACATAAAGGATTCCGGGGAACTTTTCAGAATCAAATTCGGGTAAGTAGAACTCTCAGAATTGAGGTTGACGTGAAGGGATTATTCTGGGACGTCGGGAAAATAAGTGTGTTGTAAAATGGACTAGTTTTGGAGGTTTTACGACTTTCTGTCCCGTGTCAACTGCTATCTATAGCGACCTCCACTGTAGCTAAGAAATTACCGCTACAGTGGAAGTCAACGTCGATCAGCCTCTGCCATAGCAGATTACTCCGCTATGGCGGTACCGCTATAGCGGAGTGGACCGCTATAGCGGAGCGTGATGGGATTTACTGTCGAAACTTCCCCAAAATAGTTCAGGTTTTCTTGAAATGTTTTGGGAGAAGAAGGGGGCAATTTTGGGTGATTTCTACCAGTTCTTCACTAATTTTTGTCCTAAAGGTAAGGATTCTACTCCCCAAACATCGTACTACTTTTCCTACGCGGTAGAATTGCTAGGAGAGAACTTGGGGAAATGTTGGAATAACCTAGGGATGGTAGAATCCGGGGAATAAGGGAGATTCTAGGAATGAAAGTCCTTGGGTATTGTTAAAAGTAAGGTATTATGATCGTATGTTGTTAAATTCTCTATTTTTATCCATGAAAATGATAGAACTAGGGAAATTAATTAAGTGAAGCTCAGGAAAAAGGGTAGGATTATCATGGGTGGCCTGGGGGTCTGGGATTTGGTGTAATCCGGGAAATGTGCAGGCATTGTTTGTTAATTTGAGTACTTGTATATTGTTTTAGACCAAGAACGAGAAATGAATCTGGAACACGGGAAAGCTCATGTTGAGTAGAGCTTGGATCATTTCGAGGTAGGTGATGGCTTACGATTCCTGTGAATGTTGTATATTTTGTACTCTTATGTAAGTGTTTGTATGAATTGCATGGCTTAGAGGAATTGTGTAGAATGTCTAAGGATCCTGTTTTACAGTCTTTGAATTGAACGGTGTGTTACTTGTTGGTTTAGAAGTTGTTTGTTCATTATTTGATTGTGGATTATTGACATTCAGTTGGCTCGGGTACCACGTCTGGTACGGGTATACTAACGGATGACACAGGTACCACGCCTGGTACGGGTATAGAAAATGGTTGGCTCGGGTACTGGTACAGAATACTAACAGTTGGCTCGGGTACCACGCCTGGTACGGGTTTATTTTACTGCATCATTGTATTAATATTATTGCATTGCATTGACTGTTATTGGTTCTGTGAGTGGACTGGGCTGTTTTATTGAATTGTGATATTCGTTGGTGGTCCTTGAGTGACCGGGAATCCTTTTATATCTGTTGAGTTGCATGGCTTTGAGGAATTGTGTAGAATGTCTAAGGGTCCTGTTTTATAGTCTGTGAATTGAACGGTGTGTTACTTGTTGGTTTACAAGTTGTTTGTTCATTATTTGATTGTGTATTATTACCATTCGGTTGTCTCGGGTACCACGCCTGGTACGGGTATACTAACGGATGACACGAGTACCACGCCTGGTACGGGTATAGCAAATGGTTGGCTCGGGTACCACGCCTGGTACGGAATACTAACAGTTGGCTTGGGTATCACGCCTGGTACGGGTTTATTTTACTGCATCATTGCATTAATATTATTGCATTGCATTGACTGTTATTGGTTCTGTGAGTGGACTGGGCTATTTTATTGAATTGTGATATTCATTGGTGGTCCTTGAGTGACCGGGAATCCTTTTATATCTGTTGAGTTGGTCTTGGATTAGGTCGGGTTGTCTGTTTAACACTTAGGTGTTGTTTAAAAGGGATCCTAGGGTGGGTCTGGGCTAGACAAAAAGGATGATTTATTAATTTTGTGATTATTGTTTAGAGTTATAAGAGGTGGATTTCATGTGAGAACAAACTAGGTAGAGACTTGTAGTCCAGGGGAGCCTATTGACTTGTTGCATGTTTTCTGTATTTATACTTGATTTGATGTACTGATTATACACTATTTTACTTGGAACTGGCTGATGATCCTACCAGTACATGGTGGTGGTGTACTGATACTGCACTTGCTTGTTTTTCTTGTGAGTACAGGAAATCTTTCGGCAGTTACGCACAACATCACTTGTAGGCCGGACTGTTCCAGATATCAAGGGTGAGCTGTTTGACCAAGCCCCCTTGGTGTTTATCTTTGAGTTGTAGTCCAATTATTTCGGGCTTAGACTATCTCTTTATTGTCTTAAGTTTTGGGGTTGCATCCTCGTACTCTAGTATTGGTAGTGTTTAGTACGATGACTTTAAGATTCTAGGGGAATTTTCGCAGGTTTTATTTTAATGAAAGGCCTTTCGCAGTATTTGAATTGCTAGTTTATTTTCTGTTTGCTGGTTTAGGCTGTTAGTCTAGGCTAAGGGTTGAACTCTACTGGTTCGCTCATTCGAGGATTGGGTGGGTGCCACTCTCGATGTTCTGGGTCATGACAAAGATGGTATCCGAGCCCTAGGTTCGTTGATCTCGTCATACCAAACATATATAGTAGAGTCTTGCGAAATTGTGCGGAGACGTCCGTACTTTTCTTCGAGAGGCTATGGGGCTTTAGGAAAACTATCTCTTCCTTCTTTCCTTCGTGCTATAAATTGATTCCAATTAGTATCTGGTGATACAAATTGGTATCTAATGTCATTTAATCTTCTGTCCGCAGATGGTTAACACAAGGAACAACAGAGCTAGAGCACCGGTCCCAGTAGCGGGACCGAGTGTCCATGGTAGAGGCAGGGGAAGGGGCAAAGGACGAGGTAGAACCGCACCCGCCGGGGGTGGAGCTCAAGCAGCTGTTGTAGAGCATGAAGCGACCCCTCCACACCTTAGGAACATGTTGCTGAATATGTAGAAGTTGTGGCTGAAGATGGTGAGGCGCAGGAGGAGGCGGCACCGGTTGGGGGTGCAGGCCTCCTTACTATGACACCAGAAGTCTTTCAGCAGGCTTGGAATATTTTGAGTGGGTTGGTCGGTACTGGAGCCATACCTGCGGCTTTTGCAAACCAGGCTTTGGATACTCAACCAACGGTTACTACAACGCTTAGGTTGGATGCAGCTTCAAGCATGAATGACTTCTTCAGGCTAATACTAGGCCCAGTGATGAGAGGAAATGAGTATGAGATGCTGACCAAGTTTCTCAAGCTGGAACCTCCTACATTTCAGGGTACTGATAGGGAGGATGCTTATGAGTTCATCTTGGATTGCTATGAGAGGTTGGACAAGTTGGGTATTGTACGTCAGCATGGTGTTGAGTTTATCACATTTCAGTTGTAGGGTGATGCCAAGTAGTGGTGGAGGTCTCATGTGGAGTGTCGGTCTTCTGTTCTACCCCTACTGACTTGGGAACAGTTCCACGCTTTGTTTTTAGAGAAGTACGTACCCCATACTTTGAGGGACCGGAAGAAGGATGAGTTCTTGAACTTGGAGTAGGGTATCATGTCAGTCTCTCCTTACGAGTCTAAGTTACATGCCTTGTCTCATTTTACCACACAGATGTTGGGTTTCGAGGAGGAACGAGTCTGGTTGTTTGTGAAAGGTTTGAATACTGAGCTACAGGTACTGTCAGTGCATATGACTTATTCAGGGAAGGGCTTTAATGATGTGGTGGATTATGTGAACAAACTTGAGGAGTCAGGCAGGCGGGGCAGGCTAAGGCATTATCCAAGAAGCCCCAGAATGAAGGAAATTATGGTGGTTCATATTCCAAGGGTCATAATCAGTAGGTATACTCAGCTCGTCCTATTCAGTCAGCTCTGCCAGCTGCTACAAGTGGTCGTCAGGGAGCTCATAATCATTCTTCAGCTCCTAAAGTCCAGGGAGCGTCTTATTCATCAGCTAGCAGGCCTACACTTGACCGTTGTTGCTTCCATTGTGGTGATCTGGGCCACTTTAAGAGGGAGTTCCCACTTAGGCAGACAAGTAATCAGGGTCAGCAGCAGTCTAGTGACTGATGCTGGCGATCTCGAAGGGAGATATCTGGACCTGGAGCTACTCGTCTTGATCTTTATTATATTAAGATGCGAGGAAGGGGAAAGAAGGTGATAAGCAAGAAGAGGAAAAAAGAATGTTAAATAATTCCCATGAAGACTAAGAACAGGCAAATCAAAAATTTCACTTTGAATTTCGGAGAAGTGGCCCCGGCAGGTAGAGGCGGTAATGCTAGAGGTCATCCACAAGGTGGGCGAGAAAAATTTTAGGAAGGCTGAGGCGACAGAGCGAAAGGCGGCACGACCAGGGGTGCAACGCAGCTGGCCTGGAAAGTTGCCCGGATTGATGATCGAGCTTATTGATATGCATTTCCATGAAGAACTGAGGCGGAAGCATCAGATGCGGTGATCACAGGTACCATTCTTGTCTGCGATAAAATGGCTTAGGTATTATTTGACCCAGGTTCTACATATTCTTATGTATCTGTGAGTTTTGCATTGGATTTAGAATTGATTTGTGATATCCTTGAATTGATTTGTGATATCCTTGATTCCCTTATCTATGTTTCTACCCCGGTTGGAGAGTTTGTGATTGTGACTCATATTTATCGTGACTGTTCAGTTGTGTTTGTAGGGTTGCATACTTGGGTAGACTTGGTAATTCTGGATATGGCTGATTTTAATATAATCTTAGGCATGACCTGGCTGTGCCCCTAGAGTTGGAAGGTGTGTACATGCCTAAACCAATTAAGGTCATATCGTTCGTTCAGGCTAGGAAGCTAGTGGGGAGAGGGTGTCTAGCCTTCTTGGCTCATCTTCGGGATGATAGTGTGGAGTCCCCATTTATTCCTCCATATCATATGGCTCTGGCAGAGTTAAGGGAACTTAAGACTCAGCTACAGGGACTCCTAGATAAGGGATTTATCCGTCCCAGTGCATCTCCTTGGGGTGCTCCTGTTTTGTTTGTAAATAAAAATGATGGTAGTATGCGGATGTGCATATATTATAGGCAGTTGAACAAGGTGACCATCTGGAATAAGTACCCTCTACCCCGCATTGATGATTTGCTTGACCAGCATCAGGGTGCATCGGTGTTTTTGAAAATAGACTTGAGGTTGGGGTACCATCAGTTGAGGATTAGGCCTGAGGACATTCCTAAGACAGCTTTTCAGACTCAGTATGGGCATTACGAGTTCCTAGTAATGTCGTTTGGTTTGACCAATGCGCTGGCAGCATTCATGAGTTTTATGAATGGGGTATTTAAGTCATATTTGGATTCCTTCGTGATTGTGTTTGTCGATAATCTTTTGATCTACTCCAAGATTAGGGAGGAGCATACTAATCATCTTCATATTGTGTTGGACATCTTGAGACGCCAGAAGCTTTATGCGAAGTTCACTAAGTGTGAGTTTTGGTTGACTTCAGTTGCATTCTTGGGGCATGTAGTGCCAGAACAGGGGGTGATGGTAGATCCCCATAAGATTGAGGCAGTCAAGAGTTGGGCCCGGCCTAGCTCTGTGACAGAGATGAGGAGTTTTGTTGGGCTCGCAGGGTACTACCAGAGGTTTGTTAAGGATTTTGCGTCTATTTCTACTCACCTAACCAGGCTGACACATAAAGATGTACCAGTCGTGTGGTCTAACAAGTGCGAGGAGAGCTTTCAAAAGATCAAGACACTTCTGACCATGGCTCCTGTATTATCCTTGCCAATTGAAGGTAAAGACCTTATTGCTTACCGTGATGCTTCACATTCTGGTTTGGGTGCTGTGTTGATGCAAGATAGGAATGCGATAGCCTATGCATCTAGGCAGTTGAAGGTGCATGAGAGGAACTATCCTACTGATGAATTAGAATTGGTAACAGTGGTCTTTGCACTCAAGATTTGGAGATACTATCTCTATGGTGTCAAGTGTGAAGTGTTCACTGATCATCGCAGTCCGCAACATGTCTTTACTCAGAAGGATTTGAATTTGAGGCAGAGAAGGTGGATGGAGTTATTGAAGGACTATGATGTGACTATTCAGTACCATCCGGGTAAGGCTAATGTGGTGGCAGACGCATTGAACTGAAAAACAGTTAGCATGGGTAGTTTGGCTTGTTTGGGGGTGTCCAAATGACCACTAGCTAGGGAATTTCGGGCTTTGGAGGCCAAGTTCATACACTTGGGTATTTCAGAACTGGGTGGGTTGTTGGCCAGGATTGAGGTCAAAGCCACCTTCATAGAGGAAATAAAGGCCAAACAGTTTCAGGATCCGAAACTGAGTAAGCTTTGAGGTAAGGTAATATCCGGGGAATCCAGGGATGTCACGTTAGACTCTGGCGGAGTATTAAATTTTAGAGAGAGGATTTGTGTTCCTTGGGTTGATGATATAATTCAAAAAATCTTGGCAGAATCCTATGTTTCGCGGTACTCAATTCATCCGGGTGTGACAAAAATGTACAAGAACTTAAGGCAGCGTTACTGGTGGCCCGGAATGAAAAGGGACATAGTTTACTTTGTGTCCAAATGTCAGAACTGCCAGCAGGTAAAGTATGAGCATCAGAGACCTGCAGGACTTCTCCAAAGAATGCCAATTCCAGAGTGGAAGCTGGAAATGATAGACATGGACTTCATGGTGGGGCTTAGCAAGACATTGGGGAAGTATGACCCAATTTGGGTCATTGTTGATAGGCTGACCAAGTCCACTCATTTTATTCCGGTCAAGGTAGATTACAATTTGCAGCAATTAGCTAAGATCTACGTGAAGGAGATTGTGAGATTACATGGGGTGCCACTTCCCATCATTTCAGACAGGGGTACGCAGTTCACCTCTAAATTTTGGGGCAAGCTACATGAAGAGTTGGGTACACAACTCTCTTTTAGCATAGCCTTCCATCCTCAGACTGATGGTCAGTCAGAGAGGACGATCCAGATATTGGAGGACATGCTGAGAGCATGTGTGATGGACTTCTGGGGTCATTGGGACCCGTTTCTACCATTGTGCGAGTTCTCATACAACAATAGCTATCACTCCAGTATTGACATGGCACCATTCGAGGTGTTGTATGGGAGGAGCTGGAGATCACCGGTTGGGTGGTTTGAGGAAGGCGATGTAAAGCCTTTGGGAGTGGAATTGGTAAAGGAAGCACAGGAAAAGGTAAGGGGCATTCAGGCCAAATTGATGGCTGCCCAAAACAGGCAGAAGGAGTATGCAGATCGCAAGGTCTGGGACATAGAATTTTAGGTTGGTGAACAGGTATTGTTGAAAGTGTTGCCAATGAAGGGAGTTATGCGGTGTCATGACCCAACATACTAGGCCGTGCGGGCGCCTACTCTAACCACCTAGATAGATGAACCCTCACCACCCATCCAACAGGTAACATGCGGAAATTAGAAAGTAGCAAAAATAAACCCTTCTTTCTCAAAGGGAACCTTTTCATTACAACACCAAAAAATAGAAAACAGTTTTATAGTTGAAACACCCCTCCCTAGGATCTACTCTAAATAGGTACAAGAGCTACTAGAAGATGATGCAAAGGAAAGAAAAGACACAACTTCCGCCATGGAACCAAAGGGCAGAAGCTAATGGAGATCTTCATTGCAGTGAACCTATGAAACATTACCAACCCTGAAGCCAGACTATACCCAAAAAGGGTATAGCAAGAGTAGAATCAGTACAAACACACATACTGGTAGGCATCATCAGTCGACCCGAATCCACTCCTACCATCATATAAGAAAAATAGGGAAAAACATGACTATAATTAATAGAACTTGATTCCCATCCTCTAACGTTCTTTCACTGCCAACTCCCTCTTTCTCCAGACTTTCGAGTCACACTAACCTTAGACTCCCCAAGCATCACTTATCCTTTACCAATGTCCATGTCCATGCCTGGACTGCCCTTCTATTACCCAAGTCAACTGCCCTGACTAAACATTCAGACTTAACCCGACTAACTGCCCAACCCAACCACTTATACCCGTAGCATTACTTACCAGTGTCCAGACCCTTCGCGGACCTCCAGGACAACCTTCTAACCCTTTCATAACCACCGAACAACTACAACCCCAGACACTCAGTCTAAGACCCTTTTTAAATCACATAATCCGGGCCCTCCAAGGATCCCCCCAACCGTACCTAAGTGCCCGATAGGCTACCCCGGTCTACACCAATACCAACCCTTAGCTTAATTACCACAGTATTCCCCGACCTCCAAGATACACTCAATGACGATAAAAATATATATTTAACCTCCTCTTTCACATAGCCCAGACCCACCTCGGGATCCCCTCTAAACAACACCTAAGTGTCAATGAACAACCCTACCTAATCCAAGACCAACTCCACAATTATAACAGAAATTCTCGATCACTCAAGGAACCCCAAAACAAGTATCATATTTCATTAAAACAGCCCAATCCACTCACGAAACCAATAATAGTCAATGCAATACAATAATAACAACGAAAAGATACAAGAAAATAAACCTGTACCAGGCGTGGTACCCGAGCCAACCATTAGTATTCCCGTACCAGGCGTGGTACCCAAGCCAACCAAATGTCAACAATCCACAGTCAATAGATGAACAAACAACTTGTAAACCAACAAGCAACATACCGTTCAATTCACAGACTGTAAAACAGGACCCTTAGACATTCTACACAATTCCTCTAAGCAATGTAATTCATACAAGCACTTAGATAAGAGTACAAACATATACCACATTCACAGGAATCGTAAGCCATCACCTACCCCATTCCGGGTACAAAATGAATCGTCAAATCTCGTTCGAAGACTAACCCCGGGTCACCTCTTTTTAAACATGCAACAAGCAAATTCCCCTTTTTCATTATATAACGGCTAAACAATTCCCCTTTTTTAGCCTTTAGTAAGACCTGCAACTACACCTCATGCCATTTACATCCCCGAAACCCCACCTAGGAGTTCCTCATTCCCACTACCCGTGGGTTTCAAGCCTTTCTCCCTCGGTCCCCCGAACCTTCCCGACACACTAGTCCCTGAGCCTAACATTTTATCATACCAATACAACAATATAATCACATGTTCACATATCACAAGACCAGCCAATTACTCCGTACATCCTAGATCAAGCATAACCAAACCCGAATTTGCCAGACTCCGTGCCCGGAGGCCTAAAACATGGAGTCTTTGTTTCACTATACAAAAGTACGAAAAGTAAACAGGTCTAACTACTTATGAAAACCTAGCCTGCCTGGATGCCAAGTAGCTGCAATGGTGCATTTTTGGCTCCATGAAGGCATTCCCGGCTGAATGATGGTCCTGGAATCCGATGTTCCGCGTCCCTCTAGCCATGATCCCTCTTCCTCATGGTTCTCTAGTCTTGAAGCAGCATGGGAGGGTTTTTGGAGAAACCCTCGTATGTTTTCTAACTGAGGAGGTAAAGCTTTTTAATAAAATCCTTTTCTAAGGCTACTGCCTCCCGTCGTTCCACTATAGCGGTCTCACCCTCCGCTACAGCAGTTCCGCTATAGCAGAAACATTACCGCTATAGTGGAGTGACGTCATCCCGAATTATTTCCGAAAATCAGAAATTTTCCATGACATCACCCTACTTACTTCAAACATATTTCAATTGTTCTTCCCAAATTTATGAAAGCAGAAAAAATTATAGACTGATGGACCCAGTTGTTACAACTGATACCAATTTACCCGTCGTTCATCCCCGAATGATCCCAATTAAAATCAGAGGAGAGAGACTAACCCGGGACACTCACCGTCCCAAGTGACCGCATAATTTAACAAACCTACGCAAGTTGTCAACCCTTCCCCTTAAGAGTCTAACTGACCCGAGGGAAAAAAATCTACTATGACCCCGTCCCGACGAGGAAATTACGAGCCTCTCAAGAAAAATTACACGTGTTCTCATTCCGAGCACCCCAGAAATTCGGGGTGTCATATTACGTTGGGAGGAACGAATTTGAAAAGACCCGAGAGAACCTATTCTTTACCAGTAACTGATTGATCGTCCGCTACAACGGACATCACACCACTATAGCGGTCCCGCTATAGCAGACTGTCGACTGCTATAGCGGTTGACAGCATAATGAAATAGGGGAGAAAATGGATTTCATCCCCTATTCTCCCCACATTCTCCTTCAAAATTATTGCATTCCCTCCCGATCATCTCTCTCCCAATGTTAGAATTTCTAGGTAATAATCATAATCACTCCTTCTCTTACCTTCTTGCACAATTTTGTACATGAATGTGGTAGAAAACTATGAACTTGTAGTATATTTGGAGTGGGTTTTAGAACTTGAACTTGTGTTTGGGTTTTTGTTGAATTCCCAAAGCATGTATGCTTCCCTTACATTTACAATGCCTCCAAGGCATTCTGGGTGTAAGAATTATGCTATTATTGGCCTAAAATGTGCCAAAAATGGGTGGGAAAGGGAAGGGTTGTTTCTTGAACAAAAGTGGTGATTTAGATGCCCAATTTTTTGTAGAAAACAGTAATGGGGCACTTTGGGTAGGTAGATCTGAACTTGAAATGTCAAAAATAGAGTTTTGGACCAAGGGGTGCCATTGATGCACCCCTTGAAGGTTTGGGATGATGAAGACCGCTATTGCGGTTGGGCTCCGCTATGGCAGTCCTGCTACAGCAGTACCCTTCTGTTATAGCAGTTCTGCTACGGCGGACCCATCATCTTCTATAACGTAAGGCCGCAGAACAGTGGCCTTCCCAAGCCAACACTTAGAAAAAATTTCTTCCCTTTTTATGCTCTATTACTCTTCTAATCCCGCCCCTCTTTACCTCGCAGGATTATAACAACAATGGCTGAAGGAGAATGGCTCGAATATGATTATGAGCGATTCCTTGATGAAGCTAGTCAGGAGAGGTTTAGGGATTACCGGAAGTTCGGCTTATGCTACAAGAGGGGTTGTAGGATGACTGGGGTGGACAGAAAAGCGGTTGAGTTTCACCGCCGGGTTCAACAGTTTGGTTGGGGTCCTTTGCTAGTGGCTCTTCCTACCGCGTTAACAGGCTAGGTGCGTGAGTTCTATGCTATCCTCCCCACCGTCCTTTGGTATGAACCCAACCCCACCATCAGGATCCGAGGGGTGGACGTGCCTGTGGATGCCCAGGCCATCAACGAGGTGTTAGGGGTACCCCACATCTCCAATGAGGCATACATAGCTAGGGCCCGGTTGTGGGACATGACTTGACTGAGGAATACTCTGGTGGATCTCGCATTCAGGGATAAGGTGTACTGGGTCATCCCCGAAGGCGTCACTAGCGTCTACTTCTCCTCCGAGGCTGAAAGGTGGCTGAACTTGGTGTCCCGGAGGATCCGTTCCTCAGGAAATCAGACCGAAGTTACTTATGCCAGGGCATTGGTGATTGCTTATGCTATGCAGGGTATAATCATGAATGTGGGGGAGCAAATCATCTCCGAGTGGAAGGAATTCTACCGGGGTCACAGGAAGGGTCCTTATCTGTCTGGGTTGGTGTAAGAGCTGTGCCAACGAGTTGGTGTGCCTCAGGACCACACCGACTCAGAGGTGACCATGGACGAGCCCTTTGACCCCGTCCAGGTGAAGGACATCTCCAAAAAGAAGAGGAAGTTGGGCGAGGCCGTAAGCAGCCAACCGGTGGAGGAGGCCAACGACGATGATGATGACACTCCTTCCCCTTCCCAGTCCCTGCCCCAGCCCCCGATCTCTAGAGCCCAGCTGGAGGAGAATTTGGCAGCTATCCGGAGGTTCATGGAGGATCCTAACGCTGGAGGTGCATCCCCACACCCATCTACTTAGGAGCTTGCGGCACTCCGTAGGGAGTTAGAGGAAGAGAAGAGGAAGAGACGCTCCCGGGACCGCATGTTTGCCCGGATGTGGAAAAACATCAAGGTCATGTTCTCTAGTGCTACCCTGGGTCAGGAGCTTCCCACCCTCGAGCCCGAGGACGTGCAAGAGTTCCCCTTCCTCAGTGATGATAAGGCTTAGGACCTCCCCCCTCCCTCCTTTATTAATGATCATTTACTGTTTAGGTTGCCCCCGTTTGGGGATTGTTTAAGACAATATGTCCCTTTCCCCTTTTCATTTTTCCACATAGATGCCCATTTTAGACACTATTTTCCTTTTCTGCATATATATATATACATATATATAGTCCTGTTTTTCCTTGGTTTTACACAGTGGTTTCGTAGCTAATACCCGCTTTTATCTTGTCCCCGAAAGAGGGATGAAAATAGGGGAAAATAGAGCAGGTTCACTGCCTCGTTGACCTCCGCTATAGCGGATGGCCACTCTGATATAGCGGTCCCGCCATAGCGGTTGGCTTTCGCTATAGCGGTCCCGATGGTAACGGTACAGGAAATTCTATTTCCAGCTAAATGCACTCATCCCCCTTTCCAGTCAACATTGCCTAGGCCTGTAAACCCCTCCATGGTTTTAAACCACCCTTAAGACCATTCCTGGCATCAACGTATCACAATTAGGCAAATCATATTATCAATTACAAGGAAATCACAACAAATAATTGTTTTCGACAATATTTCCCTGCCATTACACACTAATGACTTCTTTGTTCCCATGGTTCCCAACCAAGTCCCGACTGTCCTGAAACCGAAGCTTCCCTACAGTCACAGTTCCCAATCCCTTATCATCTTAACCGATGATAAGCCCCTTTTAACATGCAGTACCACTCCTTAAATCAGAATTTCTGTAGACAAAATTTTCCACTTAATGACTTTCTGTAGACTCCACAGGCACATCAACTAACAATTCACACACATTCCAAATAAGTCATACCAAAATCGTACAACACAATATTTCAACTAAATCAACTCACAACCAATCAATCCACGAAGTTTCACCTTCATCCGTACCATGGATGACTGTTAGCTGGTTATCCATGCTTGCCACAGCCTCTCAGGCCAGCTACTAATTGGAACCTTCCCAGTTCCAATTCCTCTTGCTTTTCCTATTGCAACTGAAGTACGAAGACCTCATTTACCTTGCTGAGATACCAATTGGAATCGAGAGATACCAATTGGACTCAACCAATACAAGCAAGTAAGCGAACCGCACGAAAGAATGAAAGAAGGGAGATATTTCCTAGAATGCCTCATAGCTCCCCAAAGATTAGATGTGGACGCCAACACACCAATCCGTAGGACTCTATTCAACACTTTGCTCTTCACTGGGAGATCGGTAACCTAGGCTCTGATACCATATGTCACGACCCAATCGACCAGGCCATGCGGGCACCTACTCTAACCACCTAGATAGATGAACCCTCTCCACCCGTCCAACAGGTAACATGCGGAAATTAAAAATTAGCAAAAATAAACCCTTCCTTCTCAAAGGGAACCTTTTCATTACAACACCAAAAAATAGAAAACAGTTTTACAGTTGAAACACCCCTCCCTAGGATCTAGTCTAAACAGGTACAAGAGCTACTACAAGATGGTGCACAGGAAAGAAAAGACACAACTTCCGCCATGGAACCAAAAGTCAAAAGTTGTTGGAGATCTTCATCGCCGTGAACCTATGAAACATTACCAACCCTGCAGCCAAACTATTCCAAAAAAGGGTATAGAAAGAGTAGAATCAGTACAAACACATGTACTGGCAGGCATCATCGGTCGATCCGAATCCACTCCTACCATCATATAAGAAAAACAGGGAAAAACATGACTGTAATTAATAGAACTTGATTCCCATCCTCTAACATTCTTCCGCTGCCAAATCCCTCTTTCTCCGGACTTCCGAGTCACACTCAACTTAGACTCCCCAAGCCTCACTTATACTTTACCAATGTCCATGTCCATGCCTGTACTGCCCTTCCATTACCCAAGTCAACTGCCCTGACTAAATATTCAGACTTAACCCGGCTAACTGCCCAACCCAACCACTTATACCAGTAGCATTACTTACCAGTGTCCAGACCCTTTGCGGACCTCCAGGACAACCGTCTAACCCTTTCATAACAACCGGACAACTACAACCCCAGACTCTCAGTCTAAGACGCTTTATAAATCACATAATCTGGACCCTCCAAGGATCCCCCCAACAACACCTAAGTGCCCAATAGGCTACCCCGGTCTACACCAAGACCAACCCTCAGCTTAATTACCACAGTAATCCTCAGCCGCCAAGACACACCCAATGACGATAAAAATATATATTTAACCTTCTCTTTCACATAGCCCAGACCCACCCCGAGATCCTCTCTAAACAACACCTAAGTGACAATGAACAACCCAGCCTAATCCAAGACCAACTCCACAATTATAATAGAAATTCCCGGTCACTCAAGGACCACCAAAACAAGTATCATATTTCAATGAAACATCCCAATCCACTCACGAAACCAATAACAGTCAATGCAATACAACAATAACAATGCAAAGATACAGTAAAATAAACCCGTACCAGGCGTGGTACCCGAGCCAACCGTTAGTATCCTGTACCAGGCATGGTACCCAAGCCAACCATTAGAATTCCCGTACTAGGCGTGGTACTCGATCCAAATGAATGTCAATAATCCACAGTCAATAGATGAACAAACAACTTGTAAACTAACAAGCAACACACCGTTCAATTCACAGACTGTAAAACAGGACCCTTATACATTCCACACAATTCCTCTAAGAAATTTAATTCATACAAGCACTAAGATAAGAGTACAAACATATACCACATTCACAGGAATCATAAGCCATCACCTACCTCATTATGGGTACAAAATGAACCGTCAAATCCCGTTTGAAGACTAACCCCGGTTCACCCCTTTTAAAATATGCAACAAGTGAATTCCCCTTTTAATTATATAGCGGCTAAATGATTCCCCATTTTTAGCCTTTAGTAAGACTCGCAACTACATCTCATGCCATTTACATCCCTGAAACCCCACCTAGGAGTTCCTCATTCCCACTACCTGGTTCCAAGCCTTTCTCCCTCGGTCCCTCGAACCTTCCCGACACACTAGTCCCTGAGCTTAACATTTTATCATAAAAATACAACAATATAACCACATGTTCACATATCACAAGACCGACCAATTACTCTGTACATCCTAGATCAAGCATAACCAAACCCAAATCCGCTAGACTTCGTGCCCGGAGGCCTAAAATATGGATTCTCCATTTCACTATATAAAAGTACAGAAAGTAAACAGATCTATCTACTCATGAAAACCTAGCCTACCTGGGCGCCAAGCAGCTACAATGGTGCATTTATAGCTCCGTGAAGGCATTTTTGGTTGAACGATGGTCCTGGAATCTGATGTTTCGTGTCCCTCCAGCCATGATCCCTCCTCCTCATAGTTCCCTAGTCTTGGAGCATCATGGGAGGGTTTTTGGAGAAACCTGCGTATGTTTTCTAACTGAGAAGGTGAAGTTTTTTAATAAAATCCTGTTCTGAGGCTACTGCCTCCCATCGTTTCGCTATAGCGGTCCAACCATCTACTATAGTGGTTTCGCTATAGCGGAGTGATGTCAGCCCAAATTATTTTTGAATATCAGAAATTTTCCATGACGTCACCCTAATTTCTTCAAATATATTTTAATCGTTCCTCCCAAATTTACGAAAGTGGAAAAATCTATATACCGACGGACCCGGTCGTTACATGCGGTTTGGTAAGAAGGGCAAGCTTAGCCCTTGGTTCATCGATCTGTTTGAGGTTCTTGAGATTGTGAGGGCAGTGGCCTACAATTTAGCACTGTCGCCCAGTTTGTCGGGTGTCCATCCGATATTCCATGTATCTATGCTTAAGAGATACCACGGGGATGGGGACTACATCATCAAGTAGGATGAGGTGCTTTTTGATAAGGATCTTCATTATGAAGAAGAACCAGTCTTGATTCTTGATCGGGATGTCCAGAGGTTAAGACAAAGGTGATTGATATGGTAAAGGTTCAGTGGAAGCATCATCCGGTTAAGGAAGCCACTTGGTAAACTGAGAAGGACATGGGTGATAAGTACCCTCATTTGTTTGAGGATTTATGTACTACACTTTCTTTGTTTTATTTTTGTAAATTTGAGTTTGATCATTCGAGGATGAACGATAGGTAAATTGGTATCTCTTATAACAACCGGGTCCTTCGTTATGGGTAGCCCAATTGTGCCAAATTTTAGAGTTAGAAAACTCCAAGTTTGGGAGTTTGAAATTCTGGGCTAGGCTAGCCTCGGTCGGATTTGGAGCAAGGTGGAGTCTAGGTTAATTCGAGTAAGGATTAGGTTTAATGCCTTGTGGTGAGCTAGTTTTCCTCGTAGCTAACACATAAAGGAGTCCGGGGGACTTTTCAGAATCGAATTTGGGTAAGTAGAACTCTCGGAATCGAGGTTGACGTTAAGGGATTATTCCGGGACATCGGGAAAATAAGTGTGTTGTAAAATGGACTAGTTTTGGAGGTTTTACAACTTTCTGTCTCATGTCAACCGCTTCTGCCATAGCGACCTCCGTTGTAGCAAAGAAATTACCGCTACAATGGAAGTCAACGTCGGTTAGCCTCCGCCATAGTGGATGACTCTGCTACAGCTGTACAGCTATAGAAGAGCGGAGCGCTATAGCGGAGCATTATGGAATTTAATGCAGAAACTTCCCCAAAATAGTTCAGTTTTTCTTGAAACATTTTGGGAGAAGAAGGGGGCGATATTGGGCGATTTTTACCAGTTCTCCAATATTTTTCGTCCTAAAGGTAAGGATTCTACTCCCCAAACTTCGTACTACTTTTCCTACACGGTATAATTTCTAGAAGGGAACTTTGAGAAAGGTTGGAATAACCTAGGTATGGTAGAATCCGGGGAAGAAAGGGGATTCTAGGCATGAAAGTTCTTGGGTATTGTTAAAAGTAAGGTATTATGATCGTATGTTGTTAAATTCTCTATTTTTATCCGTGAAAATGATAGAACTAGGGAAATTAATGGCGAGAAGCCTGGGAAAAAGGGTAGGATGATCATGGGTGGCCTAGGGGTCTGGGATTTGGTGTAATCCGGGTAATGTGCAGGGCTTGTTTGTTAATTTGAGTACTTGTATATTGTTTTAGACCAAGAACAAGAAAGGAATCCGGAACACGGGAAAGCTCGGGTTGAGTAGAGCTTGGATCATTTTGAGGTAGGTGATGTCTTACGATTCCTATGAATGTTGTATATTTTGTACTCTTATCTAAGTGTTTGTATGAATTGCATGGCTTAGAGGAATTGTGTAGAATGTTTAAGGGTCCTGTTTTAAAATCTGTGAATTGAACGGTGTGTTGCTTGTTGGTTTACAAGTTGTTTGTTCATTATTTGACTGTGGATTATTGATATTCGGTTGGCTCGGGTACCACGCCTAGTACTGGTATAACAAATGGTTGGCTCGGGTACCACTCCTAGTACGGAATATAATGGTTGGCTCAGGTACCAAGCCTAGTACGAGTTTATTTTATTGCATCATTTCATTGATATTGTTGCATTGCATTGACTGTTATTGGTTTTGTGAGGGGACCGGGCTATTTTATTGAATTGTGATATTCGTTGGTAGTCCTTGAGTGACTGGGAATCCTGTTATATCTGTTGAGTTGGTCTTGGATTAGGCCGGATTGTCTGTCTAACACTTAGGTGTTGTTTAGAAGGGATCCCAGGGTGGGTCCGAGCTAGACAAAAAGGATGATTTATTGATTCTGTGATTGTTGTTTAGAGTTATAAAAGGTGGATTTCATGCGAGAACAAGCTAGGTAGAGACTTGTAGTCTAGGGGAGCCTATTGACTTGTTGCATGTTTTTCGTACTTATACTTGATTTGATGTACTGATTATACACTATTTTATTTGAAACTGGCTGATGATCCTACCAGTACACGGTGGTTGTGTACTGATACTGCACTTGCTTGTTTTTCTTGTGAGTACAGAAAATCTTCCAGCGGTTGACGCACGGCCTCACGTGTAGGCCAGACTGTTCCAGATATCAAGGGTGAGATGTTCGACCAAGCCTCCTTGGTGTTTATCTTTGAGTTGTAGCCCAATTGTTTCGGGCTTAGACTATCTCTTTATTGTTTTTAGTTTTGGGGTTGCATCCCCGTACTCTAGTATTGGTAGTGTTTGGTACGATGACTTTCAGATTCTAGGGGAATTTTCGCAGGTTTTATTTCAATGAAAGACCTTTCGCATTATTTGAATTGCTAGTTTATTTTCTGTTTGCTGGTTTTAGGCTGTTAGTCTAGGCTAAGGGTTGAACTCTACTGGTTCGCTCATCCGGAGGTTGGGTGGGTTCCTCTCACGATGGTCTGGGTCGTGACAACCCAACTTCTGTTAATAATGTTATTTGGAGGCATTACGAACAATTTCAAATGTCATTTTTTAAATTTTTTAGTACAATTTGCTAATGGTAATTAGTTAGACAAAAAAATTAAATATTAATATATATAAAATAAAATAAATGAATACCAAAACTTGTGGGGAATATCTTTTCTTATCAAAATTGGGAAGTACTTTTCCAAATATTATTTACCTAACTATGGTTATAATGTTTGTTAATGTAATATAATCTTGCTCTTTAAAAATTAAATAGGACACGTGTCTCTTATCTAAATGTGTACTTGACAAAATGGAGGGAAGAGGTAATGGAGAGGATCTGAATCCAGATAATTCAGTGTGATTTAAATTTGGGTAAGTAGTATAATCATAGAGTAATAATAAATGTGTTTTCTAATTCATTGCAGTCATCAATAAAGTTACTTTTATTTTTAGTAAATTTTAGTTTATAGATATAAAAAATAAAAGATTGAAAAAAGCGAACATTTTAAATATTGACTAAGAATTTTGAACTATGAATTTCACCAAAATTTAAGTATGCATAAAAATAATAATCAATTTAATGGTTAATTTTTATAAAATACAAATATTTACTGAATATTAAATGGTTATATGTGTATGATTATAATTGTTGCAATGCTTATTGAAGCACATTATTATTGTATCCAACTTAAAATAATCTTTATTCGTAGAAATTTTACGCTCCTTTCAATTAAATTTTAAAATAAAATCTTGCTTAAATTTAGTGTTATTGTCTGGTACTCACCAACCTGTTACTCGACTCGCACTGAAATTTTTTCTAAATTATTTTTTAGATAAATCAATATGAAATAATTGCACAAAACACTTGTCAAAATTATGTATTTACACATATTGGGAAAAGAAAAAAAGAAATTTTATTTATTTTTAGAGAACTATTCAAGAAGAAGTGGAATTAGTTGCATATTGTCTTACTAATGTATTATTAAATGAAAATATACATATTAGTCTGACGAGATTTTCTCCTTTTATTGTGACTAAGTTAAATTTTAATCATCTTGAAATTCATATTTAAGTTTATTTGATCCTTTCCGGCTAATTTTAATCTGTATAAATCAAAGAGGAAAAAGAAATGATAAATTTATTGAGTTTATGCCATATATTATAATTTTGTCACGTTATATTTAACAGATGAAAGGTCACGAACAAACTTAGTGAATTTTCTTTCACCGAATCTGTCACGACCCGACCTACCGGGCCGTGTGGGCGCCTACTCTAACCACCTAGATAGACGAACCCTTACCACCCAACCTATAGGTAACATGCGGAAATTACGGTAAAACACTAGTCAACAAATTTTATACATGAGAAATCTCTTGTTACAAACATGTTCAGGAAAGTAAATGACTTAACACTGCTGGAAAACCTTTACAACATTTTAAACCCCTCCCTAGGATCTAGTCTAAACAGGTACAAGAGCTTCTACAAGATGAAGCAAGGGGATAAAAGACCCATCTTCCGCAATGGGATCGAACACAGAAGTTGCTAGAGACCCTCATCGCCGTGAACCTATGAAACATCATAAACCTGCAACCAGACTATACCAAAAAGGTATAGCAAGAGTAGAGTCAGTACAAATACACGTACTGGTAGGCATCATCGGTCAACTTGAATCCACTCCTACCATCATATAAGAAAACAGGAAAGCATGAATGTAATTTACATAGCTTGGTTTCCATCCCCCAACATTCTTCCGCTGCCAACTCCCTCATTCTCAAGACTTCCTAGTCACATTAACCTTAGACTCCCGAAGTCAACTAGTCCTGGGCTTCCCAAGTCTCAATATCCTAGACTTGCCAAGTCATCTCACCCTTCACTGATATCCATGTCCACACCTGGACTACCCTTCCCTTACCTAAGTCCACTGTTCTAACTATACTTCAGACTTAGCTCGGCTAACTGCCAAACTCCACCTATTATACTCGTAACATTACCCACCAGGGTCAAACCCTCCACGGATCTCTAGTAACCCTTCTAATATGTTCGCCACGACTGGAAACACAACCCCAGACTCTCAGTCTTCCTCCCAGTCTAACCACCACGTGAAATCCACCTACCAACCCTTGCCACCTTTAATGACAACACTAGAGTTACATCTAATTCCCTTTACAGCACATGACACGGACCCACCAAGGATTCCCATTATCCACCCTCAGTATTAACGAGCTACCCCGGTCTATACCAAGACCGGCCCTTAGTCATTAATCACAATTAATCCCCGACCATCTAGGCACACTCAAGATGATAATATATATAAATATACGTAATTTACTGTCCTCTTTTACATAGCCCGTACCCACCCCGGGATCCCTTCTAAACAACACCTAAGTGTCAATGATCAACCCATCCTAAACCAAGACCAACACAACCAGTTATACAACAGTTCCCGGCCACTCAAGGACCACCAAACAATAGCACCTTTCAATAAACAACCCGGTCCACTAACAAAACCAATATCAGGTATTACATTCAGTAAAACAACCCGATCCACACACGGTCTAATAACAATCAATGTAATACAAAAGTCAACATGCAATATGCAATAAAGTATACCCGTACCAGGCGTGGTACTCGTGCCAACCGATTGTTATACCCATACCAGGCATGGAACCCGTGCCAACCATTTGTTAAACCCATACCAGGCGTGGTACTTGAGCCAACCAAATGTCAATAATCACAGTCAATAGATGAGCACACACAACTTCTAAAACCAACAAGCAAACACCATTCAACACAGACTGTGAACAGGAACCTAGACATTCCACACAACTTTCCTAAGCAATGTAAAGCATACAATCACTTATACATGAGTACATGAATATACAACATTCACAGAAAATCATAAGCCATCACCTACCCTTTCCAGGTACAACTACGAACCATCAATTCCCATCCGAAGACTATTCCCCGGTTCACCCTTTTTGTTATAACATGTAACTAGCAATTTCCCCTTTTTATTTTAAACATACAAACATGCTACACGATTCCCTTCCTAACCTTAGCAGGACCGCCGCTAAGCCTCAAGCCCTAAATATTCCTGAAACCCCACCTAGGAGTTTCCTATCCCCTTTTCCCGCATGCTTCCCAAGTACTTTCCCGATTCCCCGAACCTTCCCGACATACCAGTCCATCAACCCATCATTTTATGTCAACAAAATAAATAAGCTAACCACATAATACCATTCACAAAACCCACCATTCACTTCATATATCCTAGAAACAACACAACAATTCCCGAATCCGCCAGACTCAGTGCCCGGAGGCCTAAAACATGGATTCTCTGTTTGTACTATACAAGGTATAGAAAGTAAACAGGTTTAAATACTCATAAAACCTAGCCTACCTGGGTGCCAAGCAGGTGCAATGATGCATTTATGGATCCGTGGTTGCGCTCCCAGCTGAACCATGATCCTGGAATCTGCCATTCTGCGTCCCTTCAGCCAGGACCCCTCCTCCTCATGATTTCCCAGCCTTGGAGCAGCATGGGAGGGTTTTTGGAAGAGCCCTCGTATGTTTCCCAACTGAGGAGAAGAGACTTTTTAATAAAATCCCATCACATGCATTCTTCCTCCCGCATCCCCCTATAACGGTCTGCCTTACCGCGATAGTGGTTTCGCTATAGCGGAATAATTTCTGCTATAGCGGTGTGACATCAGCCCGGATTCTTTCCGAAAATCAAAAAATTTCCCATGATGTTACCTTACTTACCCCGAATGAATTTTTAATCATTTTCCCTAAGTTTACAAAATCGGGAAGATTAACAGTTACAACAGATACCAATTTACCCATCGTTCATCCCCGAACGATCCCGAATAAAAAGCATGGAGAGAAACTAACCCAGGACTCTCATCGCCCCTAGTGACCGCGTAATTATAGAACCTACACAAGTTGTCAAACATTCCTTTTACAAGTCTAACCGACCCAAGGAAAACCTGCTACTATTACCTCACCCCAACAAAGAATTTATGAGCCTTACAAGGACATTTACACGTGTCCCCATCCCGAGCACCCAAGAAATCCAGGGCCTCGTATTATATTGGATTGGATGGGTTTTGAAAAGACTCAAGAGAACTTTTCCCGTACCCAAAACTGATTGGTCGTCTGCTGTAGCGGATAATTCACCGCAATAGCGGTCCCACTATCACGGTCAGCCGACCGCTATAGCGGTTGACAGCAGAATGAAATTGGGGAGAAACAAATTTCTCCCCACATTCCACTCAAAACTACACTTTCTCTCCCTATCATCCCACTCCCAACGTCAGAATTTCCAGGTAATAATCGTAATCTCCCTCTCCCTTACTCCCCTGCACGATTTTGTACTTGAATATGGTAGAATTTTAGGAACTTGTAGCATATTTTGAAGTGGGTTTTGAACTTGAACCCCTTTGGTTGGATTTTTGTTGGATTCCCTAAGAATGGATTCTTCCCTTATGTTTACAATGCCTCCAAGACATTTTAGGAGTAAGGATTATACTAATGTGGGCCAAAAACAGGCCAAAAATGAGTGGGGAAGTGACGGGTTGTTTCTTGAACAACAATGGTGATTCGGGCGAATTTTAGGGGTTATAATGCCCAATATTTTGTAGAGAATGATAATGGGGTACCTTGGGTAGGTAGATCTGGACTTGGAATGCCAAAAACAGAGTTTTGGACCAAGGGGCACCATTGATGCACCCCTTGAAGGTATGGGATGATGAAGACCGCTATAGAGATAGGGCTCCGCTATGGTGGTCCCGCTACAGTGGACATTTTACCGCTATAGAGGTCCCGCTATCGCAGACACACCACCCGCTATAGAGGAAGGCCGCAAACTAGTGGCCTTCCTAAGCTACACTTAGAATTTTTTTTCCTCTCTTTTTGGTGTTCTATTACTCTTCTAATCCCGTCTCCTTCTTACCCTTGAAGGATAAAACACATGGACGAACAACAAGAGCATGATTATGACTATGAGTGGTTCCCCGATGAAGCTAGTCAAGAGAGGTTTAGAGATTATTGAAGATTTGGATTCTGCTATGAGAGAGGCTGTTGAATGATTGGGATAGATAGAAAGGCGACTGATTTCCACCGGCGAATTTGAGAGTTCGGGTGGGGCACTTTGCTAGTGGATCCTCCTCCCGCGCTAACCGGCTGGGTGCAGGAGTTCTATGCCATCCTCCTTACGGTCCGCTGGAATGAGCCAAATCCTACCATCCGGCTACGAGGGGTGGACGTCCCCGTGGATGCCCGGACCATTAATGAGGTGTTAGGGGTTCCTACGTCTCCAATGAGGCGTATATGGCTAAGGCTTGGCTATGGGACATGACTTGGCTAAGGGATACTCTGGTGGACCCTACTTTCAAGGACAAGGTGTACTGGGTTAGCCCCGAGGGTGTCACGAGGATCTACTTCTCCTCTGAGGCTAGGAGGTGGCTGAACTTGGTATCCTGGAGGATCTGTCCATCAGGAAATCAAACCGACGACCTATGCCCGAGCTTTGGTGATCGCTTATGCCATGCAAGGGATTATCATGAATATGGGGGAGCAGATCATCTCGGAGTGGAAGGAATTCTATGGTGGTCACAGGAAGGGCTCTTATATACCTGGGCTAGTTTCGGAGCTGTGTAAGCGAGCTGGTGTGCCTCAGGACCACATGGACTCAGATGTGACTATGGACGAGCCCTTTGACCTTGTCCGGGTGAAAGACATTTCCAAGAAGAAGAGGAAGATGAATGAGGAAGGGAGCAGTCAGCCGATGGATAAGGATGATAACACTCCTGCCCCTTCCCAGTCCCAGCCCCAGCCCCCGATCTCTAGAGCTCAGCTGGAGGAAAATCTGAAAGCTATTCGGAGGTTCATGGAGGATCCCAACGCCAGAGGCGCAGCTCCTCACCCATCCGCTCAGGAACTTGCAGCACTCCGAAGGGAGTTAGAAGAAGAGAAGAGGAAGAGACGCTCCCGGGACCGCATGGTTGCCCGGATATGGAAAACCATCAAGGTCATGTTCTCTTGTGCTGCCCCAGGTCAGTAGCTCCCCACCCTCGAGCCCGAGGACGTGCAGGAGTTACCCTTCCTGATCGAGGATGAGGCCTAGGACTCCCCCCCTCTTATTTCTTACTTACTACTGCTTGGGTTGCCCCCGTTTGGGGCTTGTTTAGGACAATATTCCCCCTTTCCCCTCTTTCATTTTGGCACATGGATGCCCATGTTAGACACTATTTTTCCTTTCCTGCATATATTATATGTATAGCACTGCTTTTCCTTGGTTTTACATAATGGTTTCGTAGCTGATACTTGTTTTTATCTTGTCCCCAAAAAGGAACAAAAACAGGGGGAAAATAGAGCATCTCACTGCCTCGCTGCCCTCCGCTATAGCGGAGGGTCATTTCGCGATAGCGGTCCCGCTATAGCGAGAAATTGGATTTCCAGCTAAATGTACTCATCCCCTTTTCTGGTTATCACTGTCCCAACCTGTAAGTCCCCCCATGGTCGTAAACCACCTTCAAGACCATTCCTGGCACTAAACGCATAAAAAAAATCAAATATAACACGTCATAAAACATATCAAAATTTATAAGGTATTCACAACAATTAATTGTTTTCTGGCATTACCTTCCCGCCATTACACGCTAATGACTCCCTTGTTCCCATGGTTCCCAACTAAAATTCCGACTATCCTGAAGCCGAAGCTCCCCTACAGTCCCAGTTATCAATCCATTTCCATGTTAACCGATAACAAGCCCTTTCTAACACGTAGTACCACCCTTTAGATTTAGACTTTTAACGGACTACCACAGTCTAAAGCACACAAATTTTTTCCAGTCAATAACTCTCCGTAGACTCTACATGCACATTATTTAAAAGTCCCCACACATTCCAAATAAGTCACACAAGGTTGTACACACAACAATTCAATTTCAAGTCACAATAAAATCAAATCCCAACCAATCAATTCACAAGTTTCACCCCTCATTCGTACCACGAATGACCCTTAGCCGGTTATCCATGCTTGCCACAGCCTCTCAGGCCAGATACCAATTGGAACCCTCCTAGTTCCAATTCCTCTTACTTGTCCTGTCGTAACTGAAGTACGGAGACCTCCTTTACCTTGTTCAGATACCAATTGGAATCGAGAGATACCAATTGGACCCAACCCATACAAGCAAATACGAACCGCATGAAAGAATGAAAGAAGGGTGACAATTCCTAGAGTGCCTTATAGTTCCCCAAGGATTAGATGTGGACGTCAACACACCAATCCGTAGGACCCTATTCAACACTTTGCACTTGTACTGGGAGACAAGTAACCTAGGCTCTGATACTATCTGTTACAACCCGACCTACCGGCCTGTGCGGGCGCCTACTCTAACCACCTATATAGATGAACCCTTACCACCCAACCAATAGGTAACATGCGGAAATTACGGTAAAACATTAGTCAACACATTTTATACATGAGAAATCTCTTGTTACAAACATGTTCAGGAAAGTAAACGACTTAAAGCTTGCGGAAAACCTCTACAACATTTTAAACCCCTCCCTAGGATCTAGTATAAACAGGTACAAGAGCTTCTACAAGATGACGCAAGAATATAAAAGACCCAACTTCTGCCATGGGATCGAAGACAGAAGTTGCTGGAGACCCTCATCGCCGTGAACCTATGAAACATCACTAACCTGCAACCAGACTATACCAAAAAGGTATAGCAAGAGTAGAGTTAGTATAAACACACGTACTGGTAGGCATCATCGGTCGACCCGAATCCACTCCTACCATCATATAAGAAAACAGGAAAGCATGAATGTAATTTACATAGCTTGGTTTCCATCCCCCAACATTCTTCCGCTGCCAACTCCCTCATTCTCAAGACTTCCTAGTCACATTAACCTTAGACTCCCGAAGTCAACTAGTCCTGGGCTTCCCAAGTCTCAATATCCTAGACTTGCCAAGTCATCTCACCCTTCACTGATATCCATGTCCACACCTGGACTACCCTTCCCTTACCTAAGTCCACTGTTCTAACTATACTTCAGACTTAGCTCGGCTAACTGCCAAACTCCACCTATTATACTCGTAACATTACCCACCAGGGTCAAACCCTCCACGGATCTCTAGTAACCCTTCTAATATGTTCGCCACGACTGGAAACACAACCCCAGACTCTCAGTCTTCCTCCCAGTCTAACCACCACGTGAAATCCACCTACCAACCCTTGCCACCTTTAATGACAACACTAGAGTTACATCTAATTCCCTTTACAGCACATGACACGGACCCACCAAGGATTCCCATTATCCACCCTCAGTATTAACGAGCTACCCCGGTCTATACCAAGACTGGCCCTTAGTCATTAATCACAATTAATCCCCGACCATCTAGGCACACTCAAGATGATAATATATATAAATATACGTAATTTACTGTCCTCTTTTACATAGCCCGTACCCACCCCGGGATCCCTTCTAAACAACACCTAAGTGTCAATGATCAACCCATCCTAAACCAAGACCAACACAACCAGTTATACAACAGTTCCCGGCCACTCAAGGACCACCAAACAATAGCACCTTTCAATAAACAACCCGGTCCACTAACAAAACCAATATCAGGTATTACATTCAGTAAAACAACCCGATCCACACACGGTCTAATAACAATCAATGTAATACAAAAGTCAACATGCAATATGCAATAAAGTATACCCGTACCAGGCGTGGTACTCGTGCCAACCGATTGTTATACCCATACCAGGCATGGAACCCGTGCCAACCATTTGTTAAACCCATACCAGGCGTGGTACTTGAGCCAACCAAATGTCAATAATCACAGTCAATAGATGAGCACACACAACTTCTAAAACCAACAAGCAAACACCATTCAACACAGACTGTGAACAGGAACCTAGACATTCCACACAACTTTCCTAAGCAATGTAAAGCATACAATCACTTATACATGAGTACATGAATATACAACATTCACAGAAAATCATAAGCCATCACCTACCCTTTCCAGGTACAACTACGAACCATCAATTCCCATCCGAAGACTATTCCCCGGTTCACCCTTTTTGTTATAACATGTAACTAGCAATTTCCCCTTTTTATTTTAAACATACAAACATGCTACACGATTCCCTTCCTAACCTTAGCAGGACCGCCGCTAAGCCTCAAGCCCTAAATATTCCTGAAACCCCACCTAGGAGTTTCCTATCCCCTTTTCCCGCATGCTTCCCAAGTACTTTCCCGATTCCCCGAACCTTCCCGACATACCAGTCCATCAACCCATCATTTTATGTCAACAAAATAAATAAGCTAACCACATAATACCATTCACAAAACCCACCATTCACTTCATATATCCTAGAAACAACACAACAATTCCCGAATCCGCCAGACTCAGTGCCCGGAGGCCTAAAACATGGATTCTCTGTTTGTACTATACAAGGTATAGAAAGTAAACAGGTTTAAATACTCATAAAACCTAGCCTACCTGGGTGCCAAGCAGGTGCAATGATGCATTTATGGATCCGTGGTTGCGCTCCCAGCTGAACCATGATCCTGGAATCTGCCATTCTGCGTCCCTTCAGCCAGGACCCCTCCTCCTCATGATTTCCCAGCCTTGGAGCAGCATGGGAGGGTTTTTGGAAGAGCCCTCGTATGTTTCCCAACTGAGGAGAAGAGACTTTTTAATAAAATCCCATCACATGCATTCTTCCTCCCGCATCCCCCTATAACGGTCTGCCTTACCGCGATAGTGGTTTCGCTATAGCGGAATAATTTCTGCTATAGCGGTGTGACATCAGCCCGGATTCTTTCCGAAAATCAAAAAATTTCCCATGATGTTACCTTACTTACCCCGAATGAATTTTTAATCATTTTCCCTAAGTTTACAAAATCGGGAAGATTAACAGTTACAACAGATACCAATTTACCCATCGTTCATCCCCGAACGATCCCGAATAAAAAGCATGGAGAGAAACTAACCCAGGACTCTCATCGCCCCTAGTGACCGCGTAATTATAGAACCTACACAAGTTGTCAAACATTCCTTTTACAAGTCTAACCGACCCAAGGAAAACCTGCTACTATTACCTCACCCCAACAAAGAATTTATGAGCCTTACAAGGACATTTACACGTGTCCCCATCCCGAGCACCCAAGAAATCCAGGGCCTCGTATTATATTGGATTGGATGGGTTTTGAAAAGACTCAAGAGAACTTTTCCCGTACCCAAAACTGATTGGTCGTCTGCTGTAGCGGATAATTCACCGCAATAGCGGTCCCACTATCACGGTCAGCCGACCGCTATAGCGGTTGACAGCAGAATGAAATTGGGGAGAAACAAATTTCTCCCCACATTCCACTCAAAACTACACTTTCTCTCCCTATCATCCCACTCCCAACGTCAGAATTTCCAGGTAATAATCGTAATCTCCCTCTCCCTTACTCCCCTGCACGATTTTGTACTTGAATATGGTAGAATTTTAGGAACTTGTAGCATATTTTGAAGTGGGTTTTGAACTTGAACCCCTTTGGTTGGATTTTTGTTGGATTCCCTAAGAATGGATTCTTCCCTTATGTTTACAATGCCTCCAAGACATTTTAGGAGTAAGGATTATACTAATGTGGGCCAAAAACAGGCCAAAAATGAGTGGGGAAGTGACGGGTTGTTTCTTGAACAACAATGGTGATTCGGGCGAATTTTAGGGGTTATAATGCCCAATATTTTGTAGAGAATGATAATGGGGTACCTTGGGTAGGTAGATCTGGACTTGGAATGCCAAAAACAGAGTTTTGGACCAAGGGGCACCATTGATGCACCCCTTGAAGGTATGGGATGATGAAGACCGCTATAGAGATAGGGCTCCGCTATGGTGGTCCCGCTACAGTGGACATTTTACCGCTATAGAGGTCCCGCTATCGCAGACACACCACCCGCTATAGAGGAAGGCCGCAAACTAGTGGCCTTCCTAAGCTACACTTAGAATTTTTTTTCCTCTCTTTTTGGTGTTCTATTACTCTTCTAATCCCGTCTCCTTCTTACCCTTGAAGGATAAAACACATGGACGAACAACAAGAGCATGATTATGACTATGAGTGGTTCCCCGATGAAGCTAGTCAAGAGAGGTTTAGAGATTATTGAAGATTTGGATTCTGCTATGAGAGAGGCTGTTGAATGATTGGGATAGATAGAAAGGCGACTGATTTCCACCGGCGAATTTGAGAGTTCGGGTGGGGCACTTTGCTAGTGGATCCTCCTCCCGCGCTAACCGGCTGGGTGCAGGAGTTCTATGCCATCCTCCTTACGGTCCGCTGGAATGAGCCAAATCCTACCATCCGGCTACGAGGGGTGGACGTCCCCGTGGATGCCCGGACCATTAATGAGGTGTTAGGGGTTCCTACGTCTCCAATGAGGCGTATATGGCTAAGGCTTGGCTATGGGACATGACTTGGCTAAGGGATACTCTGGTGGACCCTACTTTCAAGGACAAGGTGTACTGGGTTAGCCCCGAGGGTGTCACGAGGATCTACTTCTCCTCTGAGGCTAGGAGGTGGCTGAACTTGGTATCCTGGAGGATCTGTCCATCAGGAAATCAAACCGACGACCTATGCCCGAGCTTTGGTGATCGCTTATGCCATGCAAGGGATTATCATGAATGTGGGGGAGCAGATCATCTCGGAGTGGAAGGAATTCTATGGTGGTCACAGGAAGGGCTCTTATATACCTGGGCTAGTTTCGGAGCTGTGTAAGCGAGCTGGTGTGCCTCAGGACCACATGGACTCAGATGTGACTATGGACGAGCCCTTTGACCTTGTCCGGGTGAAAGACATTTCCAAGAAGAAGAGGAAGATGAATGAGGAAGGGAGCAGTCAGCCGATGGATAAGGATGATAACACTCCTGCCCCTTCCCAGTCCCAGCCCCAGCCCCCGATCTCTAGAGCTCAGCTGGAGGAAAATCTGAAAGCTATTCGGAGGTTCATGGAGGATCCCAACGCCAGAGGCGCAGCCCCTCACCCATCCGCTCAGGAACTTGCAGCACTCCGAAGGGAGTTAGAAGAAGAGAAGAGGAAGAGACGCTCCCGGGACCGCATGGTTGCCCGGATATGGAAAACCATCAAGGTCATGTTCTCTTGTGCTGCCCCAGGTCAGTAGCTCCCCACCCTCGAGCCCGAGGACGTGCAGGAGTTACCCTTCCTGATCGAGGATGAGGCCTAGGACTCCCCCCCTCTTATTTCTTACTTACTACTGCTTGGGTTGCCCCCGTTTGGGGCTTGTTTAGGACAATATTCCCCCTTTCCCCTCTTTCATTTTGGCACATGGATGCCCATGTTAGACACTATTTTTCCTTTCCTGCATATATTATATGTATAGCACTGCTTTTCCTTGGTTTTACATAATGGTTTCGTAGCTGATACTTGTTTTTATCTTGTCCCCAAAAAGGAACAAAAACAGGGGGAAAATAGAGCATCTCACTGCCTCGCTGCCCTCCGCTATAGCGGAGGGTCATTTCGCGATAGCGGTCCCGCTATAGCGAGAAATTGGATTTCCAGCTAAATGTACTCATCCCCTTTTCTGGTTATCACTGTCCCAACCTGTAAGTCCCCCCATGGTCGTAAACCACCTTCAAGACCATTCCTGGCACTAAACGCATAAAAAAAATCAAATATAACACGTCATAAAACATATCAAAATTTATAAGGTATTCACAACAATTAATTGTTTTCTGGCATTACCTTCCCGCCATTACACGCTAATGACTCCCTTGTTCCCATGGTTCCCAACTAAAATTCCGACTATCCTGAAGCCGAAGCTCCCCTACAGTCCCAGTTATCAATCCATTTCCATGTTAACCGATAACAAGCCCTTTCTAACACGTAGTACCACCCTTTAGATTTAGACTTTTAACGGACTACCACAGTCTAAAGCACACAAATTTTTTCCAGTCAATAACTCTCCGTAGACTCTACATGCACATTATTTAAAAGTCCCCACACATTCCAAATAAGTCACACAAGGTTGTACACACAACAATTCAATTTCAAGTCACAATAAAATCAAATCCCAACCAATCAATTCACAAGTTTCACCCCTCATTCGTACCACGAATGACCCTTAGCCGGTTATCCATGCTTGCCACAGCCTCTCAGGCCAGATACCAATTGGAACCCTCCTAGTTCCAATTCCTCTTACTTGTCCTGTCGTAACTGAAGTACGGAGACCTCCTTTACCTTGTTCAGATACCAATTGGAATCGAGAGATACCAATTGGACCCAACCCATACAAGCAAATACGAACCGCATGAAAGAATGAAAGAAGGGTGACAATTCCTAGAGTGCCTTATAGTTCCCCAAGGATTAGATGTGGACGTCAACACACCAATCCGTAGGACCCTATTCAACACTTTGCACTTGTACTGGGAGACAAGTAACCTAGGCTCTGATACTATCTGTTACAACCCGACCTACCGGCCTGTGCGGGCGCCTACTCTAACCACCTATATAGATGAACCCTTACCACCCAACCAATAGGTAACATGCGGAAATTACGGTAAAACATTAGTCAACACATTTTATACATGAGAAATCTCTTGTTACAAACATGTTCAGGAAAGTAAACGACTTAAAGCTTGCGGAAAACCTCTACAACATTTTAAACCCCTCCCTAGGATCTAGTATAAACAGGTACAAGAGCTTCTACAAGATGACGCAAGAATATAAAAGACCCAACTTCTGCCATGGGATCGAAGACAGAAGTTGCTGGAGACCCTCATCGCCGTGAACCTATGAAACATCACTAACCTGCAACCAGACTATACCAAAAAGGTATAGCAAGAGTAGAGTTAGTATAAACACACGTACTGGTAGGCATCATCGGTCGACCCGAATCCACTCCTACCATCATATAAGAAACTAGGAAAGCATGAATGTAATTTACATAGCTTGATTTCCATCCCCCAACATTCTTCCACTGCCAACTTCCTCATTCTAAAGACTTCCTTGTCACGTTAACCATAGACTCTTTATTACTCAAGTAGAGTGAAATGGCTAGGCGGCTAGCGATGAGGGGAAAAGAATCCCAATCCCAAGTCAACTAGTCCTGGGCTTCCCAAGTCTCAATATTCTTGACTTCCCAAGTCACCTCACCTTTCACCGATATCCATGTCCATACCTGGACTACCCTTCCCTTACCTAAGTCCACTGTTCTAACTATACTTCAGACTTAGCCTGGCTAACTACCCAACTCCACCTATTATACTCGTAACATTACCCATCAGGGTCCAACCCTCCACGGATCTCTAGTAACCCTTCTAATATGTTCACCACGACTGGAACCACAACCCCAGACTCTCAGTCTTCCTCCCAGTTTAACCACCACGTGAAATACACCTACCAACCCTTGCCACCTTTAATGACAACACTAGAGTTACATCTAATTCCTTTTACAGCACATGCCTTGGACCCTCCAAGGAACCCCCTTAACCACCCTCAGTGTTAACGACCTACCCCGGTCTATACCAAGACCGTCCCTTAGTCATTAATCACAATTAATCCCCGACCATCTAGACACACTCAAGATGACAATATATATAAATATACATAATTTACTGTCCTCTTTTACATAGCCTAGACCCACCCCGGGATCCCTTCTAAACAACACCTAAGTGTCAATGATCAACCCGGCCTAAACCAAGACTAACACAGCAGTTATACAACAGTTCCCGGCCACTCAAGGACCACCAAACAATAGCATATTTCAATAAGCAACCCGGTCCACTCACAGAACCAATATCAGGTATTACATTCAGTAAAACAACCCGATCCACACACGGTCTAATAACAATCAATGTAATACAAAAGTCAACATGCAATATGCAATAAAGTATACCCGTACCAGGCGTGGTACTCGTGCCAACCGATTGTTATACCCATACCAGGCATGGTACCCATGCCAACCATTTGTTATACCCATACCAGGCGTGGCACCCGAGCCAACTGAATGTCAATAACCATAGTCAATAGATGAACACACACAACTTGTAAAACCAACAAGCAAACACCGTTCAACACAGACTCTAAACAAGAACCTAGACATTCCACACAACTTTCCTAAGCAATGTAAAGCATACAATCACTTAGACATGAGTACATAAATATACAACATTCACAAAAAATCATAAACCATCACCTATCCCTTTCCGGGTACAACTACGAACCATTAATTCCCGTCCGAAGACTATTCCCCAGTTCACCCTTTTTGTTATAACATGTAACTAGCAATTTCCCCTTTTTATTTTAAACATACAAACATGCTACACGATTCCCTTCCTAACCTTAGCAGGACCGCCGCTAAGCCTCAAGCCCTAAATATTCCTGAAACCCCACCTAGGAGTTTCCTATCCCCTTTTCCCGCATGCTTCCCAAGTACTTTCCCGATTCCCCGAACCTTCCCGACATACCAGTCCATCAACCCATCATTTTATGTCAACAAAATAAATAAGATAACCACATAATACCATTCACAAAACCAACTGTTTACTCCATACATCCTAGAAACAATACAGCAATTCCCAAATCCGCCAGACTCTGTGCCCGGAGGCCTAAAATATGGATTCTCCATTTCTACTATACAAGGTACATAAAGTAAACAGGTCTAACTACTCATAAAACCTAGCCTACCTTGGCGTCAAGCAGCTGCAATGATGCATTTTCGGCTTCGTGGTTGCGCTCCCGGCTGAACCGTGATCCTGGAATCTGTCGTTCCGCGTCCCTTCAGCCTGGACCCCTCCTCCTCATGATTTCCCAGCCTTGAGGCAGCATAGGAGGGTTTTTGGAAGAGCCCTTGTATTATTCCCAACTGAGGAGAAGAGACTTTTTAATAAAATCCCATCACAGGTATTCTGCCTCCCGCATCCCCGCTATAGCAGTCTGACATACCACGATAGCGGTCCGACTTACCGCGATAGCGGTTCCGCTATAGCGAAATAATTTCCGCTATAGCGGTGTGAAGTCAACCCAGATTCTCTCTGGAAATCAGAAATTTTTCCATGACGTCACCCTACTTACCCCGAATGAATTTTTAATCATTTTCTCAAAATTTACGAAATTGGGAATATTAACATAATGACGGACCTGGTCGTTACAGAATCAATTTTTAGTGAAAGGCAATCAACTTTCTCTATCAAGAAATGAAAAGTTCTTGGCTTTTGATTAAGTTAATTCATTCACACAATATCCTTATCTAGTTTCATCTCACCTTTCCTTTATTAACTCAATAAAAAAGTATCTTCGTATAATTAAAAATGAACGAACGAATATATAGAATTTAATTATCTCATACTATTATTTTGGGGAGTTCAATTATTGGCCATAAAACGTCATAACATAAACTATAGTTGAAACTTCTGGCTTCCCTTACCCATTCTATAACTACAAGGAAAAGTATGTTCGATTATAGCCTTGTGAGTCGAGCTTAATGGCTAAAAAGACACAATTAAACCTAGTTAAATCTTTTGTATTTTTTAATTAACCCTATATGTAAATTTATTTTATACGATATATATTATTTGTTAGTTAAAACACTAAACGACCAAAAGGTTTAAACCTAGTTGAATCTTCTGTCTTCTTTTTATATTTCTACTAGTAATTTAACCTGCACGATGCACGGTCAATATTAAATGAGAATTCGTCAAAGCAAATTATTTTTCTTGTCTCATTAAGCACATCAAATCTAATTGTTTCAACATTTTGCAAAAACCATTTTAATTATTCACACAATGTACCAAATATATTTAATAACTCCCTAACTTATCTTTTTAATGTTTTTTTATATTTCTTGACATGTTTACAATGGTAAGCCTTGAAATATATTAATACTTCATAAAATATTAGTCTCGACAACCTTTGATTAAAATATTGCATAATTTTTTGCAATCGAACAAAAATAAATATAAATTAATGACTTTGAGACTTATAATCCATTCATTTTATACAAAATTTCTTTTCGGCTTGTCCAATAGCTTTTCGTAATTATTTTTATATCACGCTGATTTTTTCAAATGCAAATATATAGACAAACATATCTTATTAAAATAATAAAGTATATCAGAAGAACCTCAATGCTAATAAAAGAAAAAATACTTAATTAAAATTTCTGACTTTATAATAATCTTTCTCAATAACTTGTATCAAAACAATGAATACATAGATAATTGAAAAACATACTAAAATTATGAACTAGCTGAAGGGGATTTTATGTAGAACCCTCTCCGGCTACCTTCGTTTTCATCGCTTCGCGTACCTGTTTGAGGTTTTGGTTAATTAGATAACACATATCATTGAGATCGTAAGGGTGTATATCAATGGGAATATAGTTTCCTTTCAACACTTCATAAATCATGTTTGTGATTTCCTTTCCCTTGTTTTTCTTCCTATCTTCTGTTGTTGTTCCTCCATCTTTCAAGTCAACACTAAAAAGGAGAAAGAGATGGTGAAACGTGTATTTTTTTATGGGGATCAAATAGATTTGTTGTTATTTTGTGTTTCTTTGCCTAGAATTGACTCCTATTTATAAGGAAAATTTAGGTTATGTAAATATTTGATTAGTTTAATTTTTAGTAAATCTACACATCAATGTACTTTATGACTCTGACCATATGTTGATCAATTTTATTGGGTCAAATTTTTTTTATTAGGAAGATAATTCAGTGTGATATAAATTTGAGTAAGTAGTATAATCATAGAGTAATAACAAATGTGTTTTCTAATTCATTGCACTCATCAAGAAAGTTACTTTTATTTTTAGTAAATTTTTGTCTGTAGATATAAAAAAAAAAAATTGAAACAAGTGAACATTTTAAATATTGGCTAAGAATTTTGAAATATCAATATCAACAAATTTAAGTATGCGTAAAAATAATAATCAATTTAATGGTTATTTTTTAAAAAATACAAATATTTACTGAATATTAAATGGTTATATGTGTATGATTATAAATGTTGCAATGCTTATTGAAGAACATTATTATTGTATCCAACATAAAATAAGCCTTATTCGTAGAAATTTTATGCTCCTTTCAATTAAATTTTAAAATAAAATCTTGCTTAAATTTAGTGTTATTGTCTGGTACTCACCAACCTGTCACTCGACTCGCATTGAATTTTTTTCAAAAATATTTTTGAGATAAATTAATATGAAATTATTGCACAAAACACTTGTCAAAATTATGTATTTACACATATTGGGAAAAGAAAAAAAGAAATTTTATTTATTTTTAGAGAATTATTCAAGAAGAAGTGGAATTAGTTGCATATTGTCTTACAAATGTATTATTAAATGAACATATACATATTAGTCTGACGAGATTTTCTCCTTTTATTGTGACTAAGTTAAATTTTAATCATCTTGAAATTCATATTTAAGTTTATCCGATCCTTTTTGGCTAATTTTAATCTGTATTAATGAAAGACGAAAAAGAGACGATAAATTTATTGAGTTTATTCCATATATTATAATTTTGTCACGTTATTTTTAACAGATGAAAGTTCACGAACAAATCTAGTGAATTTTCTTTCACCGAATCAATTTTTATTGAAAGACAATCAAGTTTCTCTATCAAGAAATGAAAAGATCTTGGTTTTTGATTAAATTCATTCATTCACACAATATCCTTATTCAGTTTCATCTCACCTTTCCTTTATTAACTCAATAAAAAAGTATCTTCGTATAATTAAAAATGAACGAACGAATATATAGAATTTAATTTCCTCATACTATTATTTTGGGAGTTCAATTTATTGGCCATAAAACATCATAACATAAACTGTCCGAATCAATTTTTATTGAAAGACAATCAAGTTTCTCTATCAAGAAATGAAAAGGTCTTGGTTTTTGATTAAATCAATTCATTCACACAATATCCTTATTCAGTTTCATCTCACCTTTCCTTTATTAACTCAATAAAAAAGTATCTTCGTATAATTAAAAATGAACGAACGAATATATAGAATTTAATTTCCTCATACTATTATTTTGGGAGTTCAATTTATTGGCCATAAAACATCATAACATAAACTGTAGTTGAAACTTTTGGCTTCCCTTACTCATTCTATAACTACAAGGAAGACTATGTTCGATTATAGCATTGCGAGTCGACCTTAACAGCTAAAAGGACACAATTTAAACCTAGTTAAATCTTCTGTATTTTTTAATTAACCCTATATGTAAATTTATGTTATACGATACATATTATTTGTTAGTTAAAACACTAAATGACCAAAAGGTTTAAACCTAGTTGAATCTTCTGTCTTCTTTTTATATGCCTACTAGTAATTTAACCAGCACGATGCACGGTCAAAATTAAATGAGAATTCATCAAAGCAAATTATTTTTCTTGTCTCATTAAGCACATCAAATCTAATTGTTTCAACATATTGCAACAACCATTTTAATTATTCACACAATGTACCAAATATATGTAATAACTCCCTAACTTATCTTTTTACGTTATTTTTATATTTCTTGACATGTTTACAATGGTAAGCCTTAAAATATATTAATACTTCATAAAATATTCGTCTCGACAACATTTGATTAACACATATTGGTTAATATGAAATTTTTAGTATATATATATATATGTGTGTGTGTGTGTGTGTGTGTGTGGATTTTGCGTGTTGCATAATATTTTGCAGTAGGACCAAAAAAAATATAAACTAATGACTTTGAGACTTATAATCAATTCATTTTACACAAAATTTCTTTTCGGCTTGTCCGATAGCTTTTATTAATTCTTCTTATATCACACTGATTTTTCCAAATGCAAATATATTATCACGACCAGATTTCTCAGGTCATGATGACACCTACAACCCCCAGTAGGCGAACCAATTCCCGTAGCCAAGAATGGTTAGTAATGGGCTACTACCAAATCAATACGCATAATAAGCAGAAAGTAAGCGGAAGCAGAATATAAAGATAAGACAACGCGGAAGTAATTTACCCGAATATATACATAATGAAACTACACCAACCCTAAGACTTGATATCGACAGTACAGAAGCTTCTAATAGAATACAAGTGCTAGAAGTAAAAAAATGATAAGTACAACTGTCTCCGAATATACAAAGAGTAACAATACAAAAGATGAGGTGTGGTCAAGCTCCGACCGTCAGGCGCTCACCCTAGTCTCGAATATCCACAGAATCTGCACGAGTTTCTAACGTGATCAACGGCGACTCAATTAATATCTGCACAAAAAGTGCAAAAGTGTAGTATAAGCACCAAAACAACGGATACTCAGTAGGCATCATCGACCGACTGAGCGCATATAAGATATAAAGCAGTAAGTAACAGATAGCAAGAAAGCAGTCACTGAAGCAACAAAGGAAGCACAAGGAGCTAGCACAGAGAATAGACAACCAAAAGCTACAAGTAAAACATGCTAGCACAGAGATACAATTACACAGAATCACAGGTGAAGAAAAGGAGAACGCACCTGGAGTCCTTTCACAATAATATTAGTAAGTAGAGAGAGAGAGTTGAGAAAATGGCGGTATACCGGTAACCTCAAGTAAGAGGAAAAGACGGAAAAAAGTCTAACATACTTAAAATGGAATCAACAAGTATAAGGAAATCATAATACCAATCCATTCACATGATAGCATAACCAGGGAATTACCTCACAAGTACAACCCTAGGATGAAATAACTAGACCACAACAACCGAGAGATACCACTCAACTTCCCACAAGAATAGAACCAGAATCTCACACTCTACTCAGAAGGCCACAGAAAAGTGCCTCGATAAGATAGGACTCCCTAGCCCTCTCAATAATCAGACATCCCATAACCGAAGCCTCAACAGGTTAACCATCACTAATCCATCGCTAACCGAGTGCCAAGACAAGCTCTAAATAAAGACAGGAGTAAATATAGTCTACCTACAGTCCCAACGGCTGCCCATACAACCGAGGAACGCAATCAAGTGAAAACAAACCCTCCATCATCCCATACTACCGGAGCTTACAATCAACAAATAACAAACAAGGGTGGAGCCTCAAACAATGAATGATATGATGCATGAAGATCTCAGGTGAAATAGTATCTCTGTATGTACCTCCTCCGGTGCCGATCGTGCCCAGCAGGTAGGTTCCATGGAAGGACACTGCCCGTATACCTCTACTCTGCCGTATACCCTTCCTCTGGTACACGTAGCCCGAAGCCCCAGGCCCGGAGCAACAAGGTCCATGGAGGTCCCAGACCCCATACTAAAACTCAATATCAAGACATGTCACTCGAAAGCAAGTCCAGGATCAAGATAGAGACCCAGTCTCGAATATGCATGCCCATACCCTGTCCAGGACTAAAGTAGTAGAAAATGCCTCAAAAACCCCTCCAAGGGTGCCCTGGCGTAACCGGGTCTAAAACTGTAGTAAATCAAGTCTAGTACTCCGCCCGACAAAGACTAGTATCAGTAATAAAATCAAATTTGGTGCTCTTTCCCGTAGAGACTAATACCAGTAATAAAATCAGTGTGAAAACATCCAAAAATCCCCTTTTCTATCATCAACAGTATCAAAAACGGGACACTGGGGCCATGCAAATTTAGGAAAACTGTTGGTAGTGGCTCGCAGCCAAAACTGTAGTAAAACATTCAGGGGAAAAGCCTTTTCATGGATGATATGCTTGAACACAAATATAAAAGTAGCCCAACGGCTCACAACAACTATTATCAGCAGGCCCAGCAGCTACTCAGCAGACATAACCAGCCTAAAAGGATCATCTCTATGTCCGGGTCTCGCGGACATTCCTGGAATAACCCACCATCTATGTTCCAGAGTCAATACAAGGCCACACAGGACCACAAGGGTAATATACAATACTACGCGAATACTATAAACAACGTATGAATTAAACAGAAGAACAAGGCAGACAAGGTCTGGGGTACCAACCTATAACAACCCATCCAAGGATGTTAATTAATGCAGTTATAGCCTATATACGCAGAATATAGGTAGGGAAAGCCATAACCTACCTGTCATCCGATGACTAGCTGCGGGAACGGCATCGTCCAGGCTCGAACTGCTCCGGAAAGCTTCGAATCACACAAAAAATACTTTCAACTGAAGCCCCAAAGGCATCTCTATGAAGCCTGACAAACCAAGGTAATGGAACAATTGCTAGAATCGACAAGGCTGCAAGAACAAGCCATAGCTAATTGATAAGGTGTTAATGTCACACTCGTGACCAGCCAACTCCAAAGCATAAAATGAGGCCAATCACAATAATAAATGGCAGCTAAATCCAACAACAGTATGTTAACCACATCTCAAAGGAGCAACAAGCTCCCGAGGCACTATTTTAAGGCGTACTTCACGTTGTTCAATCCAATCACTATCATATGCGATCCCAATAAGAATTGTACAAACTTCCCAATCACTCCAGCACCTTACCACAACCAGAACACCACAACAATAACCAAACATAAAAAGATAAAGGGGCTGTCCAAAGCCACAATATCCAAAACACCACTTCGTGGCTCGAAAAGCTGTAAAAATGATACTGGAACATGTAATTGCGAAAGAGGATCGTAGGGGAGAGATTTCCTGGACGAAAATATTCAATATCCCAAGCTAAACAACCTGACTCCTTTCAGGAACAACAAACAGATCCAAGTCCAACAAGAAACTACTACAAGTTATCGAAAATTATGACTTTTTGTGACTAGAATCTTAAAATCTCGATTTAACAAATAGATAAGTATACGGGATCCTTACCTTGCCAATATAACTCCTTAGCTACTTCCAAATACCCAATAAACATACACTAGCTCGCTGCATCAACACCCACGAAGATACACCATGAAATCGACGGGACAAACAACACCAAAATGACGAGCTCGCGACGTAGAGCAACTTCCGTTAAACTTCCGAATTGAAGCATCAAGGTCCATGGATTATTTAGGGACTTTCCCTCTGATTTTCAGTAGATTTTGGGTGAAAAGTATTAGTTAAAACGAAGGGGAAATCAGCTTTAATAAAGCTAAACCGACTTGGGATGGGGGGCCCACCTTGATGTGTCTGCTTGTGCAGTCTTACAAAAATGTGAATATCTCTCTATTCTGAAGTCGTATGGACGAACGGTTTAGTGAATTGGAACTAGACTCGTAGACCTTTGATTTGGTATATTGGGGGGGCCACTAATTATTTATATATTGGGAGAAACACCCCAAGACATTTAACCCAAATTTAAAGAGAATTCCTTAAAGGAATTTACAATAACTTTTTCCGACTTTTGTTTCGCAACTTGCTTGACTTTAAAACTTATCATACGACCATTTTGCGATTATAATACCTCATAACACATCCTTCTTAGTATATTAGACACTATTAGTCTTACCCCAAAGGTACGGTTTAATTTAAACCTTCCAAACGAGCGAGGTGTTACACGAGGCATTTCTTTAACTCGAACTTTTGTGTAAGGGATTCCTTTGACCTAGAACCTTGGTTTAATTCTTTGATATTACCAAGAATGTTGACTGAAGTCAACGATTTCTAAAGTTGAAGCTCTAAAATGAGGGATGGCCATAAAGACAAAACAAATAGCCCAGGCACCGAACTACCGGTCCCGATAAGCCATAAATGACTTGGGGCCGCTACAGGTAAGTTCTAACGGTACAAGAAAGGAGAAAATGCGTACATGACCGGAAGGGTCATTACATCATCCACTACTAAAAAAACTTTCATCCCCAAAAGTCAGGAAAGAATAAAACACTAGAGATTTAAGAACAGCGGATACAACGCCCGCACTACTCTCTCGGACAACCCGGGTAGCCTCCATGACCGGGCGACACCCAACATAATAGAACCAAAGAAAGCGACCAAGCATTAATTTCTTACTAGCCAAGCTAGTTGTCAACTTCCAAAGATCTTCCAACCCAACTGAACCTCGAGAATCTCAACCGAAAAGCACTGACACAACACTGACAGCAGAGCACCAAGGCGATCAACACACAGAACTCAAATCCTCAAAACCATACCAAGGTTACCAGAAAATCCATCAACCCAAACCTCTAATTCATGAACCCACTGTTCCGCAAAACCCTTTTTTATTCTGAATTGAATCCTTTAGCACCACAAACAGGAAGTTGCATACAAGTCAAACACCCAAACCACCCTCGAAGAATCAACTGACACTACCACAAACGAAGTCACCCATTTTATTCAAACTCATTTCAAGCCAAGATATAGGCTACTAACCTTTGCCATCCAAGATAACAACCCATAGCATATCATTGAAAACTAAAGTTACCTGCCCTGACTAACCATCAACCAACGAACGAACACTTTTTTCTAACATCAAACTCGCTAACTGAACCTAACAAAACAACCTAAACCCTACTGAAGTTTGCACACCAGGGTTAGGAAAGGCATGAAAGAACACCTTGTGTTGACGGAGAAACTTCCAAACTGTAGAACGAACAAAGTCAACCTCGTTGAACCATGCCAAGTCTGAATCAACTGAAAGTGAATGAACCAGGGCACCCTATCCAAAAGACCCAAACCAAAACCACGATCCTACAAGAAGTTTGGTAAGCCTACTACGAAGTCTGTAACCATGAGCCAAGCTCCCAACTCTAGAAAACACTGCTGCTACTCCGAACACTCGAACACCATTTGGATGTGAAATCGCCTTACAAATCTCACCTCAGGAAGAAGTCCACCATGCCACGAATATCAAGTCCAAACACCCCGAAGACAAAGGAAAAAGGTGCCTGGGGTTCAAAGTACCATCTAGCCATAGAAATTTTTGCATATACTTTCAACTCATTCATTTGGGTCGAATCAACCGCTCTACTAGTTCTGCCAACAGCCAACCACTTTGAAGCATATATCATAACGAACTTCTAGTCCATACCGGCCAAATCTAACCAACACTGGAACCGCACATAAACAATAACTCTGGAGGAATCAATTAAATAAGCTTTCAAATCCTCGGCAAATGAATGGCGATTACTAGTCTCTACGTATCATCAGAACTCAAAATAGCCTCGCTAGTCTCAACCCGCACAAGCTGACCACATAAAGTATACACAACTGCTGAAGCTTAAACTTACGTCGTTGAGTCTGTCCAACCATGGTAGAAGGACCTCGTACTAACTGAAACACTGTTGAAATCTGGAATATCCCGCCTCTTGCAGAGGTTAGTCAAGGACTAGGTGTCCAAGGCCAATAGTCGCATCCGCAACTAAAGTAAAGAAGATAAGTTGCCTACACCCACTGCCTCCCGGCACTAGGATGATGCAACCAAATAGAAACTGCCATGAACCATCCGATGTAACCTGCCAAGCCATGATTCTGAACCCCGACTTTCAAAACTTCCAACCAAAGCCTTGGTCAAACCCGTATGCTGCCAATGAACCCTTAAGAACCCAAGCCAACTAGGCTTGAATATGCAAGTTGCCAACACCGCAGTTGCTACTGAAACAAAAACAAATCGATGGAAAACCCACGACAATGTGTAGATGGTTGAATCGAATCACCAACACACAATCCCAAAGCAAACCTTCATCGCCACCTCAGGCAACTACTAGGACACATAAACACAAATAAAGAGTCATCTCCATTCTTTTTCAACTAAAAAAAATCCTTCCTTAGCACATACCAAACCTTACAAATCCTTTCTCGAATAAGAACCTAAAGCCATTACCTTACTTCTCACAACTACACGTCAAATTTAATAAGGCAGGAAAAGAATGGGCTGGATGCCCAACTTACCCAAGATGCTTATGAATACAACCCAACCACGAGGTTATGATCAACACTTAGTCGGAAGTTCTATAGTCAAAACCCAATCACGATGCCAATATAAAGAGCTCATCCAAAGAACTATGATCAGGATTCATTCCAACTGAAGCTGGGGATACAATATAACACCCAATGGACCAGGAACTGGAGGAGACTATGGGAACAACCCACATACCTGCCAACCTCCTAAACTAATCAATAAAGAGGGTCGACTCTAGACACTCGGGAGGCCAAACCGATCTATGCACACTAGCATAACCAATATCTCCCAACTAAGGCAAAATCTCAACTCCAGTCAAACTACTGGTAATACACCGAACCATCACACGGATCTCTAGCCACGCTAGATAATGGCCTAGGAAATAACCATCTAGGACCGCTATAAAGGAAGACTCAAAGCAGGCCTAGAACCACAACAAACATGAAGCGAGCTCTACAAAGCCTACTCACAAGCTACAACTCCGGGTAACACACCTCACAGGGCTAACTCACCCCCATCCACTACTAAAGAATAAAATACCAATAAAACAACACATTGATAATACAATTCAGGTAGCCAAACACTAAACAAGTAGCAGGTAGGCATGTAAGCAATTACATGACAGAAGGGATATAATCGCAACATGAGCGGGACTAACACAAGTCGAAGGTAGAAAAGGCCTGACCTGGAGCAACGGTGTCAAGAACCTCTACCTCTGGCCCACCAAGAGGAGCATTAAGCTGACAGGATCTCACTCTGGACTGAGTGGTCAAAACTGAAGGCCCAACTGACCCTCGCCGGGGACAATCTCTATAAAGGTGACCAATCTCTCCACAATGATAACAACCAGGCTGTCCGGGATACACAATTGTGGGGCAATTCCTAGAAAAGTGCCCACGCTCACCTCACTAAAAATAGCCTCTACCAAATGAAGTTCGATGGTAAAATCTCGCCTCGTACTCCAATACCAACAGATAACCTTGCTAAAAAACTGGAAGCTCAACCCTAACTGAAGCACCACTCGTAGAACCAGGTTTTGAAACACTCACCGGAGGACTCAGAGTCCTAGCCACGATTTCCTGAAGCGCTGAGGTTGCTATAAATCCAATCGGAGACTGGACTGACCCCACACTCCCTATCTAGTGTGGTAAACCCTTACTCTGAAGTCCTGGCGGTAATGGAAGCCCTGAAGCAACAGGCACAGAAACCTCGGCACCAACCGCTATCACATTCGTCTGAGGCATCTGAGAATGAATGGACATCCAAAGTTTTAGAAGTCAATAAAGCCAGGAACGTACAATAAGGAGTCAAGAAGATGAAACTTTTTTTAACAATGCCCTGTAGCATCCCGCAGATAGGATACGGACGTTATCGTACCGATCCGCGTGACTCTACTTAGACATTTGCTTCTGTACCACGACACTGGTGAACCTAAAGCTCTGATACCAAGCTGTCATGACCCGATTTCTCAGGTCATGATAGCACCTACAACCCCCCAGTAGGCGAACTAATTCCCATAGCCCGGAATGATTAGTAATGGGCTACTACCAAACCAATACGCATAATAAGCAAAAAGTAAGCGGAAGCAGAATATAAAGATAAGACAACGCGGAAGCAATTTACCCGAATATATACATAATGAAACTACACCAACCCTAAGACTTGGTATCAACAGTACATAAACTTCTAATAGAATACAAGTGCTAGAAGTAACAAAATGATAAGTACAACTGTCTCCAAATATACAAAGAGTAACAGTACAAAAGATGAGATGTGGTCAAGCCCCGGCCGTCAGGAACTCACCCTAGTCTTGAATATCCACAGAATTTGCAGGAGTCTCCAACGCGATCAACGGCGAGAACTCAACTAATATCTGCACAAAAAGTGCAGAAGTGTAGTATGAGCACCAAAATAACGAGTACTCAGTAGGCATCATCGGCCGACTGAGCGCATATAAGATATAAAAGAAGTAAGTAACAGATAGCAAGAAAACAATCACTGAAGCAACAAAGGAAGAACAAGGAGCTAGAACAGAGAATAGACAACCAAAAGCTACAAGTAAAATATGCTAGCACAGAGATACAACTACACAGAATCACAGGTGAAGGAAAGGAGAACGCACTGGGAGTCCTTGCACAATAATATAAGTAAGTAGAGAGAGAGAGTGGAGAAAATGGTTGTATACCGGTAACCTCAAGTAAGAGGAAAAGGCGAAATACAGTGTAACATACTCAAAATGGAATCAACAAGTAATACCAATCCAATCACATTATAGCATAACCAGAGAATCACCTCACAAGTACAACCCTAGGATGAAATAACTAGACCACAATAACCGAGAGATACCACTCAACTTCCCACAAGAATAGAACCAGAATCTCACATTCTGCACAGAAGGCCACACAAAAGTACCTCAATAAGATAGGACTCCCTAGCCCTCTCAATAATCAGACATCCCACAACCGAAGCCTCAACAGGTTAACCATCACTAATCCTTCGCTAACTGAGTGCCAAGACAAGCTCTAAATAAAGACAGGAGTAAATATAGTCTACCTACAGTTCCAACGGCCACCCATACAATCGAGGAATACAATCAAGTGAAAACAAACCCTCCGGCATCCCATACTACTGGAGCGTACAATCAACAAACAGCAAATAAGGGTGGAGCCTCAAACAATGAATGATATGATGCATGAAGATCTCAAGTGAAATGGTATCTCTGTATGTACCTCCTTTGGTGCCGATCGGGCCCAACAGGTAGGTTCCATGGAAGGATACTACATGTATACCTCTACTCCGTTGTATACCCTCCCTCCGGCACATGCACTCTGAAGCCCTAGGCCTGGAGTGGCAAGGTCCATGGAGGTTCTGGAACCCATACTAAAACTCAGTATCAAGACATGTCACCCGGAAGTAAGTTCGGGATCAAGATAGAGACCCAGTCTCAAATATGCATGCCCAGGCCCTGTCCAGGAGTAAAGTAGTAGAAAATTCCTCAAAAACCCCTCCAAGGGTGCCCGGGTATAACCGGGTCTAAAACTGTAGTAAATCAAGTCTAGTGCTCCTCCCGGCAGAGACTAGTATAAGTAATAAAATCAAGTCAGGTGCTCTGCCCGGCAGAGACTAATACCAGTAATAAAATCAGTGTGAAAACATCCAAAAATCCTGTTTTCTCTCATCAACAGTATCAAAAATGGGCCCCCGAGGCCATGCAAATTTAGAAAAACTATCGATACTGGCTCGCAGCCAAAATTGTAGTAAATCATGCAGGGAAAAACCTTTTTCATGGATGATATGCTCGCACACAAATATAAAATTAGCCCAACGGCTCACAAAAACTCCTATCAGCCCTGCACAGGCCCAGCAGCTACTCAATAGACATAACCAGCCTAAAAGGATCATCTCTATGTTCGGGTCTCGCGGACATTCCCTAAATAACCCACCATCTATGTTCCAAAGTCAATACAAGGCCACACAGGACCACAAGGGTAATATATAATACTACGTGAATACTACAAACAACGTATAAATTAAATACAAGAACAAGTCAGACAAGCTCTGGGGTACCAACTTATAACAACTCACCCAAGGATGTTAATTAATGTAGTTATAGCCTATATACACAGAGTCTAGGTAGGGAAAGCCATAACCTACCTGTCATCCAATGACTAGCTGCGGGAACAACGTCGTCCATGCTTGAACTGCTCCGGGAAGCTCACAATCACACAAAAAATACTTTCAACTAAAGCCCAAAGGCGTCTCTATGAAGCCTGACCAACCAAGGTAATGGAACAATTGCTAGAATCGACAAGGCTGCAAAAATGAGCCATAGCCAATTGATAAGGTGTTAATGTCACACTCGCGACCAGCCAACTCCAAATCATAAAATGAGGCCAATAACAATAATAAATGGCTGCTAAATCCAACAACAGTATGTTAACCACATCTCAAAGGAGCGATGAGCTCCCGAGGCATTATTTCAAGGCGTACTTCACGTTGTTCAATCCAATCACTATCGTATGCGATCCCAATAAGAATTGCACAAACTTCCCAATCCCTCCAGCACCTTACCACAACTAGTACACCACAAGAATAACCAAACATAATAAGATAAAGGGGTTGTCCAAAGCCACAATATTCAAAACACCACTTCGTGGCTCGAAAAGCTGTAAAAATTATACTGGAACATGTAATTATGAAGGAGGATCATAGGGGAGTGATTTCCTGGACAAAAATATTCAATATCCCAAGCTAAACAACCTTCCTCCTTGCAGGTACAACAAACAGATCATAGTCCAACAAGAAACTACTACAAGTTATCGGAAAATATGACTTTTCGAGACTAGAAGCTTAGAATCTCGATTTAACAAATAGATAAGTGTACGGGATCCTTACCTTGCTAATATAACTCCTTAGCTACTGTAAAATACCCAATAAACATATGCTAGCTCACTGCATCAACACCCACGAAGATACGCCATGAAATCGATGGGACAAACTACACCAAAATGACGAACTCGCGACGTAGAGCAACTTCCGTTAAACTTCCGAATTGAAAGCATCAAGGTCCATGGATTATTTAGGGAATTTTACTATGATTTTCAGTATATTTTGGGTGAAATGTATGAGTTAAAACTAAGGGGAAATCAGCTTTTATAAAGCTAAACCGACTTGGGAGGGGGGGGGGGGGCACCTTGATGTGCCTACTTGTGCAGTCTTACAAAAATGTGAATATCTCTCTATTCTGAAGTCGTATGGATGAACGGTTTAGTGCGTTGAAAACTAGACTCGTAGACCTTCAATTTGGTATATTTGGGGATCACTAATTATTTATATATTGGGAGAAACACCCCAAGACATTTAACCCAAATTCAAAGAGAATTCCGTAAAGGAATTTACAATAACGTTTTCCGACTTTTGTTTCGCAACTTGCTTGACTTCAAAACTTATCATACGACCATTTTGCGATTATAATACCTCATAACACATCCTTATTAGTATATTAGACACTATTAGTCTTACCCCAAAGGTACGGGTTAATTTAAATCTTCCAAACGGGCGAGGTATTACACGAGGCATTTCTTTAACTCGAACTTTTGTGTAAGGATTCCTTTGACCTAGAACCTTGGTTTAATTCTTTGATATTACCAAGAATGTTGACTGAAGTCAATAATTTCCAAAGTTGAAGATCTAAAATGAGGGACGTCCATAAAGACCAAACAAACGGCCCGGGCACCGAACTACCGGTCCCGACAAGCCATAAATGACTTGGGGCCGCTAGAGGTAAGTTCTAACGGTACAAGAAAGGCAAAAATGCGTACATGACCAGAAGTTTCATTAAATATATAGACACACATATCTTATTAAAATAATAAAGTATATCAAAAGAACCTCGATGCTAATAAAAGAGAAATTATTTAATTAAAATTTCTGACTTTATGATAGTCTTTCTCAATAACTTGTATCAAAGCAATGAATACATAGATGATTGAAAAACATACTAAAATTATGAACTATCTGAAGGGAATTTTATGTAGAACCCTCTCCGGCTGCCTTCGTTTTCATCGCTTCGCGTACCTGTTTGAGTTTTTGGTTAATTAGATAACACATATCATTGAGATCGTAAGGGTGTATATCAATGGGAATATCTTTTTCCTTCAACACTTCATACATCATGTTTGTGATTTTCTTTCCCTTGTTTTCCTTCCCTATCTTCTGTTGTTGTTCCTCCATCTTTCAAGTCAACACTAAAAAGGATAAAGAGATGGTGAAACGTGTATTTTTTGATGGGGATCAAATAGATTTGTTGTTATTTTGTGTTTCTTTGCCTAGAATTGGCTCCTATTTATAAGGAAAATTTAGATTATGTAAATATTTGATTAGTTTAAATTAGAAATTTCTTAATTGTTAGTACTAACAATTTTGGCATAAATCTAAATAAAGGTGTATTAGATACCTAATTAGATGTTATCATCTAGACATCAATGTATTTTATGACTTTGACCATATGTTGATCAATTTTATTGGGTCAAATATTTCATATTAGGAAGATAATTCAGTGTAATTTAAATTTGAGTAAGTAGTATAATCATAGAGTAATAACAAATGTGTTTTCTAATTCATTGGAGTCATCAAGAAAATTACTTTTATTTTTAGTAAATTTTAGTTTATAAATATATAAAAAAAATATTGAAACAAGCGAACATTTTAAATATGTAATGACTCTTCCAGTCATTTCCACATATACATTTTCCTTGTACCGTTAGAGCTTGTTTGTAGCGGCCCCAAGTCATTTAAGGCTTGTCGGGATCGGTATTTCGGTGCCGGGTCCATTTGCTTGGTCGTATGATAAGTTTTGAAGTCAAGCAAATCGGCAAAAGTTATCGTAAGTTTCATTAATAAATTTTCTGAACTTTGGGTAAAATGTCTCAGAGCCTTTCTCTCAATATATAAAGAGTTAGAAGTCTCCCGAAATACCAAATCGAAGGTATACGAGTCTAGTTTCCAATGCAAAAAACCTCACGTCCAACTGATCTCGGAGTAAAAAGTTATGACTGTTTTACCGCGAACTGTCTGGCAGAAACCGGGTCGCGAACCGAGTCACGAACCGGGTCGGGTCAAAATCGATTTAAAGCCTCAACTTCACGTTTTAAAATGCCATTTCAGTTCTGAAACAGTGAGAAAACATAAGGGAGGGTTCCAAGAGAGTTCTTGAGTATCAAAATCGTGCGATGGTGAATTGCGAACCTAAATTTAAGAATTTTATTAGCATCGCGCGTATATTTGAAAATATTTTATTTCAAAGTTATAATTTTATTACCTTTTTAAAGTATTTTAATTTGTATGAAAAATACTTTTGTTATGACATAATTGTGTATGTATTTATTTTATAAGGTTTTTATACATTATATTCTTTTAAAGGAGATAGTAAATTTAGTTATGTTAAAAATTATTATTATAATATAGTAGGTTTTATTGGTAATGATTTTCTATTTATTATGATATATTAAAAAAATTATATTTATTTTACCACGAGTCTATGTAATACCCGAGTATATGCGTAACGAGATAAATATAAGAGGTGTTACACCTCCACTTCCACGTGGAAGTGGAGGGAGTGCACATCAGTGATTAATGGCCACACTTGGCAACTAATTGTAGTGATATATATGGTGAGTAATAAGAATTGATCATTTTAAGAGAATGTTTCCTGTACGTATATATGTTGCTGGAAGCACTAACTCTTGGATTTCTCCATTTTTCTTAAAGTTAAGTGTTCAGTAGTGGCTATAAACAATGCTTATTATGCACGTTAATGAGTGTTTTTGGTGAAGAAAACTACTTTTAAGCAATATTTGATTTCCGAAAGAAATTGATTATCTACGTCAAGTTATTCAAGCCCGAGTTCAAGTTTGATTTGATTTCGTAGCTTTTCGGAGCGGTTCGAGCTTGGATCGTTGTCCTAGCATCTTGTCATCGGACGACAGGTAGGTTACGGTTTATTTTCCCTAGACTCCGCATATATAGGATAAAATTGTATTAATGGGCATCCTTGGGTTGGTTTAATAGGTTGGTACCACAGACCTCGACCGTTTTATTCATGACCGCCTACTTTTGTTCCTCCATTGTTTGTAGTACTTGCCGATATATTTTATTTACCCTTGTGGTCCTGTGAGACCTTGTTGACTCTGGAACATAGAAGGTGGGATTTTGGGAATGTCAGCGAGTCCCGGGCATAGAATTATCCTTCTAGGCTGGTTATGCTTGCTGAGTAGCTATGGGCCTGTGCAGGGTTGATAGGTTGATTGTGAGCTGCTGGACAGCTATTGTGTTTGATCATACCATTTCCATGCATTTAAAGAGGTTTTATCCATGTTTTACTACGGTTTGGCTTCGGGCCTACTGGCACTATTTTCTAAACCTTGCATGGCCCCGGGGGCCTATTTTTTACGGAAATGATTTGGAAATGGTTTGATTTAACTTGTGAATATTCCTGGGTAAAAGAAAGTAAAATTATGTTTTAAATCACCAGTTTTACGATTAACGCTAGACTTGGCAGGGCCGGGGTGCTAGTTGAGTTTTCTTGCTACTTGAGATAATTTTAGCCTCGGTCGGACCGAGCACCTGAGACGACTTTCTACTGTTTAGACCCGGTTATGCCCGGGCACCCTTGGAGGGGTTTTTGAGATATTTTCCTACTACTTTAGTCCTGGACAGGGTCTGGGCATGCATATTAGAGACTGGGTCTCTATCTTGAACCCGGACTTGCTTTTGGACGACATGTTTTGCTACTGAGTTTTAATATGGGGTCAGGGACCTCCATGGACCTTGCCATCCGGGCCTGGGGCTGCGGGCTGCGTGTGTCAGAGGAAGGGTATACGGTGGAGTAGAGGTATACGGGCGGTGTCCTTTCATGGAACCTACCTTCTGGGTCGGATCGGCACCGGAGGAGGTACATACAGAGATACCATTTCACTTGAGATCTTCATGTATCATATCATTCATTGTTTGAGGCTCCACCCTTGTTTGTTGTTTGTTGATTGTACGCTCCGGTAGTATGGGATGTCGGAGGGTTTGTTTTCACTTATTTGTGTTCCTCGGTTGTATGGGCGGCCGGGGGACTGTAGGTAGACTCTTGCTATTTACTTACAGAATTTTTCCCTGTTACGGTTAAGTATGAAATTGGTTATTGCTAGACTGTTAGTTTCTGGATTTGAGATTGATATGATTAGTTGAGTTTGATTCATGTCTCTGAGCATGCCTATCATTACTCTTTCCCTCTTCTTATACTTGAGGTTACCGGTATACCGTCCATTTCGTAAACTTATTATGTATACACTGTTATTTCAAGGACCCCAGGTGCGTTATTTTTTACTTTCACCTGTGCCTATGGTGTGTATATTCTGCTTACTGGCCTCACATGTGGTTCTGTTGATTTCCCTCTGGGCTAGTTCCGGTGTACCGTTTGTTTATCTCTTTGACTACTTGCTTCTATTATGTCTGTTACTACGCTTTTATCTTATATGTGCCCAGTCGGCCTATGATACCTACTGGGTACCTTATGCTTCGCATTTGGTGCTCACCCTACCCCCTGCATCTTTGGGTGCAGATCCTAGCGGGGGCCATCGCCGTTAGATCGCTGTAAGTCATGCTTGGAGATCTGTTGGGGATTACTTCAGACTGAGGGTGAGCTCTTGGCGATCGGAGCTTAGCCTTAGTTTATCTTTTGCTTTATGTACTCTATTACCATTCAGAGACATCTGTATATATTGTTTTGGATCGTTTGCACTCCATGTATGTAGTTTTGGCTCTATACTATGATACCAGGTCTTGGGGTTTGGTTTAGTTTCCGCATATGTATATATATATTCCTGTTACTTATTCTCTTCATCTTGTTCCCTTACTTTTGCTTATTAAACTATCCTCCCGCTTATTTGTTAGATAGTAGCCCATTACTAACTGTCCTGGGCTACGGGAATTGGTTCGCCTGCTAGGGGGCTGGAGGTGCCATCATGACCGAGAAATCGGGTCGTGACAACTTGGTATCAGAGCTTTAGGTTCACCGGTGTCATCGGTATAGGAGCCAATGTCTAGTAGAGTCCTGCGGATCGGGGCGGAGACGTCCGTACTCAATCTTTGGGAGGCTACATTGACATTTTAGGAAATTTGACTCTTTCATTGCTTCTGTGTCGTGCGTGTAACCCTTGAAATTTCTGGAAATCTCATTTGTTCAACTTCATTCTTCTGCAGATGGTTCGTACGAGATCATCGACATCACGCAGAGATGAGCCTCCTACTCCAGCTAAGGGTCGAGGACGCCCTCGAGCAGTGGCACCTGCTAGAGCTGCTAGAGTGGAGATAGAGCCCGAGCGGCATATGGATCAGGGGGCAGCCCAGGTACCACTTGCTCCAGCACCAGCTCCAGTACCAGCTCCAGCACCAGCTCCAGTACCAGCTCCAGCGCCAGCTCCAGTACCAGCTCCAGTGCCCATTTCTATGCCAACTCCAGCCGCAGCTCAGTATCCAGATATTCAGGGATTACTATTACAGCTTTTGGGTATGATTGGAGAGCGGCCTTCTGAGGTAGCGCAGACATCCGCTCAGGGGGCAGCCCTAGGTGCACAGAGCTCAGGAGCGCAGCCTGCTACTATGGCTCCCCGTGCGGAGGTCATTCCGATTCCATCAGTTGCACAGCCTCTTGCTCCTCGCCCAGCTATGACAGAGTCAGAGCAGAAGGCGTTGGGTAGGTTTTTGAGGTTAGCACCTCCGAGGTTTGTTGGTACTTGTGGAATGGATCCACATGACTTTATTACTACCTGTGAGGAGATGTTGCATCATTGGGTTTGTTGGAGACTCACGGGGTTGGTTATACTACCTATCAGTTTGAGGTCCCAGCGAAGTTATGGTGGAGGGCTCATGTTGCTTGTAGACAACCATCGACACCTCATTTGACCTGGTCTGAGTTTTATGAGGCCTTTATGGCCAAGTTCCTACCTCAGAGTGATCATGAGCGTCGCAGGGAGCAGTTTACTCACCTTATACAGGGGTCTACGTCTGTCTCAGAGTATGAGACCCATTTTCATCAGCTAGCACTGTTTGGAGATATGATCATTCCAACCGAGGCAGATAGGATTCGCAGATTTCTATGGGTTTTGAGGCCAAAGATCAGGCAGCCAGCTGAGATATTAATTGCCGGTGGTCGGTCATTTCAGGCTATCATAGACTATGCCCGTACCTTGGAGGACTTACAGCGACATGATCAGTGGTCCAGAGATAATAGGCCTCGACATCAGGGTATCTACAGTGGTTCCAGATATGGTGGTAGAGGTCCTGGCCTATGGAGCCGGAGTTATCACCCACAGCAGCACCAGGGTCAGTCCAGCTGACCGGTTCAGGCTTCCCTTCAGACTTTCGGTAGTACCCAGTTCGAGCAGGGTCAGAGCAGCCATCAGGGCTATGGCGGCCAGGCTTCGAGGGGTACAGTTTCTGGGGCATCAGGCCGTGGTGGTTATATGGGATCTGCTGGTTCATCTCGACCGAGTAGGCCGCTAGGGGCTTGTTTTACTTGTGGTGTGATTGGTCATTTTGCTAGAGATTGCCCTCAGCAGGATACAGTTCTATTGGCCGAGCCTTTACGAGCAGTTCAGCCCCCGGCTAGAGGGGGTGGTCGTCAGGGTAGAGGTGGTGCTCCGCACGGCAGAGCAGGTGGTAGGGATGGCGGTCGGGCAGGTGGAGGTCATTGTCATTTTTATGCGGTCCCTAGGAGACCATAGGCAGAGGCCTCAAATGCTGTGATTACAGGTACGATTTCTGTGTGCCATCAGTCGGCTATGGCTTTATTTGATCCTGGATCCACTTGTTCATACGTATCTGCCTACTTTGTGCCTTGTTTGGGGTTGGCTAGTGAGCCATTATCTGTTCATGTTTCTATTTTGACCCCAGTAGGAGATTCTTTAGTAGTGGATCGGATTGTGAGATCTTGTATGCTAGCTATTGGTCATTCAGAGACTTGGGGTGATTTGATGATTCTTGATATGCTAGATTTTGATGTGATACTGGGCATGGACTGGTTATCCCCTCACCGTGTGGTTTTGGATTGTTATGCCAAGACCATTACCATAGCTGTGCCCGGTGTATCCCCGGTTGTGTGGCAGGGTTCTGTTAGCCATGCACCATCTGGGATCATCTCTTGTCTTCAAGCTAGGAAGTTGATTTCTCGTGGGTGTTTAGCTTATCTAGCATATGTCCGAGATGTTAGTGCTGACCTTACTTCTCCTGAGTCTATTCCTGTGGTTAGAGACTTCCTCGATGTTTTTCCTACCAACCTGCCAGGCCTTCCACCTGAGAGAGATATTGATTTTGCTATTGATCTAGAGCCGGGCACCAGGCCCATTTCTATTTCTCCTTACCGTATGGCTCCTGCTGAGTTGAGGGAGCTTAAGGAGTAGCTTCAGGATCTGTTAGCTAAGGAGTTTATTAGACCTAGTGTGTCACCTTGGGGTGCTCCTGTTCTCTTCGTGAAGAAGAAGGATGGGTCGATGCGCATGTGTATTGATTATCGAAAGCTGAATAGGGTGACAGTGAAGAATAGGTATCCGATGTCGAGGATTGATGACTTATTTGACCAGCTTCAGGGTTCAGTCATGTTTTCAAAGATTGATTTGAGGTCTGGCTACCATCAGTTGAGGATTAGGGCGGAGGACATCCCTAAGACATCATTCAGGACACGTTATGGCCATTATGAGTTCCTGGTGATGTCTTTTGGGTTGACTAATGCCCCCGCAGCCTTTATGAACTTGATGCACAGGGTTCTTGGCCCGTATTTGGACTCATTTGTGATAGTTTTTATAGACGACATCTTGGTATACTCGCGTAGTATAGATGAGCATGAGCAGCACTTGAGGGTTATACTTCAGACTTTGAGAGATCATCGGCTTTATGCCAATTTCTCAAAGTGCAAGTTTTGGCTTGAGTCAGTTGTATTCCTAGGGCACGTGGAGTCTAAGGATGGGATGCTTAAGGCCTTATTGACTTCAGCTTCAGTTTTAACTTTGCCGGTTGAGGGTCAAAGCTTCTCCGTGTATTGTGATGCTTCTGGGGTTGGTCTTGGTTGTGTGTTTATGCAGCAGGGTCGAGTAATAGCATATGCATCGAGGCAGCTGAAGGTTCACGAGCGCAACTACCCCACTCATGACTTAGAGTTGGCGGCGGTAGTTTTTGCGCTTAAGATCTGGAGGCATTACCTATATGGAGTTCACTGTGAGATCTTCACCGATCACCGTAGTCTTCAGTATATCACGAGTCAGCGAGAGTTGAACTCGAGACAGAGGAGATGGGTCGAGTTACTGAAGGACTATGACTTCACTATTCTGTATCATCCGGGCAAGGCAAATGTGGTAGTGGATGCCTTGAGTTGAAAGACAGTGAGTATGGGTAGCCTAGCTTCTCTTTCAGTTTCAGAGCGACCGTTGGCCTTGGACATCCAGTCCTTGGCTAACCGTTTGGTTAGGCTTGACTTGTCGGATCCTAGCAGAGTTCTCGCCAGTATTGAGGTTCGTTCTACTTTGATTGATCAGATTCAGAGCAGTCAGTTTGAGGATCAGCAGTTGTGTGACCTTCGTGATCGGGTTGTTCAGGGTGAGACTAGCCAGGCTACTCTAGATTCAGATGGGGTTCTGAGGTTTGATAGTCGCCTTTGTGTTTCGAGGATTAGTGATTTGATTCAGTTGATACTTCATGAGGCACATTGTACTAGATACTCCATTCACCCTGGCACAGCAAAGATGTATAGAGACTTGAGACAACTTTACTGGTGGAGTGGTATGAAGCGGGATATAGCGGAGTTCGTATCTTGGTGCTTGAACTGTCAGCAGGTTAAGTTCGAGCACATGAGACCTGGTGGTTTGATGGAGCGACTTTCCATTCCCGAGTGGAAGTGGGAAGGGATTACTATGGACTTCGTTGTTGGTTTGCCTCGTACTTCTCATAGGTTTGATTCCATATGGGTGATTGTGGATAGACTGACTAAGTCAGCACATTTCTTGCCGGTTCAGACTTCTTATGGTGCAGAGAGGTTAGATCAGATCTACCTTCGTGAGATTGTTCGGTTGCACGGGGTTCCAGCTTCTATCATTTCAGACCGCGACACTCAATTCACATCTCAGTTTTGGAGGGCTATTCAACGAGATTTGGGTACAGAGGTTCAGCTTAGTACTGCTTTCCACCCCCAGACAGATGGCCAGTCCGAGAGGACCATTCAAATTCTGGAGGACATGCTTCGGGCCTGTGTTCTTGACTTTGGAGGTTCTTGGGATCAGTTTGTTCCCTTGGCAGAGTTTGCTTATAATAACAGCTTCCATTCGAGTATCGGCATGGCACCTTTTGAGGCTTTGTATGGCAGGCGTTGCAGATCACCGGTAGGTTGGTTTGATGGTTTTAGTTCTAGGCCACAGAGCATAGATTTGCTTCGAGATTCCTTAGATCAGGTTCGAGCGATTCAGGACAGACTTTGGGCAGCTCAGAGCAGACAGAAGATTTATGCTGATCGTAGGCTTCGTGCCTTGGAGTTTAGTGTCAGTGACTTGGTGTTTCTCCGTGTATCGCCCATGAAGTGCGTGATGAGATTTGGTAGGCGGGGCAAGCTTAGTCCCAGGTACATTGGGCCGTTTGAGATCCTTCAGAGGGTTGGTAGCGTTTCCTATCAGCTAACCTTGCCTCCGATGTTTTCAGCTATACATCATGTATTTCATGTTTCGATGTTGCGTCGGTATGTCCCATATGAGTCTCATGTGTTGCAGTGGGATTCAGTTCAGTTGGGTGACGGTTTAGCCTTTGTTGAGGAGCCGACAGCTATTTTGGCCAGAGATGTCAGGAGATTGAGGTCTCGAGAGATCCCGGTTGTTAAGGTTCAGTGGAGGTACCATTCAATCGAGGAGGCTACCTGGGAGGCTGAGAGAGATATGCGGGCTCAGTATCCGCAGTTGTTTGAGACTTCAGGTACCCCCTTGACCTTGACTTTCGAGGACGAAAGTCCTTTTTAGTAGTGGATGATGTAATGACTCTTCCAGTCATTTCCACGTATACATTTTTCTTGTACCGTTAGAGCTTGTTTGTAGCGGCCCCAAGTCATTTAAGGCTTGTCGGGACCGGTATTTTGGTGCCGGGTCCATTTGTTTGGTCGTATGATAAGTTTTGAAGTCAAGCAAGTCGGCAAAAGTTATCGTAAGTTTCTTTAATAAATTTTCTGAACTTTGGGTAAAATATCTCAGAGTCATTCTCTCAATATATAAAGAGTTATAAGTCCTCCGAAATACCAAATCGAAGGCCTAGGAGTCTAGTTTCCAACGCACAAAACCTCACGTCCAACTGATCTCGGAGTAAAAGGTTATGACTGTTTTACCGCGGACTGTCTGGAAAAAACCGGGTCGCGAACCGAGTCGCGAACCGGGTCGGGTCAAAATCGATTTAAAGCCTCAACTTCACGTTTTAAAATGCCATTTTAGTTCTGAAACAGTGAGAAAACATAAGGGAGGGTTCCAAGAGAGTTCTTAGTATCAAAATCGTGCGATGGTGAACTGTGAACCTAAATTTAAGAATTTTATTAGCATTGCGCATTTATTTAAAAATATTTTATTTTAAAGTTATATTTTTATTACCTTTTTAAAGTATTTTAATGTGTATGAAAAATACTTTTGTTATGACATAATTGTGTATGTATTTATTTTATAAGGTTTTTATACATTGTATTCTTTTAACGGAGATAGTAAATTTAGTTATGTTAAAAATTATTATTATAATATAGTAGGTTTTATTGGTAATGATTTTCTATTTATTATGATATATTCAAAAGATTATATTTATTTTACCACGAGTCTATGTAATACCCGAGTATATGTGTAATGAGATAAATATAAGAGGTGTTACACCTCCACTTCCACGTGGAAGTGGAGGGAGTGCACATCAGTGATTAATGGCCACACTTGGCAACTAATTGTAGTGATATATATGGTGAGTAATAAGAATTGATCATCTTAAGAGAATGTTTCCTGTACGTATATATGTTGCTGGAAGCACTAACTCTTGGATTTCTCCATTTTCCTTAAAGTTAAATGTTCAGTAGTGGCTATAAACAATGCTTATTATGCATGTTAATGAGTGTTTTTGGTGAAGAAAACTACTTTTAAGCAATATTTGATTTTCGAAAGAAATTGATTATCTACGTCAAGTTATTCAAGCCCGAGTTCAAGTTTGATTTTATTTCGTAGCTTTTCAGAGCGGTTCGAGCTCGGATCGTTGTCCTAGCAGCTTGTCATCGGACGACAGGTAGGTTACGGTTTATTTTACCTAGACTCCGCATATATAGGATAAAATTGTATTAATGGGCATCCTTTGGTTGGTTTATTAGGTTGGTACCACAGACCTCGACCGCTTTATTCATGTCTGCCTACTTTTGTTCCTCCGTTGTTTGTAGTACTTGCCGATATATTTTATTTACCCTTGTGGTCCTGTGAGACCTTGTTGACTCTGGAACATAGAAGGTGGTATTTTGGGAATGTCTGCGAGTCCCGGGCATAAAATTATCCTTCTAGGCTGGTTATGCTTGCTGAGTAGCTATGGGCCTGTGCAGGGTCGATAGGTTGATTGTGAGCTACTGGACAGCTATTGTGTTTGATCATACCATTTCCATGCATTTAAAGAGGTTTTATCCATGTTTTACTACAGTTTGGCTTCGGGCCTACTGGCACTATTTTCTAAACCTTGCATGGCCCCGGGGGCCTGTTTTTGATGGAAATGGTTTGATTTAACTTGTGAATATTCCTGGGTAAAAGAAAGTAAAATTATGTTTTAAATCACCAGTTTTACGATTAACGCTAGACTCGGCAGGGCCGGGGTGCTAGTTGAGTTTTCTTGCTACTTGAGATAATTTTAGCCTCGATCGGACCGAGCACCTGAGACGACTTTCTACTGTTTAGACCCGATTATGCCCGGGCACCCTTGGAGGGGTTTTTGAGATATTTTCCTACTACTTTACTCCTGGACAGGGTCTGGGCATGCATATTAGAGACTGAGTCTCTATCTTGAACCCGGACTTGCTTTCGGACGACATGTTTTGCTACTGAGTTTTAATATGGGGTCAGGGACCTCCATGGACCTTGCCATCCGGGCCTGGGGCTGCGTGTGTCAGAGGAAGGTTATACGGTGGAGTAGAGGTATACGAGCAGTGTCCTTCCATGGAACCTACCTGCTGGGCCGGATCGGCACTGGAGGAGGTACATACAGAGATACCATTTCACTTGAGATCTTCATGCATCATATAATTCATTGTTTGAGGCTCCACCCTTGTTTGTTGTTTGTTAATTGTACGCTCCGGTAGTGTGGGATGCCGGAGGGTTTGTTTTCACTTGTTTGTGTTCCTCGGTTGTATGGGCGGCCGGGGGACTGTAGGTAGACTCTTGCTATTTACTTACAGAATTGTTCCATGTTACGGTTAAGTATGAAATTGGTTACTGCTAGACTTTTAGTTTCTGGATTTGAGATTGATATGATTAGTTGAGTTTGATTCATCTCTCTGAGCATGCCTATCATTACTCTTTCCCTCTTCTTATACTTGAGGTTACCGGTATACCGTCCATTTCATAAACTTATTATGTATACACTGTTATTGCAAGGACCCCAGGTGCGTTATTTCTTACTTTCACCTGTGCCTATGGTGTGTATATTCTGCTTATTGGCCTCACATGTGGTTCTGTTGATTTCCCTGTGGGCTATTTTCTGGTATACCTTTCGTTGATCTCTGTGACTCTTGCTTCTATTCTGTCTGTTACTACGCTTTTATCTTATATGTGCCCAGTCGGCCTATGATACCTACTGGGTACCTTATGCTTCGCATTATGGTCTCACCCTCCCCTCTGCATCTTTGGGTGCAGATCCTAGCGGGGGTCATCGCCGTTAGATCGCTGTAAGTCGTGCTTGGAGATCTGTTGGGGACTACTTCAGACTGAGGGTGAGCTCTTGGCGATCGGAGCTTAGCTTTAGTTTATCTTTTGCTTTATGTACTCTATTACCATTCAGAGACATCTGTATATATTGTTTTGGATCGTTTGCACTCCATGTATGTAGTTTTGGCTCTATACTATGATACCAGGTCTTGGTGTTTGGTTTAGTTTCCGCATATGTATATATATATATTCCTGTTACCTATTCTCTTCATCTTGTTCCCTTACTTTTGCTTATTAAACTACCCTCCCGCTTATTTGTTAGATAGTAGCCCATTACTAACTGTCCTGGGCTACGGGAATTGGTTCGCCTGCTGGGAGGCTATAGGTGCCATCATGACCGAGAAATCGGGTCGTGACAAAATATTGGCTAAGAATTTTGAAATATCAATTTCAACAAAATTTAAGTATTCGTAAAAATAATAATCAATTTAATGGTTAATTTTTAAAAATACAAATATTAAATGGTTATATGTGTATGATTATAAATGTTGCAATGCTTATTGAAGCACATTATTATCGCATCCAACTTAAAATAAGCCTTATTCGTAGAAATTTTACACTCCTTTCAATTAAATTTTAAAATAAAATCTTTCTTAAATTTAGTGTTATTGTCTGGTACTCACCAACTTGTCACTCCAATCGCACTGAAATTTTTTCTAAGTTATTTTTGGGATAAATTAAAATATACGTATTAGTCTGACGAGATTTTCTCCTTTTATTGTGACTAAGTTAAAATTTAATCATCTTGAAATTCTGTCACGACCCAACAACCGGCCGTGCGGCCACCTACTCTAATCCACCTAGATAGGAGAACCCTTACCACCCGAACCAACAGGTAATGCCGAAAAAGAAATAAATCATGAATTAAAACCCCTTTTTATACAAGAAACTTCCTTTATAAAGATTCAGGAAATAAACGACTTACAAGACTTGCGGAAAATCATTTACAATGTGAGACATCCCTCCCTAGGACCTAGTCTAATCTGGTACAAGAGCTTCTACAAGATGAGCTTATAACATAAAATGGACACAACTCCCACCATAGAAGGAAGTAGGAGCTGCTGGAAGATCACCGCAATCCTGAACCTGTGGAACATCACCAACCCTGCAACCAGACTATACCCAAAAAGGTATAGTAAGAGAAGAATCAGTACAAACACACGTACTGGTAGGCATCATTGGCTGACCCGAATTCACTCCTACCATCATATAAAATCAAGATAAAATACACAAGGTAAATGCTTTACCCCTTTCAATATCACTTTTATCAATCCCCCCTTTCGGAACCGACCATCCTAACCTTTAGATTTACCAAGTCACCTTGCCACCTAGACTTCCCAAGTCACCTTGACACCTAGACTTACCAAGTCACCTCCTTGACTAAATATTCAGACTTAACCCGGCTAACTGCCCAACAAAACCACTTATACCCGTAGTATAGTTACCAGTGTCCGAACCCTTTGCGAACCTCTAGGACAACCTTCCATCCTGGTTACAACAACCAACAACTACGACCCCAGACTTTCAGTCTTACTCCCAATTTACCAATCACATGGAATTCACCTAGCAACCATTGACACATTCAATAACAACAACAGAGTCATATCTAAATCCCTCTCTAATCCCGAAACTCAGACCCTCTAAGGATCCTCTAACCACACCTAAGTGTCCAACAGGCTACCCGGTCTACGCCAAGACCCACCCTTAGCTTGTTAACCACAACTAATTCCTGACCGCCATTAGTACACTTAATGACAACAGTTTGTGAACTTATAACCTCTTTTACATAGTCCAGACCCACCCGGATCCCCCTAACAAATCTAGGTGTTAACATGAAAAACCCGGTCTACACCAAGACCAACTAATAATTAACATAATAACCTGGCCTACAACAAAACCAACCGATAACATAATATAACCACCCGGCCTACAACAAGACCAAACCCATAATACAATATAACAACCCGGCCTATACCAAGACCAAACCCATAATACAATATAACAACCCGACCTACACCAAGACCAAAATGATAACATAATATAACCACCCGGCCCACACCAAGACCAAACCCACTATATAATGTAACAACCCGTCCTATACCAAGACCAAACTCACAATATAATAACCCGGCGTACACCAAGACAAAAATGATAACATAATACAACCACCGGCCTACACCAAGACCAAACCCATCAGTTCTACAGAATTTCCCCAGCCTCTCAAGAGCCACCAAACCAATAACACATTTCAATAAGCAGCTTGGTCCACTCACAGAACCAATATCAATCAATGCAACACAATAATAAAAATGCAATGATGCAAGAAAAGTAAACCCGTACCAGGCGTGGTACCCGTACCAACCGTTAGTATATCCCGTACTAGGCGTGGTACTCGAGCCACCCGTTAGTATATTTCTTACCAGGCGTGGTACCCGAGCCAACCATTTGTTATACTTGTACCAAGCGTGGTACCCGTGCCGACCGTTAGTATACCTGTACCAGGCGTGGTACCCGAGCCAACCGCATGTCAACAATTCACAGTCAAATAATGAACACACAACTTGTAAACCAACAATTAAACAACCGTTCAACTCACAGACTGTAAGACAAGACCCTTAGACATTCTACACAATTTCATCTAAGCAATGCAATTCACACAAACACTTAGATAGGAGTACAAAACATACAACATTCACAGGAGTCGTGAGCCATCACCTACCCCATTCCGAGTACACTACGAACCGTCAAATTCCGTCCAAAGACTAACCCCAGTTCACCCTGTTAAACATGCAGTTAATTACATTTATTCCAGACCCTCTTCCTAAGACCAAATACAACCTGGGAAAACCCTTCCCAGCCTTAGAACACAACCAAACAATTATCCAAATTATACCAATTAGTCTGGAACTTTCGTTCCTTACACATTTGTTAATTACTAACCCTTTTCTGATTCCCCGAACCTTCCAATATTCTAGTTCCTGCATTTTATTAGCAAATTTAAGCAATGCCTAGAATATCACCACATCCTATTCCCATTCTACCATTTCCAAAGAGTTACAACAATTCAACAACTTCCTCCAGACTCCGTGCCCGAAGGCCTAACCATGGATTCTCCCTTTCATTCTATACAATAATACAAAAATGAAAGCGGTCAATCTACTCTTGGAAGAAACCTAGCCTACCTGGATGCCGAGCAGCTGTTCTATGCCCATTCTGGCTCCGTGAAGGCGTTCCCTGATGATTCTACAGGCCCAAATCTGTGGTTTTGCATCCCTTTTACCGGAATTCCTCCTCCCCATGGCTCCCAAGCCTTGAAGCAGCCTAGGAGGGTTCTTGGAGTAACCCTCGTCTATTTTTTGGGGTAGAATGGGAGAGAATGAAATTAAAAGCCCGTTTGCTTAGTTTTCTAATCCCGTCGCTCTGCTATAGCTGTCCCTTCTCCGCTATAGCGCTCCCACTATAGAGGAAAACTCCCACTATAGCGTTTTTAAGTGGTGTTGACCGCCTTGACCACCGCTATAGCGGTATTTTTCACCGCTATAGCGGAGGCCGCTACCGCGGACGGTTGCACTCATCACAGACAGAATGTCCGGGAATCTCCCAGTTTTTGCCATTTTACAACAAACTTATTTTCCCGACATTCCGGAATAACCCCTTCACGTCAACCTCGATTCTGGGAGTTCTACTTACCCAAATTCGATTTCGAAAAGTCCTCCGGACTCCTCTATGTATTAGCTACAAGGAAAACTAGCTCAAAATAAGACATTTAACCCAATCCTTACCCAGATTTTCCTAGATCATACCTCGCTCCAAAACCAGCCGAGACTAGCCTAGCCCAGAATTTCCAACTCCCAAACTCGGAATTTTTCTAACCCGACACTTGGCACGAATGGTTTACCCGTAACGACGAACCCGGTCGTTACAACAGATACCAATTTACCCATCATTCATCCCCGAACGATCTCTAAGGCAGAGGGAAAGGACAAGCTCGTCCCTCAATTTTAATGCTCTATCATGATAGCGTGAATATAACCTTGAGCAAACCACCGAAACTTCCCAATCCCTTGGTATACCCAACTCAATCCAAAATTTAACTTACTTCCGCTCTATCAAGGAATTCCTTCCTTCGAGCTGCACAAGGCAACTAGATTACCCCTCCCCAAGTGCCTGAGAAATCTGGGGCCTCATCAAAACACCGGAGCAAAAGAAACTCAACTAACTAACAAAACAGTTTTTCCTTGCAAAGGGGACTAGATCCCACCATGGCGATCCCCTTCCCACTATACCCGGAGTTCTTCTATCTCGAAATCCATTCTTGAAGCTTCCTACGGGGTACTATGCCCTCACCTATAATAATGTCACCTTACTCCTGTCAATACTGTGCCCCGAGATACCATGTATCTCTAAATCACGCAACCACAAAAATTCCATTGGAACTCAACCTGGCTTGAGGTTTTGCCAACTCTCATCTTAGGGGAAATTCTATCCGGGCACTTACACCCCAACCAAGGCTATGGCGAGCACATCCTCACTACTAAGGATCATCAATAATAAAAAAAATCAATAATCGCCCTCACAATACAAGCCCATGAGCAGTGTCCCACACTAATCAGTCAATCACGGGTCATTTGTCAAATTCTACATGAGTGACTATACCCACCGATGGCCAGTCATAATTTTTTCAATACCCCGGGCTACTATATCTACCCTTTCCTTTTTATCACACATGAGTGCTGAATTCCCGACAAATACCTTATATTCATACTATATTAGCTATCTGGATGATTTCCTTGCTTCACATAGAAACTCATAATGTAATCATTGCCTTTAGATGCCCCGGGAATGAATGAAAAACAAGGGAAAGAAGGGCAGGCACTAAGCCCTGCGCCCTTCTGCTGTGGCGGTAAAAATCCCACTATAGCGGGATCGCTGTAGCGGTCTAGTTCTGCTATGGCGGTCCCGATGATAACAACCCAGAAATTTGAAATTTCCAGCAAGTGTATCCTTCCCCTTCCCCAGTTACCATTGTCTAGTACTGTAAATCCCGCCATGGTCTTAAACCACCCTTAAGACCATTCCTGGCATCAAACGCATCACAATTCAGCATAAAAATATTATCAATTACAAAGAATTAACACTAGACAATTGTTCCCAACAATATCCTCTCGCCATTACGCACTAATGACTCCCTTGTTCCATGGTTCCCAACCAAGTCCCGATTGCCCTGAAACCAAAGCTTCCCTACAGTCACAGTTCCTAAATCCCTTATCATCTTAACCAATGATAAGCCCTTTTTCAAAAATGCGGTACCACTTTTAAATCAAGACTTTTAATAGCTTATCGCAACCTAAGGTACACAGAATTTTCAACTTAATGACCCTCTGCAGACTCAACATACACGGCAGACAATAATTTACACACATTTCAAGCAAGTCACACGCAAAACAAGTCACATAATTTACTCTATATTCATCCCATGTGTAACACCCCAGAATTTAAACCAGCTTCTAAAACTAAGAACTTGGGAAAAACTCAGAAAATTTCATCCCAGGCAAGCACCACGGGCTGACCCACGGGGTTCGGAGCTTTGCCGGCCCATCAGGGTGCCCGTGAGAGGCGACCAGGAGACCTTCCCAGCTGGCTCCAATCTGACGGGGGACCCAATAGGCGTCAAAAGTCCGACGGGCCATCGAGCAGCCCGTGAGAGAGGGCCAGTTGCCCTGACCCAGCCTCCCTTGCCCCGATAGGCTAGCGCCAAGGGCATCGCCGAGGTGACGGGCCATGGGAGCCGCTCGTGGGAAACGTCCAGGGAACCAGCCCCACCTGCCACTTTTCGATGCCAGGGCTGACAGGCCATCGCAGGTCTGACGCCCATCAGGGTGCCCGTCTGGCGGCGAGATTTCCCAGAAATTTTAGCTTTAAGTGAGGGAAGACTAATCTTTTCCCATTTATTTTATTTCAGCCCCTAAGTCATTTTGGGAGTAATTAAAGGGTCTCTAACTCTATTTTCCCTCATTACTCCTAAATTATCTGTACTTAGCAAATATCTCAAGAAATAGAACGCTCTCTCTCAAGAACAAGGCAATGAGGGTTCTCTTCCAAGTTTCTCTCAGAATCCAAAGGTTCAACCGTAGAATCTTCATCCAGGTATGTGGGATTTCACTAGTGGGTTTCTTTCACCCATTAGGTCCCTATCACTTAGTCAAAATTCCTTCAATTCTCCATGAATGCTTAAACCTAGGGTTCATAGACCTTAGAGATCTCTTGCTATTCAGATGTTATGGAATTATATAAGGCTTAGTCCATGTTTCTTGGAGAATCAGTATAATTCATGTACAGAATACAGAATCCTAACTTGTTATAATTTTCAGTACTCCATAGATTATACTTGTTAGGCAAACTCAGTTAGATGATCAGATTTCAGAATTTGAATGTCATATCCTGCAGCATGGTTATGTGCATTCTCAGATTATATCAGTATTTTGACATATCCAGTGTTATAGTTGCATGCTAGCTTATATTCAGTTGGGAGTAGACTTAGTACCGAGCGGACTAGGGATGAGGGCTTAGATGTCAGCTTAGGCTAGACCCTTAGTAGCAATCCCCAAAGCCCAGAACTACGGCGCCACCATAGGTTTGAAGGAGTCAGCTGTCAGACTAGGTTGCACCTCCTTGTCCCATGTGGACATCAGCAGTGGATCCACGTCAAACTTGTTTGTACCCTTGGCAAGGTATGAACGCCCTTCCATCCAGGGTTACAGGTTGGCCCCACAGTTAGCTCAGCTTGGGGTATGTCGATTTAGTATCTCCCACAATCAGATTCATGTGCATTGACCTTGTATTCAGTACTCATGTTCAGTATTCAGATCAGCAGGTTATTTCATGATTTATACTTGGTCATTGCATTCAGTACAACTCTCAGTTACAGTTCAGCATAATTATTCTTATGTTCAGTTATGTGTATTTATATATATTGTTCAATCCAGCTTGTATACTACATTCTCAGTACATTCAAAGTACTAACGCATACTTTTGTGCTACACTATTTCATGATGTAGTTTTAGGCACTAAGCATCCAGATCGCGCCTAATTCGACCTTCGGTCCGTACTCAACATCTTAGTGGTGAGTCCTCACTAGTTCGAGGACAATAGACATGCCTTTATTTTAGTATTTACCTTTAGTTTTCAGATTCATTAGAGTTAGCTGGGGGCATGTCCCAGAAACTCCTATTCAGTTAGATGGCTTTCAGACATAGATTAGACTCAGTAGTTGTTGGAGTTACTTTCAGATAACACTATACTTTTTATATACAGACTTTTGGGTTCTTCCCGTTTTCAAATATTCTATTGTTTCAGCTTCCACTCAATGAATTGCTTAAAATTGCTTATTTTCATAGATATGCTATGCCATGGGTTAGCTTGGGGTAACTCGTGACACTAAGCACTGTGTCGCGTCTAGGGGGTAGCCTCGGGGCGTGACACCATGGATAACCATTAGCCGATCATCCATGTATTACCATAACTCCCTCTATTAAGCAATAATAGCCCTTTCCTCTGGTACTTATTCACATACCAACCACTTGAAACCTGAGTTCTCACAAGTATATATATCACTTTATCATTTTTACCAATGATAAGACCCTGCCCCACATTTAGCATACTGTTTTCCACTTGAATTACAAAACAAGAACTCCTTCAATCATTAACACATAACCAAGTTAAGACTCCTTGCTAACCACAAATTTCAAAGTAACTCAAGTAACTACACACCACACAATCGCGGTCATCAGAATAATGCAATGCATACAATCACGAGTCTCAAGCTCTAACACTCAACCAACCAGTTTTCATCACCTTTCATTCGCTTCATGGATGACTGTTAGCCGATTCATCCCTCCTTTACATAGCCTCCTAGGACAGATACCAATTGGAACCTTCCCGGTTCAAATTTTCCTTACTTGTTTGTCGTACCTGGGGTCCAATGAAATCCTTCACCTTGTTGAGATACAATTGGAATCGAGAGATACCAATTAGAATAAACCCATACAAGCAACTAATGAAACCGCACAAAAAGGAATGAAAGAACAGAAGTCTTTCCTAGAATGCTTCATAGCTTCCCTAGGATTAGATGTGGATGTCAACACATCAATCCGCGGGACTCTATTCAACATTTTGCTCTTGTACAGGGAGACCAGTAACCTGGGCTCTGATACCATTTGTCATGACCCCACTACAGGCCATGCAGTCACCTACTCTAATCCACCTAGATAGGAGAACCCTTACCACCCGAACCAACAGGTAATGCGGAAAAAGCAATAAATCATGAATTAAAACCCCTTTATATACAAGGAACTTCCTTTATAAAGATTCAGGAAATAAATGACTTACAAAACTTGCAGAAAATCATTTACAATGTAAGACAGCCCTCCCTAGGTCCTAGTCTAATCCGGTACAAGAGCTTCTACAAGATGAGCTTATAACATAAAATGGACACAACTCCCACCATAGAAGGAAGTAGGAGCTGCTGGAAGATCACCGCAATCCTGAACCTGTGGAACATCACCAACCCTGCAACCAGAATATACCCAAAAAAGTATAGCAAGAGTAGAATCAATGCAAACACACATACTGGTAGGCATCATCGGCTGACCCAAATTCACTCCTACCATCATATAAAAATCAAGATAAAATACACAAGGTAAATGCTTCACCCCTTTCAATATCACTTTTATCAATCCCCCCTTTCGGAACCGACCATCCTAGCCTTTAGATTTACCGAGTCACCTTGCCACCTAGACTTACCAAGTCACCTTGACACCTAGACTTCCCAAGTCACCTCCTTGACTAAATATTCAAACTTAACCCGGCTAACTTCCCAACCAAACCACTTATATCCTTAGTATATTTACCAGTGTCCGGACCCTTTGCAAACCTCTAGGACAGCCTTTCATCCTGGTTACAACAACCAACAACTACGACCCTATACTTTCAGTCTTACTCCCAATTTACCAATCACATGGAATTCACCTAGCAACCATTAACATATTCAATAACAACAACAGAGTCATATCTAAATCCCTCTCTAATCCCGAAACCCGGAGCCTCTAACCACACCTAAGTGTCCAACAAGATACCTGGTCTACGCCAAGACCCACCCTTAGCTTGTTAACCACAACTAATTCATGATCGTCATTAGTACACTTAATTACAACAGTTTGTGACCTTATAACCTCTTTTACATAGTCCGAACCCACTCGGATCCCCCTAACAAATCTAGGTGTTAACATGGAAAACCCGGTCTACACCAAGACCAACTAATAATTAACATAATAACCTGACCTACACCAAGACCAACCGATAACATAATATAACAACCCGGCCTGCACCAAGACCAAACCCATAATATAATCTAATAACCCAGCCTATACCAAGACCAAACTAACAATATAATAACCCGGCCTACACCAAGACTAAAATGATAACATAATATAACCACTCGGCCCACACCAAGAATAAACCCACAAAATAATATAACAACCCGGCCTATACCAAGATCAAACTCACAATATAATTGTCACGACCCAATTTCTCGGTCATGATGGCACCTACAACCCCCGGTAGGTGAACAAATTCCCGTAGCCCAGAACAGTTAGTAATGGGCTACTATCTAACAAATAAGACAACAAGACGAAGAGAACAGATAAAAGGACTATAAATATATACATATGCGGAAACTAAACCAAACCCCAAGACCTGGTATCATGGTAGAGAGCCAAAACTACATACATGGAGTGCAAACGATCCAAAACAATATATACAGATGTCTCTGAATGATAATAGAGTACATAAAGCAAAAGATAAACTAAAGCTAAGCTCTGATCGCCAAGAGCTCACCCTCAGTCTGAAGTAA